>JAYESA010000002.1:197727592-198260092 GCA_036927795.1 Iris macrosiphon | reverse complement strand
TTACTAGTTTAATGAGCTAGTTTTGACCTAGAATTTTAGGGGCACCCTAGTTTGACCTAGAGTTGACCGTAGTTGACCCGGTTGACCGCCAAAGTCAACATTTGACCTAGTTTTGACCTAGAGTTGACTTTTTGGACCATGGGTTGACTTTTTGACCCAGATTTTATCGGTTTGACCCGTTTGACCTAGAACAACCCTAGAAGCTTGTTTTTAGTTATTTTATATATGTATAACTCTTTAGAACCCCGTTTAATCTTGCTTTTCGCAATAGGTCCTTGCGACGCCAGTTCGGATCGCCAGTTGCTCAGGACGTCAGGCGAGTACATTCTCTGATAGTTTTCATTATCTGATAATTATTATGATTTAGCTTCTAGTATAGTATTATCTGATTTTCTGGCACGACACTGACTAGTATTTTTGGATTCATTTACTTGCGACACGTATATTTCATGTTTCTGGCCTCTATTTCTGGAATCACCTACTGGCATCACATCATGACTCACTACAGGCATCACTCTGTTTCTGGCTGGACTCATACTTGATTTATGTGTCGGGTCTTGGATTCACTTGTACTAGTCGGGGCGAGAAAATACTCGAGTAGACATGTAAATATTCCCAACTGGAATCACTGGAATCACCCCCTCTTGTCTAATCTGGAATGATAGCAGCCGCACAACCAGTGTGTGGTGAGCCATACTTACCCCTAGCCGTTTACATGTCAAAACAAGTATTTCAGAGATACGAGTTCATTCTTTCTAGTCTGGACTCTCTTGCATTTCTTGACTGATCTCACTTATACCTTCTGGACTTGACTCATTATATTTACTCTTGCTGGACTCACTTCACGTTATCGTGCACACACTTGATCTTAGTTTAGATTTATTGTATCCTGCAGTCATTACTATCTTGCTTCTGATTTTTATGCATATTTACCTTTATGCACCAGTTGACAACTATATTTATATATATTTACTTGTTCATACTTCATTTCCTTCACCTTGTGCTACTTGCTACAACTGCTTTATAGTTTTTATCATTTAAATGGAACTGCTGTTAGAGGTGTACTTGCTCCAATCCTGACTGGATATATTTTTCAGAGGATCTGGAAGATTTGTGTCTGACGTTTTATGGACCTCAGCATGTCGATGGTGCAGACAGGGACCCCCTAGTTCAGGAGTGATTTTCGGGTTGGTAGCCGGGATCACTAGGACCTCAGTTGTCTTTATTAGCTTTTGGTACCTGATTTGTCCCCGGCTTTTGGTTTGAGACTTGTATTGTATTGGACTCTGGATATTATTGTATTATTATTATTATTGTTGATGCTTTAGTAGTAGTTGTTGTTTAGACTTTGTAGTTGTTAGACTTCCTTGTTATCTTATCGTGCTAAAATTCATGATTGAGTACTTGTGTTATCTTTATCATATTGCTCCTCCGTTTGGAGTTGAGATCTTGACAGGTACTTATATTATTGTGTGAAATTGCTAGCTAGATAGTAGACCTAGACAGCGTTCTACCGCCGATGCTGCGGCGTAGGCTGGACGTACCCACGACTCATGCCCGATTTTTCGGGTGCGAGTTGTGACACCAGGTACTGATAAAAACTCCGTTCATCAAACTCATGAACACAACTGGCACATTGGTTAGCCCAAACGACATAACTAAGAACTCATATTGTCCATACTTGGTCATGAAGGCTATTTTCTGTATATCCTCTCTACGCTTTAATTTGGTGATAACTGAATCCAAGATCTATCTTTGAGAATACACTCGCACCACTCAACTGATCGAATAGATCGTCAATGCGTGGCAAGGGATATCGGTTCTTGATGGTTACAGCATTCAGTGCCCTGTAGTTAATACACAGGCGTACCGTCCTATCCTTCTTTGGCACAAATAGTAGGGGTGTAACAGTTGGGTCATAAGATCTAATTTTGATACTAAAAGTCACAAGACAACTAAGGATTTAACCACTATGGCATGCTACGTAAGGTTCCGTTTTCTTAAGGTCATAATGCAATTCCTTGTATCACCATCATGAGCCACATCTAATCACCATCATGAGCCACATCTAGCTATGTATCCCTAAAGTATTCCGGTGCATTAGAATCAAACCCTCTATCCTCTCTTCCAATACTTTCAAATTACTTGCTATCTTTAAGGAAGGGTAAGATTTTATTAGTTCTAGGCCTTTGATACTATATTCAATTCTCATGCTAAACTCTACACTAACTCTAGCATATAGGAATAACCTATCTGATATCCTACTAAGGGTAACCGTTTTCTCAAAAATTTATATCAAGCATATCTTCTTATGCCTTGACAAGGGTCTGCTTCTGGAGGAAACACCGTGCACGAACATTCATCTCTCTGAAATAGGAAGAGATGATAAACAATAATAAGGATGTTGAGGGGATTAAAAGAGTACAATTACGAAGTCCAAGGGCGATAATCAAATGCTAAAGAATTTTCAAGTCAGTTGTGGATTGAGATGCTAACACTACTAATTTTGATTACAGGCTTGCTCAGTACCGAAGTGTAACTGAAACGATTTAATCAGGACCTGCATGGGCCACCATAAAAATATGTCACGTCCCAGTCCCAAAATACGTAGGACTAGGAATACGTAACATGCCAGCTACGCATTCGACCAGACTCCGGCCCGATTCGAATACGTATAAGCTGTACTAGAATGGTCACTACCTATATAATCAAGTAACTATGAATATCTATACCTCAATTCACAATGATCAGAATATACAAGAATGAGCTACATATGCTAAAGTCGGCCGCCAGTAACCCATAAGCTCGAATAGACTCGAGAAAGGAATATGAGTTTATAAAACTAGGCTATATCAGCAGATGAATAAACAATATGAATAATAACCATGACTTCGAAAGAAATGATATAAGTACCTGGCACCAATTCCTGCAAGATAAATTAACACACATCAGCAACTCCGGGCACGCTCCACAATGGTCTATGCTGCAAAACTGGCAAGGGACTAGGTCCTCAGAGGGACGTAACAAGGTACAAGAAACAACATGCCAAAATAATACAGTAAAAATATATCAGCAGGGCAAACTATGTAACTAGCTATGTGATATGCAAATGAGAGCATTAATCATACTCAGGCTGAAACTACTATAGGCTCTGTGTCGGGGAAACCCATAGCAGCATTATTCTCGAAGGGCAGTAAATGTGCCAAAGCTCTGGTTCGAGTCTAAGGCACCTCCAGTAATATAATATATATATAATATAATCAGCCTTTTATACGGTAAGCCTCTCCCCACCCAATGTAATCATACGCCTCATGTCCACGACGTCTCATGTCCATAACACGCAAGATCATGACCTCTAACTGATATAGCGAGTCATAATGATAGCTAAGCATATGTAAAGTCTATGTCACGAGTCCTGTAACCTATACAGAATTACCATGAATAACTCAGAAGATTCTGTCTCATGAACAGTGTCAAGTGTCCTATGGTATGACGTACTTGATAATGCAAGCACGAAAATGTATAGGGTCGCGATATCAATCTCTAGGCGACGTTACACAACTCCGCGTACGGCGTCGACACCCGAATCTTGTTCGGACGCTAAGCAACGTCTCACGGTCCTAGTTGAATATGTACAACATAGAAGTATATATGTAAATAACTCAAGTAACAATATCAGATAACTACTGCAAGTTTGGCAAGGTACACTTGCCTGGGGTTTGGACTCCTTCAGTTGCTCCGGTGTACGTAGAATCTTCAGGAACGTCTCCGGATGCTGAAATAAATATTACCATCACTCTCAAAAGATATGAAATAGCTAGGATTGACTATCCATAAGCCCAAATTGGACACAGGGGCAGAATTGACAGTTTCTGGTCAAAGCGGGGTCCACATGTGGCCCACTTCACACCGAAAAATGTGTCAGAGACAAAGTTCTCTAAATTCGTCAAACTTAGTATTTACAAGTCCAGAACGACGATACGAACCCAACGGAATATCCAGAACTGAATTCCGATGAGCCGATCAAAAAATCGTCCGTCAAGTAGAGCCGTGGGGCCCACGATACCGGATTTTGTCAACGTTCTCAAAATCAAACCAAACTTGGGTCACAGGACCAGCGTAACGCTACGAGTCTGATGACGCAAGTTTTATTTCGAAACGACGAGCACACACAAAGTTACAATGAGTTTCAAAACAGGACCGATACGGGGCGTTGTCGACGGATACGCGTTGATTCCGGTGTGCACGCACATCCAAATCAACTTCTGCAAAATTTCACACGTCCATATTGATGGTGCGCACCTTTCGGTAAAATTATTATGCAACCAAGTCATCTCGTTTAGCGGGGCGCACCCAGTTCCAAAAAAATTGGGTTTTAAATAACCAAGTTTTTGGTCAATTTCATCCGCGAATAAAATATAACACATAACAAAATAATTAAACTAATACAGGATTTTAAAACTTGATTATATGGTCTAAATTACTGTTTAAGTGAATATGAGAATTAGTTAACAGGTTGCACGCAAAACGGTGGTGAACTTGCTAGTTCGGGACCAATTTTTGAATTTTCAAAAATATGGGTTGTTTTTCCTGTTTTTGCGTCGCGGTTTATGACCGACACAGGACGCGATACACCGAATGATTTGTACGGGTTTCAAGAGGGTCACGCGGTCTACACGTATGATTCGACAGAACGGAAATTGGATCTACGCACAGGGAGTTATGCGAGCTAGAAGAGGGGTACCTCGCGGATCGTGGAGGGGCGTGTCCGCGGCGGGGAACAGCGGCGGCCGTTCCTGTGGCCGCGGCGGCTGCTAGGGTTGACGTCACCGTCAGCGTGGAGGGGAGGTTGGCGTCGGCGGTGGGGAAAATCGTCGCCGTTGCCGGGGGAGCGGTCGGTGGCCGGAGCAGCGGGGGAGGTGGCGGTGATGGTGAATGCTGGTGGTGAAGGAGGTGGAGTTTCGCTGGGGGGTCTTTTATAGGCGAGGGGAGACAGAGAGGCGGTGGAGCGGGGAGTCGTGGGGGTGGCCGGGGGTCGTGGGCGGGGTCGTGGGCCGCGGAGCGGGGCGGGGGCGGGTTGTGCGGCCGGCAGAGTCGGGAAGCGGGGGATCGTGGTGTACAGGGGATTGGGGATTTGGGTTAGCGGGCGGCGGGTCGACGGGTAGGCGGGTCGGCTCCATACCTGACCCGTTAGGTTTAGGATTTGGGTCGGTTCAGTTGGGTTAGGTTGGGTTCGGTTTGGGTTGGTCCGGTTCAGTTCGGTTTAATCTGGTTTAGTTAAACCAAGGATTTTTAGCCATTTAAAAATAGTTTTTGAGCTCAATAAATTCCAAAAAAATTTACACAACATCCAATAATTAAATATACACCCAAAAATATAATTTTTGTAATATTTTAATACTTAATTTAATACATAAAAATTTTAATCCCTGAAGGGCATTTTTAATAATTAATTAAAAATTACCGAAAAATCCAGAAATTCATTTTTTTTAAAATTTAAAAAAACCCGGGTGTTACAGGAGCCTTGGAGCATTGCGTCCGGAACTTAAACACATATGCCAAGGGACTAGCCTCGTGGCAATGGCCAGCAGCACAACTCCAATGGACAAACCCAATTTAATGGACCCTTTAGAGTGCACTTAAGCTGTAATACAACTACAATGGTCTACAATATATGTCATAGTCTATGTATCAAATCTCATCCACCAATTCATAAACTAGAGACAAGATGATAAACCAGTCTCAACCTTCAATACCATAAATGAAACTATCTATCACAATATAATAAATAAATATTACGGGGAATAACCCGTATCAAAATAATGAGAGAGAGAAATATCCAAATACACCAGTCCTATAGTCACAATATCCAAGTCAATATCTATGAATCACAAGACATCATACATAAAGAGAATCTGAGAACTCAAGAGAAGTCCTTCAGTACCACCTCGTCCTCGGCTGCTGGTACTGTTTCGATATCAGCTCCTGACCCATAAACCTCGAGGTAAACCTCCTCGTCTATACCTGGGGACATAATCCATATCCAGGTCCTCATGGGACATTGTACACACCCAGATTTTTTTAAATTTTAAAATATGATTTTTTGGGATTTTTTTTGTCATTTTTAATTAATTAAAATTAATGTTCTTTAGTGATTAATATTTTTTGTATTAAAATAATTATTAAAATATTATAAAAATTATATTTTTGAGTGTATAATTAATAATTGGATACTGTATAATTTTTCTGAAATTTATTGGGCTCAAAAACTACTTTTAAATAGCTAAAAAGCATCAATTTTAAATAAACAAAACCGAACTAACTTGAACCGATCCAAACCAAACCAGACTGAACCAACTTGAACCGAACCAACCCAACTCTATTGGATTCGGACCTGACCCGAACCCACAACCCTACCCGACCCGCTAACCCTTGCTACAGTAACTGAAGGAATTTAAAACTCCCCGACCGTTCAGCAACCCGTCGACTCTCCGCCGTCGGCCGTTCACCGCCCTCAGCCACCGACCGTTCTGTCACGCCCCAGTCCCAAAATACGTAGGACTAGGAGTACGTAACACGCCCAACCGTATGTATATGAACTCCAATATATGGAAACCATAAACATACGTACGCTGTTTATGAATATCCAATCCACCAGTGATAATATACTGTCACAACAAGTCACATGTAATCTAGATCTCATCCACAGTACAAATAATCAGTAGGAATAAAGAGCTGAATAATAACTGAATATCAACGATAGTATCAAGTCTGATAGTCGGGTGGAAACAAATCCACTACAAAACGACTATACTGAAAAGCAACAAATCTCTAAATAGTGATAGTAGATCACAGGTACTCTGAGGGTAAGATCTCCTCGACCAGGTACGTAGAGTCAGGTCCAGGTCCATACTCCTGTGGGTACTCCTGCTCGTCCATATCTAGAAAGGGACCAGGTCCTCAGAGAGACGTAACAAGATACATAATAACATGCCAATAGAGTACAGAAAAGTAAATATCCACTGGGTCGCCTATCCATCTAAGTGAATGCAGTTTGAGGACACCATAGAGTATATGGGAAAGTGTAGGCTAGACATATGCTGACGTAATTCACCAATCGTGACAGCTGGCTAGTGTAACGACCCGCTCCGCTCAACCCGGAGGGCCGATTCAAACGGCACAAGTGTAGCTATTCAACCCGCCTTACTCAGCGAGATGGCTCGTTCGATGCAAAGGCATTTATGCTGGGATCTTCGATGGAGTTAGACTTAGGCTGTCAGAGGCATATCCGGAGTCTCGCTCGACCGATGCGATACATCGCTAAGGTGGGTGGCCCCGGTGAACATGTCTCTACTTAGCTGCACACTAAGAAAATGAATGTTACATGCTAGTTTACAGGCGATAACCTTTGTATGCTAATAAAAGAGATGAACGCACATAGCTAAGGGGATAAACCCGCCTTATTATTGTATAGAACATGAGATTTTATTTGCTATTTGCGTAGTCGGGATTGTTGAGTTGGAATGTAGTAATTTCTTTTATATATGCTATAAAGTAGTGTGAGTTTATACTGAGGCGTTGCACCGTACGAAACATAACACGGGATGGAGTAAAATTATGTTGCATGTATAGATGAGGAAGGCTATCAAGTAGTCATTCCGAGTCAGGAGATGGAAGGAAAGGAAGGTACTCGGGATATGCAGATCACCGAGGCAGTCTCAAATCAGAGAGCTGCGTAAAGAAGAAAAGATCCGAGTGTAGTCCTCGACAAAGACTGATCCGAGAGTTGTCCTCGGCTAGGATTGGAATGTGTGGGAGTAGTTGTATGGTCACGGACAACTGGTTGCGCACCAGGTAGAGAGAGTCCTCGACACGATTGCTGAGGCATCCGAATCGTGTCGGCCCGGGAGGACAGTGCCAGTATAGTCCTGGCAATACGCTAGCTGATGACTAGCGGGCGAGGGCGAGACATCCAGCAAGGCTTGCTACCGACCTGGATGGGCGTCGACTCGTTAGACGGCTAGGAGACCCAGCAAGGCTAGCAACCGAGTTGGGAAGACGGCCGTCCATCGTAGATTATGTCCAATATGGCTAGCAGAGCCAGTGACCTTCATATAGATAAGTCATGTTTGCATAGCGGCTATCCGCATTGAGAAAAGGAGAAACGGGAAGGAGTGCATTGCAAGATATTTTGCATAAGTAGAATGGATGCACGGTATCACACATATTTCTAGTAAAATGGGTCTTGTGAGGCAGAGGCATGGTATAACACTTGGGTTTCATAGATGCTCTTTGTTATTCCCTAGTTCATTGTTTATATTGCTGCATATGATAGGGAAGGCCGAATGGTAAGAAATGGTAAGGTAAACTCAATTGTTCATTATTATGACACTCTTGAGCTGACACAGAGATTATTTTCTTTATATTGCCATGTAACAGATCCTAAAGCAAAAGAATAGAAAGACAACGAAACCAGTCGGTGCACATAACTAATGAACGTGCTTGTTTTATGGCGTGGGCGAGAGGCCTCCCCACCAGTGCATTCAATGTACTAATACCCAACCAGTCTGCATGCAGGGTACAGGGGGAACTCGTACGGTTTCGGAGATCGCTTATCGCAATGAGGCATCGGACCGCACTTGGCATCTTGGAGCGTGGCGCACGGACCTGGAGCTCACATATACGGGACATAATATATGGGAACATCATCATCCAGATTGTTTGTATTGGTTCTAAGCCTAAGGGCATACTCATTGTAAGAGAGAGAGAGAGAGAGCATGCGCGATTTGTAATTTCGGCCTAGTGCCGTGTCACGCCCCAGTCCCAAAATACGTAGGACTAGGATACGTAATCATGCCAACCGCCCGATATATGACAACTCCAATATATGGAAACCATATATACGTGCGTACGCTGTATGATGAACAATAATTCACCAGTGGTATAATTAATCACAAGTCACAGGGTAATATCTAAATCTCATCCACAGAATATCACATATACAGGAATAACCAATAATCAGGTAACTAGATCTCAATAAAAAATATCTAAAGAATGACAGTCGGATGGAAACAAATTCACTGCCGAAATAGAATATAAAAGGAACCAGATACACACCATATAAGAACAACATCTGACAATCACGAGGCTCGAATAGAAGACCTCCTCGGAATATACGTAACATGTCCGGCTCTGTGCTCCTGCGAATACTCAAGAACATATACACCTGGCAGGGGACCAGGTCCTCAGAGGGACATAGCAAGATACATAAAAATAACATGCCATAATATAAATACTGAATAAATAAGGGGGTGTGCTAACCATCTAAGTGAATGCAATTTGAAGACCTTGTAGTACGCATGGGAATGTGTAGGCTAGACATATGCTGACGTAATTCACCAATCGTCGGGACTGGCTAGTATATGTGTCATATGCCCCCAGACGCATGGGCACTCTGCAATCGACCATGAGGAGCATGGTACGAAGGATATAACATCATGGAGGGGGTGCCCATACGCCTACTAGTAATCTTTCCCGCCCAATGTAGATGTACAAATCGTGAAAACGACGTGGACATCTCATACTATGATGCAAGTCTCTATGAAATAAACAACTGAGCTACATACCCCTACACGTGTTGCTCACACTTATGGCCAGTCGCGCATGAGGCACGCGTCCCTACATGAACTCACTCTGTGACGTATAATGATACGTGTCAAGGCCTGGGAAGTTATATCAATAACTTCACAACTTTAGGTGGGTCTACTAGACACTAAGTCAGATACTACTCCTAACGTCAACGCCTTCGTTGACTGCACCCGAGTCTGCTCGGACGCGCATATTTATATAATGAATAAACATGTAACTAACAATAATTGAATTTAAACAGTACAACAAGGCAAGGTATACTTGCCTGGCAAGAGCTGCAAAATATAATGTCCAGATGTCAAATGTCAAGAAGTCAGAAACTATGGCCTCAGAAGGAAAGTCTCCGGATGCTGAAATAAACATCACTAACAGTCTCAGAAAATATCAAATAGCTAGAAACGCCTGTCCTTTCGTCCAATTTGGACACAGGGGCAAAAATAACAGTTTCTGGTCAAAGCAGGGTCCACATGTGGGTCGCTTTGCACCGAAAAATATGTCAGGGTCAAAGGTCTCCAAATTCGCCAAACTTAGTGTCAACAAGTTAGGAACGATGATACGAACCCAACGGAACTTCCAGAATTGGATTCCGATGAGCCGGTCACATAATCGCCCGTCAAGTGGAGCCTGTGGGGCCCACGATACGGGATTTTGCCAACGTTCTCAGAATCGAACCAAACTTGGATCACAGGACCAGCGTATTACTATGAGTCTGATGGTGCAAGTTTCGTCTCTATCCGACGTGTGTACACAAAGTTGCAGCGTGTTCCAGAACAGGCGGATACGGGACGTTGTCGGCGGATACGCGTTGATTCCGGTGTGCACGCACATCCAAATCAACTTCTGCGAAATCCCTCACGTCCGTATCAACGACGCGCATATTTCGGTAAAGACCGCGTGCGACCAAGTCGTCCCGTTTGGTGGGGCGTACTCAGTTCGGGGGTGAATCGGG
Organism: Iris macrosiphon; assembly: GCA_036927795.1. Taxonomy (NCBI): domain Eukaryota; kingdom Viridiplantae; phylum Streptophyta; class Magnoliopsida; order Asparagales; family Iridaceae; genus Iris; species Iris macrosiphon. The sequence goes on along the minus strand of JAYESA010000002.1, from coordinate 198,249,495 downwards.
TCATTATTTTTTCTGTTTTTGGATCGCGTGCCGCGATCGCCACAGGACGCGATGCACCAAGCGGGTTGCACGGGCACCGAGAGGGTCACATAGCCTACGTATCATAACTGACGGAATTAAAAATGGAACTATGAGGAGATAGAACGGGTTACCTGAACAGGGCTCCGTGGATTGAATTTCCCGTGTCTGGGAAGAGATGCGACACGACGCTGGTCGTGTCCGGGCTGTGTCCGGGCTCTGAAATGCTGTTGTGTCCGGTTCTGCTCGAGTCGGGGTCGTCGCGGGTTTCGTCGTGGCGCTCAGGCGGAGCTCGGCGGTCAGTGGGGCGTCCGGGCAGGGCACGGTGCTGCTGAGAGTCGTCGAGGCAGAGTTGGAGAAGGAGGAGCGGTTTCGGCCATGGGGGGGTTCACGCTGAGGAGGAAGAGGAGGTCGAGGGGCTGTGGTCTCGGCCAGGGGGTTCACAGTGAGGAGGAGGAGGAGGTCGAGGGGGTCTTGCTCGGTGCTGCCGGCGAGGTCGGGGTCGACTCCGGTCGTCGAGGGAAAAAATGGAGGAGGGGAGATGCTGGTCGGGGTCGAGGCCGGTCGGCGGAGTCGTGGGGGAGGAAGGGCGGAGCTCAGAGGGTCGGGTGTGCTGGTGGTGGAGGGTGGCGAGTGGCGGAGTGGAGGAGGAGGAGGAGAAACTGGGGATGATGATGGTGGTGGTGGTGGTGACCGGTGGTGGTGGTGGCGGTGGAGGGAAGAGGAGCCGGAGGAGAAGGAGAGGAGGGGAGAGATAGTGGCGGGCGGTGGTGGCGGAGTCGTGCAGAGGGGGGGGACGTCGGGTTGGTGGCGGAGGCGGAGCTCGGGGAGAAGGGGAAATCGTTGAGGAGAGGGGAAGGTGGAGGAGCTCACCGGCGGGGGGTCGGGCCGCCGCTGTGCCGGCTAGGTCGGGTCGGGGAAGGAGAAGAGGGGAAGGGAGACTGAGGAGAGAGGGGATCGGGGGGGGAGGCTCGCCGCCGGCAGGGGGGTAGCTCCGGTGAGGGGGCTCGCCACTCCGGCGGGGAGGGGCTGACGGCGGCGGGCTGGGCTGGGTAGGGTTAGGGTTTTCTATTTATTTTCTTTTATTTTTCTTTCTTTTATAGAAAAATATAATAGTATTTTAAGTAAAATATCTTGAGATATTTTACAGGATATTTATAGGATATTTTTGGGATCTTTTCGGGATATGTTCGGGATATTTTCGGGTGGGTCCCGTCTCCAAATGGACGGTGCAGGTTCACCGGCCAATGAGAGGGTGACACCACGCACTGCAATTTGCAGGAAAGTTCCTGTAATTTCATAAATTGTGTAAAGTCCTAGTTTTGGAAAATTGCGCAATTACGAAATTGTCTGGGAAAACACCCGATTCCTGAAAATTCTAAAATGCACAGAACTGAGGAAAATTGTTATGTGAGGGCCCTGGTGGGATGGGGGTGAGTCTGGGCAGGGGTTGGGCCTGGTTTCCTTGGGTGATACGGGCCATCGTATTTATTAATTAATAAATACTGCGCACGGTGTTCTCTAATTATTTAGAGGCAGGTAGGGTCATAATTTTTCTACGGTGTCAATACACTAAATATAGTATACTCGGTGTAGAAAATTAACATATTTTTGTCTGGGCAAAACAGGTGCATGTTGGGCCTCAAATCTCTATTGGAACAGGGATGGGTACAGATCTGGAAATTAAAATAGGAATTAAATATGGACGTTTGTAACGAGATTTGTGCGTCTCATACGAGGCTCGGAACTGAGTATCTGTGTAAACTCCCTCGACCAGATTTCAGTAAATTAGAATTATTTTAGCTAATTAGAATTTCTGTAACTTTTTAAAATTTATTTTGTTTACATATCCTTTTCAAATTACACCTGTACTTCACACAATTAATTGGAGCATTACACTAGCTGTACTTTCCAAACAAAATTCACATACCTGCCCTAGATATGTTAGACTATTTTCCAGAATTTTGTGCAACTCCCAGATGAGTTATTTTGAGCCTCGTTTGAGACGCACAAGTATCGTTACAAAAGTTTGTATTTAATTCCTATTTTATTTCTTGCTCTTTTAACCACCTCTGTACCCTAGAGATTGAGGACCAACAGGCACCTGTTTTACCCAAACAAAAATATGATAATATTCTACTTTAAATATACTACAATTAGTATATTGACACCGTAGTAAAATTATGACCCCACCTGCCTCTAAATAATTAGAGAACATCGTGCGCAGTATTTATTAAATAATAAATACGGTGACCCGTATCACCTAAAGAACCAGGCCCTGCCCCTGCCCAGACTCACCCCCACACCACCCAAGGCACTCCCCCAGGTTTCCCCCTCATTTTTGTGTAAATCAGTATTTCCAGGAATCAGTATTTTTAAATAAGCAAATTGCGTAATTACGCAAAATACCAATTTTGGGACCTATTTGCAAATTAGGAAATTTCAGGGGTTTTTATGCAAAATTACAGTGCTAGGTGTCATCACCACATTGGCTGGTGAATGTGGACCGTCCACGTGTCATGTGGGACCCACAAAATATCTAAAAAGGCTGCATAAATATCCTAGAAACCCAAAAACCCCAAAATACCCCTAGACTTCCCCCTAATTACCCCCTATGCCACTCAACCCTAACCCTATAAATACCCCAGCACCCCCCCCCTCATTCCGACCACACCTCACCACCACCACGGCCACCCTCCGCCTGCCGGACCGCCACAGAGCTGTTCGCCTCTCCCCTGCCCTTCCCTCCGACCACCGCCACCCCCCTCCGGCCACCGCCTTCGCCGTCCAGAACTCCCACAGCAACCACCCGCCACCAACACCACAGCCAACACCACCACTCCCGACCACCCCCAGCGCCACCCTCCGCCACCGTGAGCCTCCGCCACCGACCCTAACCGCTTCGCCTCGCCATTCCCCATCAAACCAACCCACCACCACCGCCCCACGACGCCTCCAGCCGCCTCCAGCCACCCCGCAGTGCCCCCCCCGACCTCCCAACCGAAGCCACCTCCCCCATCCCGACCGCCTCCAGCCACCACCACCGCCACCGTAGACCCCCACCACCACTACCAACCTCACCGCCACCCTCTCCTCCGCCGATCCCCCGCCCTGCACCGACCGCACCACCGCCACTGACGCCGCTGTCGCCGCTGCAAGCCGGCACTGCTGCTCCTGCTGTTAACTGCTACTGCTGTTGCAGTCGACCCTCCGGCCGGCCGCCGTCAGCTCCACCGCCGTCCTCCCGCCGGCGACTCGCCGTGGACCCCCCTGCCACCTTGTCAGGTATAATACGTAGGTATTATACAAAAATACCTAAATATACCTATGTGCATGTATATATATATATATATATATATATATGTATATTTAATTATATATATTAATATATATATTATTATATATAATTAATATTATATTATTATTAATAATATAATACTGTATAAATACAGTATTTATGTATTTATAATTTCTGCATTTTTTATTTATTTATTTAGTGTTATTATTTATTTATATATATCTATATACATATATATATATGTAATTATATAATTATATATATATTATATATATATATATAATATATACAGTATATATACTTAAATACTGTATATTATACAGAATAATATGTATGTATTATTTATGCATTTTATTTTCTGTTATTTAATTATTATATATATATATGAATATATATATATATAAAATTTCTTTTTCTTCTTTATATATATATATATATATATGTATATCTAATATATATATTATATAATTATATATATATTATATATACTTAAATATTGTATATTATACAGTATATAAATATATATCTTATTTATTTATGCATCATTTAATTTCTATTTTTCTTTTAGTTATTTATTTATATATATACATATATAATATATATATATATATATATATATATATATATATATATATATATATATATGTATATGTATATATATACTATGTATTCTATATATAATTATATATATAGTATATATATATAATTATTATTATTACTATATACCTATATATATATATACAGAGTATATATATATATTGTAATATATTATGTATATATATATATGTATATTTAATTCCTGCATCTTTTTATTTTCTTTTATATATATATTTATATCTATATATTTATGTATAATGTATATATAATTATTATAAAGTATATTATATACATAATATTATTATAATATATATGTACATTTAAATTTCAGCATTTTTTTTTCTTCTTTTATATATATATATATATATATATGAGAATATATACATATCTATATATCTATGTATATATTACCTACTATATATATATTATTTATTATATCATAAATATGTATGTATATATGTATCTTTTATCCTGCATTTTCCCTTTTCTTTATATATATGTAAATATATATATATACATATATGTATACCTATTATATATTACTATATATATATGCATACTATGTATACTATATCTATAAATATATATACTATATATATTAAGTACCCTTTATTATATATATTATGTACCCTTTTATTTAAATTGGTATTTACGAATCCTGTAAACATCTTAAACAGAAAACATCTCCAGCACAGTCAGTGACCCCCTGTCACAAGGACCCTCAGTCTTGACAGTGGGATCAGTTGCCCAATACAATCAGGAAGTAGGCAAGTATACCTTGCCAAGTTACTGTTTAAATTCAAGTGCTGTTATATGCTATTTTCTTTCCTGAATTCCATATAACTGTGAGTACCTGAGCTTGCCTCAGGTACAGTCAACAAATACGTTGACACGTAGTGTAAATAACTTAGTATTTTACAGACTTACCAACAACTGCGAGGATATCTTAATATCTTCCTAAACCCTATCACGGGAACACGCAATATGGTTGCAATACATATTGGGATGCGAGCTGCGTAATTGATTAGCTACCAGTACGTATGACATGCATCACGGCTTAGCATAAAATCAGGAAACTCAGGAAAAGTACGACTTGGCATTTAGTTATATTGGGCGGGAAAGATAACTAGTAGACGTATGGGACACCCCCTCCAAGAGTCATTTATCCTTCGTACCATACTCTTCGGAGATGGTCGATTGCAGAGCTACCCGTGTGTCCGGGGGCATATGACATATATACTAGCCAGTCAACACGATTGGTGAATTAAGTCAGCATATGTCAAACCTACACTTTCCCATGCGTACTACAAGGTCTTTACTTGCATTTCACTTAGATGGTTAGCACCCTGTATTTATTTATTTATTCAGTATTTCATACCGGGCATGTTATTTTCCTGTATCTTGTTATGTCCCACTGAGGACCTGGTTCCCTTCCAGATTTAGACGAGGCCTACTACCCTACGGTGTATGGTCCAGGACAGGAGACTAGGCATGCCACCGAGGAAGAACTGGAGGAGACACCATCAGAATCTACCTGATTCTAGGAGATGCTCTCTTGGCGATGGAGATGTTTTGCTAGATAGACGATACTCAGTCTATCCTATTTTCTGTACTATTATTATATTTTGACAATGGGTTTGTTCCCGCAAGTTGTGTAATATTATATTTTCAGACTCAGCATTATATATATTCAGCACTATTTCCTGACATTTTCTGTGGATGAGATAGACTTGCATGTATTAGACTTAATATCATAGGACAGCGTAGCAAGTTCCTGTGGGTCCATAGAAATGGATTAAACCCTTAGTGACGTGTCAGCTGGCCAATACCACGTGGCCTAGTTCCTCACATTTTGGGACTGTGACGTGACATGGTTTTAGTGGTGGCCCATGCAGGTCCAGTTTATTGCTAGTGGTATGATGACATGCCCAGCAAGCCTGCTATAGGATAATTAGGTCTCATCCACACTGACTTCATCAAATTATTTTTGCATCTTGCTAGATTATCCATCATTATTTCCTTATACTTTTCTAATTATTCTCTTTCTTCAGAAATATGGACATACCTGGTGGACATGCGATAGATGGGCTGACCAAGCAGCAGACCCCTCGCCTGATGTCCAGGGAACCCCAACCACCCCGAGAGACCCATCCCCTAGAAGGATGCTGGTCTACCCAACGACTCCATACCTTCCCTAGAATCCTGCCCAGACAGGAACACCAGCCCAGCATGAAGGGCAAACATCAACCCCGCTGGCGGAGACACCTCTGCCTCCACCTCCAGCTCTTCCTGCCCTAATGTCCCAGTTTGAGGGCCAGCCTCAAATGTTTCAGTTCCTCTAGGCCATGATGCAAACTCAATGGCAACAGACTGAAGCCCTGAGACAATCTCAGTGGCAACAGACTGAGGCCTTGAGGCAGACCTTGATGACGGCCTTGGAGAGAACCACCGCCCCGGCACCAGCACCTGTCCAACCAGTGGGCACAGTCAAAGGCTTCCGCCAGATGAACCCGAGGACCTTTAAAGGCAGCGAAACCCCAGAGGAGATCTCGGACTGGATCTCCAACACAGAGATGCTGCTGGAAGTCTCACAACTCTCCCCCGACCTATGGATGACCGCCGTAAGGGCCCAACTTCTCGGCAACGCCCATCACTGGTGGGAATCTATAGAACGCAGCGTCGGCAAATACCAGACTTGGGAGAAATTTCTGGAGTACTTCAATGAAAAATACTTCCCTGCTACAGTCCAAGATGCTTTGTATTCCCAGTTCCTGCACCTGGAACAAGGAAACCTGTCCGTCGACGCATACGATGCAGAATTCTGCCGACTGAGTCGATTCGGTACCCTCCTGATACCGAATGAGTTGGCAAAGGCCAAAAGATTCCACCACGGCCTCACCCTAGAGCTTCAGAGATATACGACGGCACAATCAAGGATCTCCTACGAGGAGGTTCTTACAGAAGCAAGGGTGCAAGAAGCAATTGGCCGAGGAACAAGACGCCCGAATCCAACCATCCCGGCCAAAAACCAGCAAGGACCAGGAGGACCTAACCATCGTCCACAAAATCAGACACACCAGACGACGGGACCCTACCAGAAGAAGGAACTCCCAACTTGTCACTATTGTGGCAAGAAGGGGCATTATATCAATGACTGCAGAAAGAAGAAGGGACTCTGCCTAGTATGTGGAGCTAGCCAGCATATGGCTAGGGACTGTCCACAACGCAAAGATGGAGCCCCGGGCCAGAAGACGCATACCTCAACTGGAGGTGCACATCCTTCAACATCTGGAGGATATCAGAGGGGAGCACCCCTGGCTACACAAGAAGCCCAGTTCAACAAGGCCAGACAACAGTCTGGAGGACAAAGGCACGGGCAAGCCTTTGCCTTATGTAAAACCCCTATTTTTAAAAAATTATATTTATTATTTTTATTAATTAATAATTTAATTATGTTAATTAGGGCTAAATAGGAGAAATATATTTTTAATAATTTTTATTTTAGGTGTTCGGGCACTTAGATAACTTGTGGGACCATCAGAAATTTTTCGGAATTTATTCCATGTAGGAGACCCCTTGAGCAGCTGCTAGCCTAACGGTGTGCAATACCCTAATATATAAATTTTCTTATGTGTGAATATATATATATATATATATATATATATATATATATATATATATATATATATATATATATATAGATATAGATATATACAAATATATATATGAATATATATATTTAAAGAAAGAAAGGAAAAAAATTTATTAATATAATAAGAATAATAATAATAATAACTACTTAGTATACTTAGGAACTTTGTATTCCTCAGCAACTTAGTTTTGCTAGACTCTTCAGCGGATTCCAAGCCAGCAACCTTCCACCCATATGCGGACCCGCCCTTTAATTACTCCCCTTCGGCCAAAAATCTTCACCCCGCGGACCGCTACTTCCCCTTCTCTTCCTATACTATATATATATATATATATATATATATATATATATATATATATATAGTTAGCTCTCTAAAACCCTAACCTAAAACTCCAGACTTCCTCTTCCCATCTAGAGCCGTCACCGCAGCCAGAGAAGCCTCCCCAAGCCATCCAACCATCCCGTCGACGCCGACCTCGCGAACTGCAGTTTTCCACTCGAGGCACCTTCGCTCCGGCGTGATTTTCCGTCGACTCGCTCGACCAAACGCTGTTCCGTTTTCATAGGTATGATCATCCCTTAACCCTCTCCAATATTTGTTTTATAGCCAACCTCGGAAAACGTGTGCCCCTAGGTGAAAAATAGCGCCCAAGTTGGCCCGGACTTACCCAATTCTGAAATCGCAGAAACTTGTGCTATTAGTTCGTATCTCCCACCACAGAGATCCGAATTCGATGATTCTTTTTTATACCTGTAGATTTCTTAACCTAGTTTATTTTCTGTTTAATAACCCTGTGCTATTAGTTGCTGTGGACATAATTATATTTGTCACAAAACTGCGCGCACCCACTTTTTCCGGTTTTCCAAAAGTTGGAGATCGGAGTGCGTCCCTCCAAACGGGACCGCCAGCATAACGAGACACGTGAAAATTCGTGGGGACTGATTCGGACGCGTGTGCGTGCCGGAATCAGACCGTATCCGCGGACACATTTCGTGTCGCCACTTTTGTGGAAGTCGCACGTATTTTGTGCACGCTTGTCAGATTGCGACGAAACTTGCGCCACTGGACTCGTGGTAACGCGCTGGTCCTGTGACACAAATTTCACGCAATTCTGAGACGGTTGACCAGATCGCCAATTGGCGGGCCCCACAGTTGACTTTTTGGACAAAATTGTGTTCGGCTCATCGGAATCCACATTTGGACATACCGTTGGGTTCGTACTGACATTTAGAGTTGTTTGACCTATAGTTTGTCCCATTTAGAGACTGTTACCCTTGGCACGCTTTTCGGTGTAAAGTGGGCCACACGTGGACCCCACTTTTACCCGAAATTACCGTTTTGCCCCTGTGTCCTAATTGGACGAAAGGGAAGTGCTTTTTAGCTATTTTGCTTATTCTGGGAACGTTGGTGATATTCATTTCAGCATCCGGAGACGTTCATTCTGAGGCCGTAGCTTCTGACTCTTGGTGTTGACATTGGGACACTACATTTTGCAGCTTTCTTACTAGGCAAGATACCTTGCCAAACTGTTTACAGTACTTTGCATGCTATTTATATTTCTGTTTATTTATTTTATAGTTCTTGCATGTGTAGTTTTCCTTTCAGTCATTACTATATATTAGATATGTTGACACACACTTGACACTTAGCATCATAGAGGACAATTATTAGGCGTATGGGCTTTAACCACTCTGGTAACACCTTAGTCACTAGCACGCACTATGGTAGGTCGTGTCCGATGGTCGCTACCCCCGAGATATGTCGATTGATGGAGTCCGAGGGTCGCTACCCCCGAGGTATGCCGGCTGATGATGTTCATGGACGAGCGTGAGGTTGTGAGGATTAGATCGAGTAGCCTACCCTTGCCCATACGTCGAAAAGTTGTCCTCATTTGCATTCATATAGATTGTCTTGTACAGCGTACTTATTTATTTTCAAATATAATGCATGTTTACTGTACTCAAATTGGCTCGTATTTTCTGTATCTTGTTACGTCCCTCTGAGGACCTGGTCCGCTGCCAGGTGTATCTGCTCTTGAGTATTTGCAGGAGTACGGGCCTGGACCTGACGCATTCTTTTCTGTCGAGGAGGTCTTACCTTCTGAGCATCGTTGATTATCTAGCGATGGATTCTTTTAGCTGATACACTTCTGTCTTCACATTATTTAATATTGGAGATTTTACACTCCTCTCTCATTTTAGTTTTGGATATAGTCATGGTAGTGGATTTGTCTCCACCCGACTATTATTTTGGATATTTCAGACTCTTTATTCTAGTTTAGTATTTCTTTTCTATGACTTGTTGTGTGGATGAGATTAGCATATCTGTGACTTGTGACATTATTTATACCACATGTGAGTTTATATTCATATTACAGCGTACGTATGGGTTATGGTTTCCATATATTAGAGTTGCCATATCCATGCGGCTGGCATGCTTACGTGTTCCTAGTCCTATGTACTTTTGGGACTGGGGCGTGACATATTTTTGTGGTGGCCCATGCAGGTCGAGTTAGCCGTTTCGGTTATGTAATTGTACCGAGCGGGCCTGCACCTAGGATTAGAATTTTAGATCTCATCCACACTTGCCTATAACTTACCTTCCTTCAAACATGTCCTACTTAAGTTCTTGCATCCTGCTTGATTCATGTACTCTTCTTAATCCTTCGTCCATCTCTTGCAGAGAGATGAATTTGAATAACGGGCATGCCGCCACCGGGGATAACACGTCTCCAGGGGACGACGACCAATCACTAGGAGTGACCTCAACACCACCTCTTCTTCCCGGACAGGATGGACCGACTAGCAATCCAATTCCATCAACCCCCTCCACGATACCTAATGGGACATTTCTAGCTCCACTAGCACCGCAGGATGGCCAGACACAGCTGTTCCAATTCTTTCAGATGATAATGCAGGAACAAAGGCAGTAGGCAGCCGAGCAGAGGCAGCAAACAGCAGAGCAGAGGCTAGAATTTCTGGCAGTGCTTGAAAGAATGGTTGCACTAGCCCCTGCACCAACCCAGGCACTAGTTTCAGTACCACAAGCTCGGGTTGGTTCAGTTAAGGACTTTGTGCAGATGGGCCCTAAGTCATTTAATGGCAATGAGAGTCCAGAGGAGACCACGAACTGGATTGTCAATACCAAAAAGTGTTAGAGGCATCACAATTACCTTCTGACCTATGTATGATAGGCGTGAGGACTCAGTTAGAAGGCAACGCACATCACTGGTGGGAATCAATGGAGCTCCAGTTGGGTACGCGTCAGACTTGGGAACAATTCTTGGAATGCTTTGAGAGAAAGTACTTCCCGGATACTGTAAGGGACGCTTTGTACGATCAGTTCCTCCATCTAGAGCAAGGGGACAAGACGGTTGATGAGTATGACGCAGAATTTAGCCGTCTCAGTAAGTATGGCACAGTCCTAATACCTAATGACTTGGAGAAGGCTAAGAGGTTTCACCGCGGGCTGACTCAGGAGCTCCAGCACTACACTAGCTCCCAGTCCCGGATCTCTTATGCCGAGCTATTGACAGAGGCCAGGATCCAGGAGGCCATCAGCAAGGGAAACGGAATTCAACAGAGAAGTCACCAAGGACCAGTAAGGATACAGCAAGGAGGACCCATTCGACACGCCAGCAATCAGATAGTGCTGCACCATATCCAACCAAGGAGCTCCGTACTTGTCACTATTGTGGAAGGACAGGTCATATTCTAAGAGACTGTCATCGTCGATTGAGATTGTGCATGATATGTGGATCAAGTCACCATCAAGCCCGAGAATGTCCTAAACAGAACTAGAGACCTATGGCATTAGAATCAGGAACACCGCATACACCCTCAAGTATAGAAGACCAAAGGAACCCACCACTGCTTCTACAGTCTGCACAAATGGAGGGGACTATACCCCAGTTAAACCACCAAGGACAAGGCCAAGCACTCATTATGACAAGTATGGGAGAACAGACACAGGAAGCCGTAGATACAGGTACGACCTTTTAGTTATAAATGTCTTTGCATACTCATAACCCCATTGTGACACAAGATCTTAGATGCACAAATAGATGTAGAATTATATATATGTTAGTCTAGCAGTTATAAGGATATATTTCTATTTTACCCAGATGGCATACACGCGATGCTAATGGATGACGGGGGTAGCAGTAGTAGTATTCTTTTCCTATCCTTATCTTGCCCTCTTGGGTGACTCATCTCCTCCTTTTATATTCATTCCTTATCTCGTGCGTAACTCTTCCTATCATAGTTATATCTTTCGTGCCATTATGAATTGTTTGATATCAACCTCACCCCTATTTTGTTAGTTAAACATAAATGTGATTAGTAATGCTTGATAACTAAGGATGAGTTCTTAATATGTATATGCACTATAGGAATATCTGTATTCTTTAGTAGTTTAACCCTTAAGTAGCACCATGTAGCCTAGTAGAAATTGTTAGATCATTTGAGCTAGATCATACCCCTAATAGTTAGTCAAGACCTTAAGTGTTCCCTAAAACTTAGACTATGCCTAGGAAAGAGTCGAAGGCACTTGTTACGAACTGATGACTATGACAAATCGCTGGCAAGGTAGCGACAGTTGCCGCCAGACGATTATGGCAGAGTAGTCGAATTACTTGCAGCCATACTGGCCAGGTGGCGAGGCAGTATTAGACTATGATACTTGACGGTTATGGAAAAAAATCATAGTTATGAGATTCCAGACAGGTATCCCAAGATTCTCGACCCAATAAATGTATTTGCCTTACAATCTAGACAATAGCTTCAAAGAATGTGACTACTAGTAGAATTTTGTAAGTTGGGTAGTGTAGACGAGTTAGAGGATGATAAAATAGTGGATGGACAATAGATGAGAAAGTGTTAGAATGGCAAACCATGAGTTTTAGGAGTCCTACTAGATACCAATGTAGTGTAATAGTTATAGTTATCATTATGAATATGGGTTAGTGTCAATTTCGAGGACGAAATTTTTGTAAGTTGGGTAGAATATAAAACCCCTATTTTTAAAAAATTGTATTTTTTTTATTATTAATTAATAATTTAATTATGTTAATTAGGGATAAATAGGAGAAATATATTTTTAATAATTTTTATTTTAGGTGTTCGGGCACTTAGATAACTTGTGGGACCATCAGAAATTTTTCGGAATTTATTCCATGTAGGAGACCCCTTGAGCAGCTGCTAGCCTAACGGTGTGCAATACCCTAATATATAAATTTTCTTATGTGTGAATATATATATATATATATATATATATATATATATATATATATATATATATATATATAGATATATACAAATATATATATGAATATATATATTTAAAGAAAGAAAGGAAAAAAAATTATTAATATAATAATAATAATAACTACTTAGTATACTTAGGAACTTTGCATTCCTCAGCAACTTATTTTTGCTAGACTCTTCAGTGGATTCCAAGCCAGCAACCTTCCACCCATATGCGGACCCGCCCTTTAATTACTCCCCTTCGGCCAAAAATCTTCACCCCCTTCTCTTCCTATACTATATATATATATATATATATATATATATATATATATATATATATATATATATATATATATATAGTTAGCTCTCTAAAATCCTAACCTAAAACTCCAGACTTCCTCTTCCCATCTAGAGCCGTCACCGCAGCCAGAGAAGCCTCCCCAAGCCATCCAACCATCCCGTCGACGCCGACCTCGCGAACTGCAGTTTCCCACTCGAGGCACCTTCGCTCCGGCGTAATTTTCTGTCGACTCGCTCGACCAAACGCTGTTCCTTTTTCATAGGTATGATCATCCCTTAACCCTCTCCAATATTTGTTTTATAGCCAACCTCGGAAAATGTGTGCCCCTAGGTGAAAAACAGCGCCCAAGTTGGCCCGGACTTACCCAATTCTGAAATCGCAGAAACTTACGATGACCACCAATATTGTCGAGTTCGTATCTCCCACCACAGAGATCCAAATTCGATGATTCTTTTTGATACCTGTAGATTACTTAACCTAGTTTATTTTTTGTTTAATAACCATGTGCTATTAGTTGCTGTGGACATAATTATATTCGTCACAAAACTGCGCGCTCCCACTTTTTCCGGTTTTCCAAAAGTTGGAGATCGGAGCGCGTCCCGCCAAACGGGACCGCCCCGCCGTATGCCAAGTATACTGAATGGTGCACGCAGCATAACGGGACACGTGAAAATTCGTGGGGACTGATTCGGACGCGTGTGCGCGCCGGAATCAGACCGTATCCGCGGACACATTTCATGTCGCCACTTTTGTAGAAGTCGCACGTATTTTGTGCACGCTTGTCAGATTGCGACGAAACTTGCACCACTGGACTCGTGGTAATGCGCTGGTCCTGTGATCCAAATTTCACGCAATTCTGAGACGGTTGACCAGATCGCCAATTGGCGGGCCCCACAGTTGACTTTTTGGACAAAATTGTGTTCGGCTCATCGGAATCCACATTTGGACATACCGTTGGGTTCGTACTAACATTTAGAGTTGTTTGACCTATAGTTTGTCCCATTTAGAGACTGTTACCCTTGGCACGCTTTTCGGTGTAAAGTGGGCCACATGTGGACCCCACTTTTATCCGAAATTACCGTTTTGCCCCTGTGTCCAAATTGGACGAAAGGGAAGTGCTTTTTAGCTATTTTGCTTATTCTGGGAATGTTGGTGATGTTTATTTCAGCATCCGGAGACGTTCATTCTGAGGCCGTAGTTTCTGACTCTTGGTGTTGGCATTGGGACACTACATTTTGCAGCTTTCTTACCAGGCAAGATACCTTGCCAAACTGTTTACAGTACTTTGCATGCTATTTATATTTCTGTTTATTTATTTTATAGTTCTTGCATGTGTAGTTTTTCTTTCAGTCATTACTATATATTAGATATGTTGACACACACTTGACACTTAGCATCATAGAGGACAATTATTAGGCGTATGGGCTTTAACCACTCTGGTAACAACTTAGTCACTAGCACGCACTATGGTGGGTCGTGTCCGATGGTCGCTACCCCCGAGGTATGTCGATTGATGGAGTCCGAGGGTCGCTACCCCCGAGGTATGCCGGCTGATGATGTTCATGGACGAGCGTGAGGTTGTGAGGATTAGATCGAGTAGCCTACCCTTGCCCATACATCGAAAAGTTGTCCTCATTTGCATTCATATAGATTATCTTGTACAGCGTACTTATTTATTTTCAAATATAATGCATGTTTACTGTACTCAAATTGGCTCGTATTTTCTGTATCTTGTTACGTCCCTCTGAGGACCTGGTCCGCTGCCAGGTGTATCTGCTCTTGAGTATTTGCAGGAGTACGGACCTGGACCTGACGCATTCTTTTCTGTCGAGGAGGTCTTACCTTCTGAGCATCGTTGATTATCTAGCGATGGATTCTTTTAGTTGATACACTTCTGTCTTCACATTATTTAATATTGGAGATTTTACACTCCTCTCTCATTTTAGTTTTGGATATAGTCATGGTAGTGGATTTGTCTCCACCCGACTATTATTTTGGATATTTCAGACTCTTTATTCTAGTTTAGTATTTCTTTTCTATGACTTATTGTGTGGATGAGATTAGCATATCTGTGACTTGTGACATTATTTATACCACATGTGAGTTTATATTCATATTACAGCGTACGTATGGGTTATGGTTTCCATATATTGGAGTTGCCATATCCATGCGGCTGGCATGCTTACGTGTTCCTAGTCCTATGTACTTTTGGGACTGGGGCGTGACACCTTAGCTGCAGTTGCCGAAGAACCCGAAGGAGAAACCATCACAGGTACCATTTTAGTTGCATCATTACCTGCAACTGCATTATTTGATTCTGGTGCAACCCTATCATTCATATCTAGTAGATTCGTAGCCATGCACAAACTAGTTACTTCCCCACTACCCAAGTGCTGGAAAATTCTTACTGGAGGAGGTATTGTTCCAGTTACCAACATTATTGAAACATGTTCAATAATTTTTTGTAGTAGAGAGCTAAGAGCGCGATTTTTGGTACTCCCTATGCCAAATTTCGACGTCGTCTTAGGCATGGACTGGTTAATCCAGAATAATGCTATCCTAGACTGCCGAAAAGGTAGTATCATCTTTAGACCACCAGGACACCCGGAGTTCGAATACGTACGAGGTACCAACGAGCAAGGAGTAGGCCAGACTCCTAGAGCTTACATGGCGATGGAGATAGAACCCCCAGCAATCATTACAGAATTTGAAGACGTATTCCCGGAGGAATTGCCAGGCCTACCACCTGACAGAGAAGTAGAGTTTACCATTGAGCTGATACCCGGAGCTGCACCGGTATCCTCAAATGTGTACCGCCTGGCGAAGAAGGAGCTTGACGAATTGAAGTTGCAACTTGAAGAATTGCAAATCAAGGGATTTGTTCGTCCTAGTGCATCACCCTGGGGAGCACCAGTGTTGTTTGTACCAAAGAAGGACGGAACATATCGGATGTGTATTGATTACAGAGCCCTCAACGCTTTGACAATAAAAAACAAGTACCCCTTGCCGCGAATTGACGACCTGTTTGATCAACTGACAGGAGCTGTGGTATTCTCAAAAATAGACTTGAGATCAGGCTATCATCAGGTCAAAGTACGGCGAGAAGACATTCCAAAGACAGCATTCAGGACTCGCTATGGTCATTACGAGTTCCTGGTGATGCCTTTTGGACTGACTAATGCACCAGCCGTATTCATGAACCTAATGAACAGAGTCTTCCACCAATATCTGGACCAGTTCGTGGTAGTCTTCATCGACGACATCTTGGTGTATTCAAAGAGCCACGAGGAACACGAAGAGCACTTGAGACTGGTGCTAGAGACGCTGAGACGCGAGAGCCTGTATGCTAAACTAAGCAAGTGCGAGTTCTTCCTTGATCGTGTCGCTTTTCTTGGACACGTGATCACAGGAGAAGGCATCTCGGTGGACCCTGCAAAGATCTCATCTGTGGAGACATGGCCAACCCCGACCAATGTCTCGGAGGTGAGAAGCTTTCTAGGACTTGCCGGATATTACCGGAGGTTCGTAGAAAACTTTACAAGAATCGCAGAGCCGATTACCCGTCTTACCCGCAAGGAGCAGGAGTTCGTATGGTCTGAGGAATGCCAGACCGCTTTCGATGAGTTGAAAAAGCGTCTGACTACTGCCCCCATCTTAACCATACCATCTGGATCCGGAGGTTTCGTAATCTATAGCGATGCATCCGGAAAAGGATTGGGTTGTGTCTTAATGCAACATGGGAAGGTTGTAGCTTATGTCTCAAGACAACTGAGAACTCATGAGAAAAATTATCCCATGCATGATCTGGAGCTTGCCGCAGTCATCTTCGCCCTGAAGCTATGGAGACATTATCTATACGGCGAACGAGTGGAGATATTCACCGATCACAAAAGCCTGAAATACGTCTACACTCAGAAGGACTTAAATCTGAGACAAAGACGATGGCTCGAAGTGATGACGGATTTCGAGATTGATCTGCAGTACCATCCTGGAAAGGCTAATGTAGTAGCTGATGCATTAAGCAGAAGACCCTCGGCATTCTTTATGATCACCCAACCAGGTCTTCTGAGAGATCTAGAGAAATTGGGAATAGAAATCATTATGCCAGGAATTGACGGCCAATTATCAAACTACCAGCTACAATCAACATTGGTCGAAAGAATCAAAGCTGCTCTACCAGCAGATGCAAGATTTCAGAGGCTTCGCCAAAGAACAGAGGCTGAAATCCAGACGGGATATCGCATACACGAAGATGGGACTCTAAGATGTGGTGATCGTCTTTATGTTCCAAATGGAGAACTTCGTGAGGAGCTGATGTCAGAAGCTCATAGCTCAACATACTCTATACATCCTGGAGGCACAAAGATGTACAGAGATCTGCGACAATACTACTGGTGGCATGGAATGAAGCGAGAGATAGCACGCTTTGTGGCAAAATGCCTGGTGTGTCAGCAAGTCAAGGCTGAACATCAGAGATCTGCCGGTCTACTTCAACCCCTCCCAATACCCGAGTGGAAATGGGAACACATTACGATGGACTTTGTTACGGGCTTCCCAAGAAGTCCCAGTGGTCGTAATGCTGTATGGGTAATCATAGACAGGCTCACCAAGGCTGCTCATTTCCTACCTTTCAGAGTCGGACAATCTACCGAAGTCTTGGCAGACATGTACATGAAGGAGATAGTATGTCTGCACGGAGTACCAGTCAGCATAGTGTCTGACAGGGATACGAGGTTTACTTCTTACTTTTGGCGAAGTATGCAAGAAAGTCTTGGTACCCGCCTCAAGTTCAGCACCTCGTATCATCCTCAGACAGATGGCCAATCAGAGCGCACCATCCAGACACTCGAAGATATGCTGAGAGCCTGCATGGTTGATTTCAGCGGATCATGGGAAGATCATTTGCACCTGGTGGAATTTTCCTACAACAATAGCTATCAAGCGAGCATTCAAATGGCTCCCTTTGAAGCATTATATGGCAGGAAATGTCGTTCCCCAGTATGCTGGAGCGATATTGGCGAAAGACAGATCTTGGGACCAGAATTAGTTGTTCGTACGGTAGAGAAAGTAAAGAAAATACAAGGACACCTACGAGCTGCACAAGACAGACAAAAGCACTGGGCCAACATTCATCGACGACCTCTAGAGTTCCAAGTGGGAGAGCATGTGTTCTTGAAGATCTCACCCACCCGAGGTACTATCAGATTTGGAGGAAGAGGAAAGCTGAGTCCAAGGTACATTGGACCCTTCGATGTGTTAGAACGCGTCGGAGAAGTTGCTTACAGACTAGCTCTACCTCAGACTTTGGAAGGAGTACATGACGTCTTTCACGTATCTCAGCTGAGAAGGTACATTCCAGACCCGAGTCACGTACTGGACCATTCAGAGATCACCGTCGGCCCAAGCCTATCGTACCAGGAGGAACCTGTAGAGATCCTAGATCGTAGCGAGAAGGTGTTGCGAGGCCAGACTATCCCTCTAGTTCGTGTTGCATGGAGACATCATGCACCAGGTGAATCAACCTGGGAACGAGAAGAGGATATTCGACAGCGTTTTCCCTATCTATTT
Organism: Iris macrosiphon; assembly: GCA_036927795.1. Classification (NCBI taxonomy): domain Eukaryota; kingdom Viridiplantae; phylum Streptophyta; class Magnoliopsida; order Asparagales; family Iridaceae; genus Iris; species Iris macrosiphon. Next base: position 198,230,814 of record JAYESA010000002.1, on the reverse strand, counting down.
CTAAACCAGGGTATGTCCTAATATTTCAAAACAATCTTTCATTCTCATTATATATGTCTGTTTTTATTTCGTGGACGAAATATTCTAAGGAGAGTAGATTGTAAACTCCCTCGACCAGATTTCAGTAAATTAGAATTATTTTAGCTAATTAGAATTTCTGTAACTTTTTAAAATTTATTTTGTTTACATATCCTTTTCAAATTATACCTGTACTTCACACAATTAATTGGAGCATTACACTAGCTGTACTTTCCAAACAAAATTCACATACCTGCCCTAGATATGTTAGACTATTTTCCAGAATTTTGTACAACTCCCAGATGAGTTATTTTGAGCCTCGTTTGAGACGCACAAGTATCGTTACAAAAGTTTGTATTTAATTCCTATTTTATTTCTTGCTCTTTTAACCACCTCTGTACCCTAGAGATTGAGGACCAACAGGCACATGTTTTACCCAAACAAAAATACGATAATATTCTACTTTAAATATACTACAATTAGTATATTGACACCGTAGTAAAATTATGACCCTACCTGCCTCTAAATAATTAGAGAACATCGTGTGCAGTATTTATTAAATAATAAATACGGTGACCCGTATCACCTAAAGAACCAGGCCCTGCCCCGGCCCAGACTCACCCCCACACCCCCCAAGGCACTCCCCCAGGTTTCCCCCTCATTTTTGTGTAAATCAGTATTTCCAGGAATCGGTATTTTTAAATAAGCAAATTGCGTAATTACGCAAAATACCAATTTTGGGACCTATTTGCAAATTAGGAAATTTCAGGGGTTTTTATGCAAAATTACAGTGCTAGGTGTCATCACCACATTGGCTGGTGAATGTGGACCGTCCACGTGTCATGTGGGACCCACAAAATATCTAAAAAGGCTGCATAAATATCCTAGAAATCCAAAAACCCCAAAATACCCCTAGACTTCCCCCTAATTACCCCCTATGCCACTCAACCCTAACCCTATAAATACCCCAGCACCCCCCCTCATTCCGACCACACCTCACCACCACCACGGCCACCCTCCGCCTGCCGGACCGCCACAGAGCTGTTCGCCTCTCCCCTGCCCTTCCCTCCGACCACCGCCACCCCCCTCCGGCCACCGCCTTCGCTGTCCAGAACTCCCACAACAACCACCCGCCACCAACACCACAGCCAACACCACCACTCCCGACCACCCCCAGCGCCACCCTCCGCCACCGTGAGCCTCCGCCACCGACCCTAACCGCTTCGCCTCGCCATTCCCCATCGAACCAACCCACCACCACCGCCCCACGACGCCTCCAGCCGCCTCCAGCCACCCCGCAGTGCCCCCCCCGACCTCCCAACCGAAGCCACCTCCCCCATCCCGACCGCCTCCAGCCACCACCACCGCCACCGTAGACCCCCACCACCACTACCAACCTCACCGCCACCCTCTCCTCCGTCGATCCCCCGCCCTGCACCGACCGCACCACCGCCACTGACGCCGCTGCCGCCGCTGCAAGCCGGCACTGCTGCTCCTGCTGTTAACTGCTACTGCTGTTGCAGTCGACCCTCCGGCCGGCCACCGTCAGCTCCGCCGCCGTCCTCCCGCCGGCGACTCGCCGTGGACCCCCCCTGCCACCTTGTCAGGTATAATACGTAGGTATTATACAAAAATACCTAAATATACCTATGTGCATGTATATATATATATATATATATATATATATATATATATATATATATATATATATATATATATATATATATATATATATATGTATGTATATTTAATTATATATATTAATATATATATATTATTATATATAATTAATATTATATTATTATTAATAATATAATACTGTATAAATACAGTATTTATGTATTTATAATTTCTGCATTTTTTATTTATTTATTTAGTGTTATTATTTATTTATATATATCTATATACATATATAAATATGTAATTATATAATTATATATATATTATATATATATATATAATATATACAGTATATATACTTAAATACTGTATATTATACAGAATAATATGTATGTATTATTTATGCATTTTATTTTCTGTTATTTAATTATTATATATATATATGAATATATATATATATATATATAATTTCTTTTTCTTCTTTATATATATATATATATGTATATCTAATATATATATTATATAATTATATATATATTATATATACTTAAATACTGTATATTATACAGTATATAAATATATATATCTTATTTATTTATGCATCATTTAATTTCTGTTTTTGTTTTAGTTATTTATTTATATATATACATATATAATATATATATATATATGTATATGTATATATATACTATGTATTCTATATATAATTATATATATAGTATATATATATAATTATTATTATTATTACTATATACCTATATATATATATACAGAGTATATATATATATATTGTAATATATTATGTATATATATATGTATATTTAATTCCTGCATCTTTTTATTTTCTTTTATATATATATTTATATCTATATATTTATGTATAATGTATATATAATTATTATAAAGTATATTATATACATAATATTATTATAATATATATGTACATTTAAATTTCAGCATTTTTTTTTCTTCTTTTATATATATATATATATATATATATATATATATATATATATATATATATATGTGAGAATATATATATATCTATATATCTATGTATATATTACCTACTATATATATATTATTTATTATATCATAAATATGTATGTATATATGTATCTTTTATCCTGCATTTTCCCTTTTCTTTATATATATGTAAATATATATATATACATATATGTATACCTATTATATATTACTATATATATATGCATACTATGTATACTATATCTATAAATATATATACTATATATATTAAGTACCCTTTATTATATATATTATGTACCCTTTTATTTAAATTGGTATTTACGAATCCTGTAAACATCTTAAACAGAAAACATCTCCAGCACAGTCAGTGACCCCCTGTCACAAGGACCCTCAGTCTTGACAGTGGGATCAGTTGTCCAATACAATCAGGAAGTAGGCAAGTATACCTTGCCAAGTTACTGTTTAAATTCAAGTGCTGTTATATGCTATTTTCTTTCCTGAATTCCATATAACTGTGAGTACCTGAGCTTGCCTCAGGTACAGTCAACAAATACGTTGACACGTAGTGTAAATAACTTAGTATTTTACAGACTTACCAACAACTGCGAGGATATCTCAATATCTTCCTAAACCCTATCACGGGAACACGCAATATGGTTGCAATACATATTGGGATGCGAGCTGCGTAATTGATTAGCTACCAGTACGTATGACATGCATCACGGCTTAGCATAAAATCAGGAAACTCAGGAAAAGTACACTTGGCATTTAGTTACATTGGGCGGGAAAGATAACTAGTAGACGTATAGGACACCCCCTCCAAGAGTCATTTATCCTTCGTACCATACTCTTCGGAGATGGTCGATTGCAGAGCTACCCGTGTGTCCGGGGGCATATGACACATATACTAGCCAGTCAACACGATTGGTGAATTAAGTCAGCATATGTCAAACCTACACTTTTCCATGCGTACTACAAGGTCTTTACTTGCATTTCACTTAGATGGTTAGCACCCTGTATTTATTTATTTATTCAGTATTTTATACCTGGCATGTTATTTTCCTGTATCTTGTTATGTTCCACTGAGGACCTGGTTTCCTTCCAGATTTAGACGAGGCCTACTACCCCACGGTGTATGGTCCAGGACAGGAGACTAGGCATGCCACCGAGGAAGAACTGGAGGAGACACCATCAGAATCTACCTGATTCTAGGAGATGCTCTCTTGGCGATGGAGATGTTTTGCTAGATAGACGATACTCAGTCTATCCTATTTTCTGTACTATTATTATATTTTGACAATGGGTTTGTTCCCGCAAGTTGTGTAATATTATATTTTCAGACTCAGCATTATATATATTCAGCACTATTTCCTGACATTTTCTGTGGATGAGATAGACTTGCATGTATTAGACTTAATATCATAGGACAGCGTAGCACGTTCCTGTGGGTCCATAGAAATGGATTAAACCCTTAGTGACGTGTCAGCTGGCCAATACCACGTGGCCTAGTTCCTCACATTTTGGGACTGGGGCGTGACAATCTGGGAGTTGCACAAAGTGCAGGGTAGTAGACTGGCATGTCTAGGAGAGGTATGCGAACTTTGTTCGGGGATAACAGTCAAGGTAAAGCTCCAAATAATTAGGTGATGGACAGGTGCACAAATCAATAGGATATGTAAGCAAAATAAATTAAAATATTGCAACAAATCCTAAATTGTGAAAAATATTCCTAAAATACTGGAATCTGGTCGAGGGGGTTTACACGCCGCTTGTAATCCTTACTTCATATCAATAAAGAGCTTGAGTTGGATTCAATACTTGTGTTCATTTTATGTTTTTGCTATGTCGACTCTGTGAACTAGTTATCAACGGCCGTTTCGGTATTTGCCTTGCGCGGGCGCAACCCCAGGCTCGCGCGGCATCGCGTCCCGATGGAAACGTACGTCCCGCGGGAGCGCAGGCGCGGTGATTCGCGCCTAGCGGGGACGGCCGATTCCGGCGGGAGATCGGGGCGTGACAGCTAGTATATGCCACATATGCCCCCCAGAACAAGGGCGCACTGTAATGTCAAGAACATGAAATCAGCATAGTAGAAGTGGGTGTCCCATAAGCCTACTAGTAGTCCTCTCCACCCAATGATCTAAGCATGTTGTATCCACAACACGAATAATACCTCTAGATAACTGCCGGGTCTACTAGCATTCCAAGTTTCTATCAGCAGTCATCCCTAATGCACGGCTCTTACGTACGGGCAGCCAACCCAATACGTATACCGAGAGCTATATGAGACTCACAACTCGTGTAGCAACTGTGTCACGGCCAATGAACCAAAAATGCTCCATAATACGGGGTGGTCTCATAAACAAGGTCCAATGAAATTACATAATTAAAACAGAAACATGCTTCATATGGAATGTAAATAATAGTATTGTGGCAAGGTATACTTGCCGAGTAAAAAGTCCTGTATAGTGCAAGCGTCCACAATGGTGTAAGTTTGAAGAAGTGAAAGTTTAGGGTTTTGGGGTGTACCGCATGGTTATATATAGAGAATAAGAGGCGGTAATTTTTACTTAATGGTTAAGAAACTATTGCCACTGTTGTTTTCCTTTTATTGGTTTAGGTGTGCGGTTGAGGAAATTTTTAAGGAGTGGTGAAATGAGAGACTTACACGTGTAGGTCAGGAAAGCAAAGCAAAGTTGAGTTTTGCTTCTGTTGCTGATATTTTCTCAAGGGTGTGGTTTTACGCGTGGTGAAAGAAATCTTAAGGGGTGAAGAATATTACGCAGGGGATTGCTTTTACGCAAGGTAGAAAGGAATTTAGGCGGGTTGGCTTACGCGTAGTGAAAGAAAAAGTTTACGCGGTAAAAAGAAAGGATTTTACGCAAGGGATTTACTACTGCTGTTATGGTTGTTTATGCGGGGTGAACTGCTGTTTCTACTTCCTTATTTTACGCGCGGAAGTGGGTTTAACGGGTTGCGGGTTTGATCCAATAGGAAATTCTATTTTCTATATTTAGCTCATAATTACTAATAATAAATTATATAATTTAGAATACGATTTCAGAATTAGGGTTCTTAATACGATTTCAGAATTAGGGTTCTTACACGTTCGCCTCTCCAACCGCCGGTGACCCCTCTGTCCACCTCCCCGTAACCGCCACTACACCTCCCTTATAAGAACCCCCCCGCAGCCGCTACTGCCACCATTATCAGCCACCGTCGTCATCGACTCTGGCCACCGACCACTGCGACGACGACGACAACGCTGACTCCGGCGACGACGACGAGCCATCGATGACCCACGACCACCACCACAGCAGCCGCAGCAACCTGTCGTCGCCGTCGATCGACCACCGCCGCCCGCCCCATTCACGCGCAGCACACCGCGGCCGACCCCTATTCCAGTAAGTTTTTCTTCCTCCTCGTTGTGTCAATTTTTGAATGGCTTATTGCATTGTGTTCGTTGTGTGACCCTCTCAAACCCTGTATAATTAGATTGGGGTATCGTGTCCTGTGTCAGTCGTAAACTGCGACGCAAAAATAGAAAAAATAACCCAATTTCAGGTTCTGAAAACTGTCCCGAAGCCCCATGTTCATGGCCATTTTTCTCCCAACCTAGTTAATAATTCTAAATTCCAATTAAACAGTAAATTAGACAATATAAACAAGTTTTAAACCCATTAATTAGTTTAATTTAATTGATTATATGTTGTGTTTATTTTGCGGTTAAAGTTGACCAAAAACTTGGTTTTTAAAATCCAATTTTTTTTGAAATTGGGTGCATCCCGCTAAACGAGGCAACTTTGTCGTGTGCGAATTGCATCAAAAGGCGCATATAGTCAATGCAGACGTGTGAGATTTTGCGAAAGTTGATTTGGATGTGCGTGCATACCGAAATCAACGCGTATCCGTCAAAAAGTCCCGTATCGAACCGTTCTGACACTCGTCATAATTTTGTGTGTGCTTGTCATTTCGTAAAGAAACTTGCGCCATCAGATTCGTAGCGTTACGCTAGTCCTGTGACCCAAATTTGGTTCGATTCTGAGAACGTTGACGAAATCCCGTGTCGTTGGCCCCACGGCTCCACTTGACAGGCAATTTTGCGATCGGCTCATCGAAATCCAGTTTTGGATATTCCGTTGGGTTCGTATCATCGTTCTGGACTCGTAGACACTAAGTTTGACAAATTTGGAGAACTTTGTCTCTGACACATTTTTTGGTGCGAAGTAGGCCACATGTGGACCCCACTTTGACCAAAAACTGTCAATTTTGTCCATGTGTCCAAATTAGACTTATGGATAGTCAATCCTAGCTATTTTATATCTTCTAAGAGTGATGGTAATATTTATTTTAGCATCTGGAGGCGTACCTGAAGATTTTGTTGTTACCGGAGCAATTGAAGGAGTTCAAACCCCAGACAAGTGTACCTTGCCAAACTCGCAGTAATTGCCTTACGGTCCTTGTGATATTGTAAAACCCCTATTTTTAAAAACCGTATTTATTATTTTTTTATTAATTAATAATTTAATTATGGTAATTATGTGCTAAATAGGAGAAATAGATTTTTAATAATTTTTATTTTAGGTGTTCGGGCACTTAGAGGACTTATGGGACCATCAGGAATTTTTCGAAATTTATTCCATGTAGGAGACCCCTTGAGCAGTTGCTAGCCTAATGGTATGCATTATTCTAATCCATGAATTTTCTTATGAATATATATAATATATATGTATACACAAATATATATATGTATATATATATTTAGAAAGGAAAAGAAAAGAAAGTAAAAGAATTGTTAAAGAATTTACTACTACTAATAATAATAATAATAATAATAATAACAACTACTATGTTACCATTCTCAAACCATTCCTTAGCATTATGCCTAAGACCCCCACTTCAGCGATGCTCCCAGGGACCGCCACTTAAATTCCATAGCAACTTAAATGCCAAAGACCATCCCTTAGTAATACTTGCTTCCATCCTACAGCAACTTTAACCACTTGCTTCTTAAACCATTCCTTAGCAAATGCTCCCAGACCAATTTCACCCTCCCCTTTAATACTTGCTGTGACCGCCCCTTAGCAAATGCTCCCAAACCACATCACCACTTCAGTGGCTCACAGACCCCACCCCCCTTTGGCCGAACCAAACTTCTCACCCTCTCTTCCTATTTTATATATATATATATATATATATATGTATATATTTATCTTCCAAAAATCCTAACCTAAAATATCCAGACCCTCTCTTCTCATCTAGAGCCGCCACCGCAGCCAGAGAACCCCGTCAGGCCGTCCAAACCATCCCGACGACTCCGACCTCGCGCACTGCAGATTCCCACACGAGGCACCTTCGCTCCGGAATTGTTTTCCGTCGACTCGCTCAACCAAACTCTGTTCCGTCTTCACCGGTATGCTCACCCCTTAACCCTCTTCCATAGTTGTATTATAGCCAACCTCGAAAAACGTGTACCCCTAGGCGAAAAACAGCGTCCAAAGTGGGCGCGAGCAGACCCAATTCTGGGATCGCAGAAAACTGCAGTGACCACCCATATTGCCGAGTCCGTATCTTCCACCACAGAGATCCGAATTCGGTGATTCTTTTTTATACCTGTAGAACACTTGACCTAGTTTATTTTCTGTTAAATAACCCTATGTTATTAGTTGCTGTGGACATAGTTAAATTTGTCACAAAACTGTGCGAACCCACTTTTTTGACAATCATTAGGCGTATGGACTTTTAACCACTCTGGTAACACCGTAGTCACTAGCACGCACTATGGTGGGTCGTGTCCGATGGTCGCTACCCCCGCGGTATGTCGATTGATGGAGTCCGAGGGTCGCTACCCCCGCGGTATGTCGGCTGATGATGTCCACTGACGAGCGTGAGGTTGTGAGGATTAGATTGAGTAGCCTACCCTTGCCCATACGTCGAAAAGTTGTCCTCATTTGCATTCATATAGATTGTCTTGTACATCGTACTTATTTATTTTCAAATTATATGCATGTTTACTGTATTCAAGTTGGCTCGTATTTTCTGTATCTTGTTACGTCCCTCTAAGGACCTGGTCCTCTGCCAGGTGTATCTTCTCTTGGGTATTTGCAGGAGTACGGGCCTGGACCTGACGCATTATTTTCTGTCGAGGAGGTCTTACCTTCTGAGCATCGTTGATTATCTAGAGATGGATTCTTTTAGCTGATACACTTTTGTCTTCATATTATTTTATATTAGAGATTTTATACTCCTCTCTCATTTTAGTTTGGATATAGTCTTTGGTAGTGGATTTGTCTCCACCCGACTATTATTTCGGATATTTCAGACTCCTTATTCTAGCTTAGTATTTCTTTTCTATGACTTATTGTGTGGATGAGATTAGCATATCTGTGACTTGTGAAATTATATATACCACATGTGAGTTTATATTTATATTACAGCGTACGTATGGGTTATGGTTTCCATATATTGGAGTTGCCATATCCATGCGGCTGGCATGCTTACGTGTCCTAGTCCTACGTATTTTGGGACTGGGGCGTGACATGTTTTTGTGGTGGCCCATGCAGGTCGAGTTAGCCGTTTCGGTTACGTCACTGTACCGAGCGGGCCTGCACCTAGGATTAGAATTTTAGATCTCATCCACACTTGACTATAACTTACCTTCCTTCCAACATGTCCTACTTAAGTGCTTGTATCCTGCTTGATTCATGTACTCTTCTTAATCCTTCGTCCATCTCTTGCAGAGAGATGAATTTACATAATGGGCATGCCGCCACCGGGGACAACACGTCTCCAGGGGACGACGACCAACTACTAGGAGTGACCTCAACGACACCTCTTCTTTCCGGACCGGATGGACTAACTAACAATCAAATTCCATCAACTCCTCCCATGATACCTAATGGGACTTTTCCAGCTCCACTAGCACCGCAAGATGGCCAAGCGCAGCTGTTCCAATTTTTTCATATGATAATGCAAGAACAAAGGCAGCAAACAGCAGAGCAGAGGCTAGAATTTCTGGCAGCACTTGAGAGAATGGCTGCACTAGCCCCTGTACCAACCCAGGCACTAGCTTCAGTACCACAAGCTCGGGTCGGTTCAGTCAAGGACTTTGTGCATATGGGCCCTAAGCCATATAAGGGTAATGAGAGTCCAGAGGAGACCACGAACTGGATTGCCAATACCAAAAAGTTGTTAGAGGCATCACAACTACCTACTGACCTATGGATGATAGGCGTGAGGACTCAGTTAGAAGGCAACGCGCATCACTGGTGGGAATCAATGGAGCGCCAGTTGGGTACGCGTCAGACTTGGGAACAATTCTTGGAATGCTTTGAGAGGAAGTACTTCCCGGATACAGAAGGGACGCATTGTACGATCAGTTCCTCCATCTAGAGCAAGGGGACAAGACGGTTGATGAGTATGACGTAGAATTTAGCCGTCTCAGTTAGTATGGCACAGTCCTAATACCTAATGACTTAGAGAAGGCTAAGAGGTTTCACCGTGGGCTGACTCGGGAGCTCCAACACTACACTAGCTCCCAGTCCCGGATCTCTTATGCCGAGCTATTGACAGAGGTCAGGATCCAGGAGGCCATCAGCAAAGGCAACAGAATTCAACAGAGAATTTATCAGTGTAAAACCCCCTTCCTAAAAATCGTATATACCCTTTTATTTATTAATTATTAATTAAATTGTAGTAAATAGGTCTAAATAGGAGAAATAGATTTTTAATAATTTTTATTTTAGGTGTTCGGGCACTTAGATGATTTATGGGACCTTCGGGAATTTTTTGGAATTTATTCCATGTAGGAGACCCCTTGAGCAGTTGCTAGCCTAACGGTGTGCATTATCCTAATCTATAAATTCTCTTATGTGTATATATATATATATATATATATATATATATATATATATATATATATATATATATATATATATATATATAAATATACAAATATATATATGTATATATATATATATTTAAGAAGAAAAGAAAAGAAAAAGAAGTATAAAGAATAATTAATATAATACTTAAGCTAATAATAACAATGATAACAACACAATGCTATTCCCACTACTTAGCAAATTTGCTAAGTACTTCAATCCTTCAGCCAATATGTTCCCAGAGACCCGCCTAATTCAGCCCCCTGTAGCAATTGCATCCCAGGGACCGACCCCCCCTTTCTTTTGCCGCAAAACCATTCCGCCTACTCCTATTCCCTCTCTATCTCCCTATAATATTATATATATATATATATATATATATATATATATATATATATATATATATATATATATTTATCTCTCAAAAACCCTAACCTAAATCTTCAGACCTCCTCTTTCCATCTAGAGCCGTCACCGCAGCCAGAGAAGCCCCACCAAGCCATCCAACCATCCCGACGACTCCGACCTCGCGCTGCAGAATCCCACTCGAAGCACCTTCGCTCCGGAGTGATTTTCCGTTGACTCGCTCGACCAAACTTTGTTCTGTCTTCACCGGTATGATCATCCCTTAACCCTCTTCCATATTTATTTTATAGCCAACCTCGGAAAACGTGTGTCCCTAGGTGAAAAATAGAGTCCAAAGTGGGCGAGCAGACCAATTCTGGGATCGCAGAAAACTGCGGTGATCACCCATATTGCCGAGTTCGTATCTCCCACCACAGAGATCCGAATTTGGTGATTCTTTTTGATACCTGTAGAATACCTGAACTAGTTTATTTTCTGTAAAATAACCCTATGCTATTAGTTGCTGTGGACGGAATTATATTCGTCACAAAACTGCGCGCACCCACTTTTTTCAGATTTCCAAAAGTTGGAAAACAAAGCGCGCCCCGCCAAACGGGACCGCCCCGCCGTGTGCCAAGTGTACCTAATGGTGCACACAGCATAACCGGACACGTGAAAATTCGTGGAGACTGATTCGGACGCGTGTGCGCGCCGGAATCAGGCCGTATCCTCGGACATACACCGTGTCGCAACTTTTGTGGAACTCGTACGTATTTTGTGCACGCTTGTCAGATTGCGACGAAACTTGTGCCACTGGACTCGTGGTAACGCGCTGGTCCTGTGACCCAATTTTCACGCATTTCTAAGATGGTTGACCAGATCGCCAATTGGCGGGCCCAACAGTTGACTTTTTGGACAAAATTCTGTTCGGCCCATCGGAATCCACATTTGGACATACCGTTGGGTTCGTATTAACATCTAGAGTTGTTTGACCTATAGTTTATCCCATTTAGAGACTGTTACCCTTGGCACGCTTTTCGGTGCAAAGTGTGCCACACGTAGATCCCACTTTTGCCCAAAATTACCGTTTTGCCCCTGTGTCCAAATTGAACGAAAGGGATGTACTTTTTAGCTATTTTGCTCATTCCGAAAATGTTGGTGATGTTTATTTCAGCATCCGGAGACGTTTGTTCGGAGTCCTTAGTTCCAGTTCTGTGTCCTTGACATTTGGGCGCGTACACTTTATAGCTTTCTTGCCAGGCAAGTATACCTTGCCATTGTACTGTATTTACATTCTATATGAGGCATGCATGTTTATTTTCTGTTTATTTAGTTTATTTATTTTAATTGCTATATAAACTGCGCGTCCAAGGAAACTTGGGTGCAACGACGGTGTCGTCGTACTATATTTTTAGTTATGTATATGCATTGGACCTACTTTATGAGACTACCCCATTTTTATGAGGCATTTATGTTTCATTGGCCATGACAGTATTCTTACACGAGTGTGAGTCACATGTAGGACACAGACTTGCGTATTCGGCTGGCCACCGGTACGTATAGGTCGTACGACGGATAGGGATAACTGCCAATAGAAACTTTGCATGCTAGTAGACCTGGCGGTTATTAGAGGTATTATCGTGTCATGGACATGACATGCTTAGAGCATTGGGTGGGGAGAACAACAAGTAAGGCATTTGGGCTCCTTTGCACTTTCCTTGTGTAACCCGTACGCTCCGCCGGAGATGCGCGGTCATGATGACACCTATACTACTTGGCGGGCCTCCGGCGTTCGAAAGGCGCCGTGCCTTTGTAGGCCCCTGGATCTCCAAGAGAACCATGCCAATCCTATTTATGGCCAGATAGCCCACTTGTTAGAAAGTTGTTCTCAAACTGCATTCACATAGATGGTTAGGCGACCCCAATGGATGTTTATTTTCAGTACTTTATTGGCATGTGCTTTTTGTATCTTGTTACGTCCCTCTGAGGACCTGGTCCCTTTCCAGATATAGATGAGCAGGAGTACCCGCAGGAGTATGGACCTGGACCTGACGCTACCTATCAGTTTGAGACGATCTTATCTTCTGATTATATGTGATTCATTGCAGCTGTTTAGAGATTCTAGTTGCTATTCTTTTCTAGACATTTATTCTTATATTAGAGTTTATTCTCTTCTCTCTTTAGTAGTTTAGCATAGTCGATTTGCAGTGGATTTATTTCCACCCGACTATCACACTTTGAGATTACTATTTGAGACTGCTTTTTTGATATTCAGTTATTGATTTCCATTATTCTATTATTTGTGCTGTGGATGAGATATAGAACTGCGTGTGACTTGTTGTGACATATATTACCACTGTGGATTGGATATTCATGTACAGCGTACGTGTGTATATGGTTTCCATACATTGGAGTTCGTATATATACGGCTGGCGTGTTACGTATTCCTAGTCCTACGTATTTTAGGACTGAGGCGTGACAATCAGGGACCAGTAAGGACACAGCAAGGAGGACCCATTAGACACCCTTTGACACGCCAGCAATCAGATAGTGCTGCACCATATCCAACCAAGGAGCTCCGTACTTGTCACTATTGTGGTAAGATAGGTCATATTCTAAGAGACTGTCATCGTCGATTGGGGTTGTGCATGATATGTGGATCAAGTCACCATCAAGCCCGAGAATGTCCTAAACATAACCAGAGACCTATGGCATTAGAATCAGGAATACCGCATACACCCTCAAGTATAGAAGACCAAAGGGACCCACCACTGCTTCTACAGTCTGCACAAATGGAGGGGACTAGACCCCAGTTGAACAACCAAGGACAAGGCCAAGCACTCATTATGACAAGTATGGGAGAGCAGACACAGGAAGCCGTAGATACAGGTACGACCTTTTAGTTATAATTGTCTTTGCATACTCATAACTCCATTGTGACACAAGATCTTAGATGCACAAATAGATATAGAATTATATATATGGTAGTCTAGCAGTTATGAGGATATATTTCTATTCTATCCAGATGGCATACACGCGATGCTAATGGATGACGGGAGTAGCAGTAGTAGTATTCTTCCCCTATCCTTATCTCGCCCTCTTGGGTGACTCATTTTCTCCTTTTATATTCATTCCTTATCTCGTGCGTAACACTCCCTATCATAGTCGTATCTTTCGTGCCATTATGAATTGTTTGATATCAATCTCACCCCTATTTTGTTAGTTAAACATAAATGTGTTAGTAATGCTTGATAACTAAGGATGAGTTCTTAATATATATAGCACTATAGCAATATCTGTAAACCTCCAAAATTTGCAAGAATTTTAAATTAGGATTTTTCATAATTTTCTGGAATTTTTTGAAATTTTTCTGTAATTAAAATCAGGGTTTCTAATTATTGAATGATTTTTGTTTGTTAATAAACAATATTAAAATATTATAGAAATAATATTTTTGGGTGTAAAATGAAAAATTGGACTTAGGGTAATTTTTTTGGAATTTATTGGACCCCGGACCTATTTTTAATTACCTAAAATCAATTATTTATTTATTTATTAATGATTTATTTACTTAATTAAATATAAAACCCTAGACCGGCCCGGCCCAAGCCCACTGGACCCGGCCCAGACCCCGCCCTAGCGGGTCGGGTCGGATCCGCCAAACCCGCCGCCCGACCCGCTACCCGCTACCCGCTCACCCTCACCCCCACGACCCAGCCCCCGTGCCCGCGTCCGGCGCCGCACAGCCCGCCGCTCCGTCCGGCTCGCCACGACCTCCCCTCGTCAGCCACCTCCTCCGCCATTTCTGGCAACCCCCTCTCCTTCCTCAGCCTACATAAAACCCCCCTCGAGCCCCTCGACACTCCCCACGACCACCACCTAGCACCGCTCCCTCGCCACACGCCGCCGTCGCCTCGCCCGCCTTCGCCAGCCCCGCCTCCCTGCGCCACCTCCGTCTCCGGCTGCCCCGCCCTCCTCGACGACTGCCTCCGGCCAGCGCCCCCAGCACAGCAGCAGCAGCAGCGTTGGCAGCCACCTCCGCCGGACTCCGGCGCCGCCCCGCCCGCCAGCGCCTCCGCCTCGCCCCGGCGAGCCGTCCAGCCCCCCCTCCGGTGCTCCTCCGGCCGGCCCTGCCGCATCCTCGCCGGAATCCCCTGAAACCCTAACCCTAGACACAGCCGGACACGGCTCGGACACAGGACACAGTGTCCTGTGTCGAGTCGGACACGACGAGACCCCGGGTTTTTTCAGTCCCGTTCAGGTGCGTGTATTTTCTTACTCGTAGCTCGGATTTTGATTCCGTAAATTGCATTGTGAATCCTGTATGACCCTCTCGGTGCCCGGACAAACCGCTCGGGGCATCGCGTCCTGTGGTGATCGCACACCGCGATCCAAAAACAGGAAAACCAGACCATGTTTCACCCCGAAACTGAGTACGCCCCGCCAAACGGGACGACTTGGTCGCGTGCGATCTTCACAGATACGTGCGTGCCGTCGATACAGACGTGTGAGATTTCGCGGAAGCTGATTCGGGTATGCGTGCACCCCGGAATCAACGCGTATCCGCGGACACCGCCCCGTATCCGTCTTTTCTGTTTCACGTCCTAACTTCTTGTGCACACGTCGGATCGAGACAAAACTTGCACCATCGGACTCGTAGCAATACGCTGGTCCCGTAGGTCAAGTTTGGTTCGATTCTGAGAACATTGACGAAATCGTGTGTCGTGGGCCCCACAGGTCCCACTCGACGGGCGATTTTGTGATCGGCTCATTGGAATCTAATTTTGGAAGTTCCGTTGGGTTCGTATCATCGTTCCTGACCTGTTGACACTAAGTTTGGTGAATTTGGACACCTTTGACCCTGACACGTTTTTCGGTACAAAGCGGGCCCACATACGGACCCCGTTTTGACCCGAAATTGCCGTTTTTGCCCTTGTCTCTAAATTGGACCCAAGGACAGGCGTTTCTAGCTATTTGATATCTTCTGAGTATGATGGTAATGTTTATTTCAGCATCTGGACACATTTTTGGAAATTTCCCCGAGACACAAAATTGTATTTTGATCCAAACATCAGGCAAGTACCTGCACTTCAAGTTTATTCTTTATATTGTGATAATTAGTTCCTTGCTCTACTAGCACCATTGGATGTTTACACGTAGTGTTAGAATCTGGATTTTATGTCTTGAATATTGGATTTCATGTCTTGCTTTTCGTGTCGGGTGGGAGAATACTAGGAGGCATGTAGTTTACCCTTCCCCCTATTGTCGATAGCTGTTGGTACGCGACTGTACCATCAGCCTGATACTCGATTGTTCATTGTGTGATAGCCGCCTAGGACGGCCGAATTAGCCTTATAAACCCCTACATGCCAACTATGTATTCTAAAATAAACACAAGTTCACACACATAGATTCTTGTCTCGTTGCAGTTCCTGTTGTCTTATTGTAGTTCCATTTCCTGTCTCATATTGTTACTGTTTACTCATATTCCTGTTTATAGCATTTAAATCTTAGTTATTGTTACTTCTTATTTATGCATACTGTAGCGCCCCGTTCTCCCGGTGCGGGGAGCGCGGCTAAGAAACACAAGACGGTATCGTTCGATCGGGATAGATTGAATTAAGAACTCGTCCTCGTTATGGATTTGTTTCTTCGGAATCGATTCCCATATTCAGTGGACTGCGCCCCAAGGATCGGCTTAGCGGCAGAGTCAGGAGGGACCTCTCCGCTGCTATCTTTTATTGCCTCGGTTTTCGATGTCGCTTGTTGCTTTCGTGCTTTGAGTTGGTTTTGGAATTTGCTTGTTTTCCTTGAACGGTTTCGATGATTTCATTGTTTTCGTTCATTGACTTGCACTTCTATTCCGAGAAAGGAAAGAGAGGAAGTATTAATCGAACTGTTCGTGTGCAGGTGAACGAGCAGTAGGCGGCTTACGAGCGGAGTCGTGAAGCGCCTCTTCCCTTCTTCTTTCCAAAATCTAAGTGAGTGGCTACCAACCCGATTAGCTAGCCCTGCTTCCAAGCTTCACACCTAAAAGCTTGAACTATTCCTTGCCCCGATCAAACGATACCAAGTAATAATAAAAGAAACCAAGATAAAAGAGAATAGACTTGGTTCACTATGCTTGTCAATAAACTTCATGAACGGATACTTGATTATCATGCAATACTGCTTGTCGTGTACTCGTGTTGCCTTAACTGCATGAACTGTTAACTTAATAATCGTGTTCGATCATGGACAACTTGTGCACAAGGGTATAAGTTCTGCGGACGGTCGCTGGGGCACTGGCACCGATCCGACCTGGGCAGACTTCGTGTTTATAGTCAAATCGTGTGCGGACTGGATAACGTGCAACGCATCGTGTTTTATGAGCTCCTCGTGTTTTCTCGTTGCATGCTATTCATGTCCTTGACTAGTCCATATGGCATCAAGCCAATGATCCTCGTGTGTTTATGCTTGCAACGCCCCGTGTGTTTATCGTGTGAATATGGCTTGCAGTGCATCGTGTGTTCAACGTGTATATTTAAACCTGTTGCATACTAACTTGTGTCTTCGTGGCAGGGAAGGCAAGGTAAGTATTGTGCAGGTAATTCAGACGGTCAGGTAAAATCCACCGAACGGTGGCATGTTCATTTCAGTAAATTCAATATGCTGCTTAACTGTAAATGAACTAAGACAGGATAGAAACCAACCAAATATGCATGCCTCACTAAACAACGTGTTGATTGGTATAGTCAGGCTAGCTCGCCTTCACCAGCATGTTTCGATATGCTGACCCTCGTTGAAACAGGTTCTCCGCACTAAGGCGAACCGAGCGAGGAGCCGAAGTCGTCTTCCCGATCCAGTCCAGCTGTTAGCGCGTCTTCACCGCGCCTCGAAGCCTTTTGAAGTCCGAAGCTGCAACTCTTCATACACAAATGCAGCTCCGTGGCAAGGCGATCCTCCAGCCAGGAGGTCTTTATCATTTTGAGTTTATAAAAGGATGTAATGTACAGGACTGCTATCTCATTTTGAGTCAACCCTTTTGTAAGCCGTTCGGCATATTAGCTGACTCGTTCAAGAGTTTGTAATAGATGTTCATTATCAATAAAGAGAACTTTTCTATGTTTCAAATCTGTGTTTCAATTTATCTGCGTACTCTGAGTATGTGCTTGCTATGCAAATCATTAAAAAGCCTTGTGCGGGCGCAACTCCAGGCCCGCACGGCGGTCACGGCTCGGGGGACGCCTCGGGGCGTGACATAGTGGTATCAGAGCACAGATTCAAAGTTCCTTAGACTTCGTGCTGGGAAAGTTCCTTTAACGATCAAATTCCTGTGCGAACTCTTGAACTCGCTAGGCCAAAATGAGATACGTTCATACAATAAGTCCATAATACATTATGATCCTAATGTAATCTACCTTCTTTTGAAGGAATGGATCCAGCGCAATCTGCAGCGCAACCACCGATCGAAACACAAGAGAGCAGTTCAGGCAATTCGGGAAGCTCTCGGAGCCAAAGAGGCATGTCTCAAGTCGATCCGCTTGAGCGGTTAATGCAAATATTAGAATCGCAACGACAACGAGACGATGCTCGCCAAGCTAAGCTCGAGAGTAATCTAGAGACCCGATTCTCAGTCCAACAAAAGCAGGTAGATGCCCTGCAACAAATTGTTCAGACTTTGGCTGCCAACCATTCCCCGCAACAGCAGCGACTCCGGTGGAACAGCCCGTGCTTGAAGTGGAGACGCCTCAAATCCCAAGGCAGAGGGACGTGACTGCCTTCAACTTGGGCCATTTCAAGAAAGTCTGCAATACCCCGTTCAACGGGACTGAGGACCCAGTGGTAGCTCTAGATTGGCTAGCCGAGATCGAAGACCACTTCACTCTGCTAGAGGTCCCCGAGGATAAGCGCGTCGCCTGCGCGCAACTACAGCTCCGCCTCGACGCACACGATTGGTGGGACGTGCATCGACGATCTCTCCAACTTGATCATGGAGAGGAGGCGATCTCGTGGACGACCTTTCGTGCCGCGTTTGAAGAGGAGTTTATACCGCCTCCAGTACAACGTAAAATGGAAAATGACTTCGTGCAGCTGAGGCAGGGCAGTATGACAGTTAAGCAATACTCCGCCGAGTTCAACCGACTCTCGAAGTTCGCTAGGGCCTATTTACCTGATGCAGCGAGTCGAGCCAGAAGGTTTGAAGGTGGACTACGCCCTGCCATCTATTCGCACGTAGTCAATAATCAGTACGGAACAATACGTGAAGTCATGAATCACGCCCTATCGCTTGAACCACAGTATCCTCACGTTTCCACCGGCGCTGTGCATACCTACAATCACAAACGCCAAGGCAACGATGGAGGAAACACTGCTGCAAAGCGCCGAAACAACGGTGGTCAGCACAAAACAAATCCCAACCAAGTATGCCAATACTGCAACAAACGTGGGCACTCCTTCAGTCAGTGTCGTAAGAGACTTGGGTTATGTCTCGCTTGTGGCAATCTAGGCCACGCCATTAATTCCTGCCCGAATCTTCCTGTTCATCGCCCGCAACGTAATAACCCCTAACGGTAAGCATTATTCCTAAGTTTCGGGACGAAACTTCCAATTGGTTGGGTAGGATGTAGCGCCCCGTTCTCCCGGTGCGGGGAGCGCGGCTAAGAAACACAAGACGGTATCGTTCGATCGGGATAGATTGAATTAAGAACTCGTCCTCGTTATGGATTTGTTTCTTCGGAATCGATTCCCATATTCAGTGGACTGCGCCCCAAGGATCGGCTTAGCGGCAGAGTCAGGAGGGACCTCTCCGCTGCTATCTTTTATTGCCTCGGTTTTCGATGTCGCTTGTTGCTTTCGTGCTTTGAGTTGGTTTTGGAATTTGCTTGTTTTCCTTGAACGGTTTCGATGATTTCATTGTTTTCGTTCATTGACTTGCACTTCTATTCCGAGAAAGGAAAGAGAGGAAGTATTAATCGAACTGTTCGTGTGCAGGTGAACGAGCAGTAGGCGGCTTACGAGCGGAGTCGTGAAGCGCCTCTTCCCTTCTTCTTTCCAAAATCTAAGTGAGTGGCTACCAACCCGATTAGCTAGCCCTGCTTCCAAGCTTCACACCTAAAAGCTTGAACTATTCCTTGCCCCGATCAAACGATACCAAGTAATAATAAAAGAAACCAAGATAAAAGAGAATAGACTTGGTTCACTATGCTTGTCAATAAACTTCATGAACGGATACTTGATTATCATGCAATACTGCTTGTCGTGTACTCGTGTTGCCTTAACTGCATGAACTGTTAACTTAATAATCGTGTTCGATCATGGACAACTTGTGCACAAGGGTATAAGTTCTGCGGACGGTCGCTGGGGCACTGGCACCGATCCGACCTGGGCAGACTTCGTATTTATAGTCAAATCGTGTGCGGACTGGATAACGTGCAACGCATCATGTTTTATGAGCTCCTCGTGTTTTCTCGTTGCATGCTATTCATGTCCTTGACTAGTCCATATGGCATCAAGCCAATGATCCTCGTGTGTTTATGCTTGCAACGCCCCGTGTGTTTATCGTGTGAATATGGCTTGCAGTGCATCGTGTGTTCAACGTGTATATTTAAACCTGTTGCATACTAACTTGTGTCTTCGTGGCAGGGAAGGCAAGGTAAGTATTGTGCAGGTAATTCAGACGGTCAGGTAAAATCCACCGAACGGTGGCATGTTCATTTCAGTAAATTCAATATGCTGCTTAACTGTAAATGAACTAAGGCAGGATAGAAACCAACCAAATATGCATGCCTCACTAAACAACGTGTTGATTGGTATAGTCAGGCTAGCTCGCCTTCACCAGCATGTTTCGATATGCTGACCCTCGTTGAAACAGGTTCTCCGCACTAAGGCGAACCGAGCGAGGAGCCGAAGTCGTCTTCCCGATCCAGTCCAGCTGTTAGCGCGTCTTCACCGCGCCTCGAAGCCTTTTGAAGTCCGAAGCTGCAACTCTTCATACACAAATGCAGCTCCGTGGCAAGGCGATCCTCCAGCCAGGAGGTCTTTATCATTTTGAGTTTATAAAAGGATGTAATGTACAGGACTGCTATCTTATTTTGAGTCAACCCTTTTGTAAGCCGTTCGGCATATTAGCTGACTCGTTCAAGAGTTTGTAATAGATGTTCATTATCAATAAAGAGAACTTTTCTATGTTTCAAATCTGTGTTTCAATTTATCTGCGTACTCTGAGTATGTGCTTGCTATGCAAATCATTAAAAAGCCTTGTGCGGGCGCAACTCCAGGCCCGCACGGCGGTCACGGCTCGGGGGACGCCTCGGGGCGTGACACATACCCTCAACATGATACTTGTCAGTTCTTTTCTACTTGTCACAAATATTTAGTTTAATCTTGTTGTGCATTGTGTACTTTGCTCCTTTCCTGATTGGATCCGTTGATTTAGGCGATGATGAGAACTTTGCCCCACCTATTATGATCCCTATGAGGTAGCAGGTGATACAGTTGAGAAGCCGGTTCCCACTCAGGAGACTACCTTTGAGGAGTAGTCAACCAGTTAGCTAGTATTTTCCTTTCAGCATAATACTCGGGTTTGTCCCCGATTTATCTTCTGGCTTTGTATTAACTATGGATTTGGTTGTCACAGATTAAATATTATGAAATCTTATCATTTCTATTTCTCTATCATTTTCCTTGTCTATTTACTTTACTGTGGATGAGATATATTTAAATTACCTGTGAATATGACCTAGACAGCGTACTACCGCCGACACTGCGGTGTAGGCTGGACGTACCCACGTACTCGTGCCCGAATAACCGGGTGCGGGTCGTGACAATATCTGTATTCTTTATTAGTTTAACCCTTAAGTAGTACCATGTAGCCTAGTAGAAATTGTTAGATCACTTGAGCTAGATCATAGCCCTAATAGTTAGTCAAGACCTTAAGTGTCTCCCCAAAAAAAACTTAGACTATGCCTAGGAAAGAGTTGAAGGCACTTGTTACGAACTGATGACTATGACAAATTGCTGGCGAGGTAGCGACAGTTGCAGCCAGACGATTATGGTAGAATAGTCGAATTACTTGCAGCCATACTGGCCAGGTGGCGTGGCAGTATTAGACTATGATACTTGACGATTATGGAAAAAGTCATAGTTATGAGATTCTAGACAGGTATCCCAAGATTCTCGACCCAATAAATGTATTTGCCTTACAAACCTAGACAATAGCTTCAAAGAATGTGACTACTAGTAGGATCTTGTAAGTTGGGTAGTGTAGACGAGTTAGAGGATGATAAAATAGTGGTTGGACAATAGATGAGGAATTGTTAGAATGGCAGACCATGAGTTTCAGGAGTCCTACTAGATACCAATGTAGTGTAATAGTTATAGATACCATTATGAATATGGGTTAGTGTCAATTTCGATGACGATTTGTAAGTTGGGTAGAATGTAAAACCCCTATTTCTAAAAATCGTATTTTTTTATTATTAATTAATAATTTAATTATGGTAATTATGTGCTAATTAGGATAAATAGATTTTTAATAATTTTTATTTTAGGTGTTCGGGCACTTAGAGGACTTATGGGACCATCAGGAATTTTTCAGAATTTATTCCATGTAGGAGACCCCTTGAGCAGTTGCTAGCCTAATGGTGTGCATTATTCTAATCCATGAATTTTCTTATGAATATATATAATATATATGTATACACAAATATATATATGTATATATATATTTAGAAAGGAAAAGAAAAGAAAGTAAAAGAATTGTTAAAGAATTTACTACTACTAATAATAATAATAATAATAACAACTACTATGTTACCATTCTCAAACCATTCCTTAGCATTATGCCTAAGACCCCCACTTCAGCAATGCTCCCAGGGACCGCCACTTAAATTCCATAGCAACTTAAATGCCAAAGACCATCCCTTAGTAATACTTGCTTCCATCCTACAGCAACTTTAACCACTTGCTTCTTAAACCATTCCTTAGCAAATGCTCCCAGACCAATTTCACCCGCCCCTTTAATACTTGCTGTGACCGCCCCTTAGCAAATGCTCCCAAACCACATCACCACTTCAGCGGCTCACAGACCCGACCCCCCTTTGGCCGAACCAAACTTCTCACCCTCTCTCCCTATTATATATATATATATATATATATATATATATATATTTATTTATTTATTTATCTTCCAAAAATCCTAACCTAAAATATCCAGACCCTCTCTTCTCATTTAGAGCCGCCACCGCAGCCAGAGAACCCCGTCAGGCCGTCCAAACTATCCCGACGACTCCGACCTCGCGCACTGCAGATTCCCACACGAGGCACCTTCGCTCCGGAATTGTTTTCCGTCGACTCGCTCAACCAAACTCTGTTCCGTCTTCACCGGTATGCTCACCCCTTAACCTCTTTCATAGTTGTATTATAGCCAATCTCGGAAAATGTGTACCCCTAGGCGAAAAACAGCGTCCAAAGTGGGCGCGAGCAGACCCAATTCTGGGATCGCAGAAAACTGCGGTGACCACCCATATTGCCGAGTCCGTATCTCCCACCCCAGAGATCCGAATTCGGTGATTCTTTTTGATACCTGTAGAACACTTGACCTAGTTTATTTTATGTTAAATAACCCTATGTTATTAGTTGCTGTGGACATAGTTAAATTCGTCACAAAACTGCGCGAACCCATTTTTTCCAGATTTCCAAAAGTTGGAAAACGGAGCGCGCCCCGCCAAACGGGACCGCCCCACCGTGTACCAAGTATACCGAATGGTGCACGCAGAGTAACCGGACACGTAAAAATTCGTGGAGACTGATTCGGACGCGTGTGCGCGCCGGAATCAGGCCGTATCCGCGGACACACCCCGTGTCGTAACTTTTGTGGAACTCGCGCGTATTTTGTGCACGCTTGTCAGAATGCGACGAAACTTGTGCCACTGGACTCGTGGTAACGTGCTGGTCCTGTGATTCAATTTTCACACAATTCTGAGACGGTTGACCAAATCGCCAATTGGCGGGCCCCACAGTTGATTTTTTGGACAAAATTGTGTTCGGCTCATCGGAATCCATATTTGGACATGCCGTTGGGTTCGTATTGACATTTAGAGTTGTTTGACCTATAGTTTGTCCCATTTAGAGACTGTTACCCTTGGCACGCTTTTCGGTGCAAAGTGGGCCACATGTGGACCCTACTTTTACCCGAAATTACTGTTTTGCTCCTGTGTCCAAATTGGACGAAAGGGAAGTGCTTTTTAGCTATTTTGCTTATTCTGGGAACGTTGGTGATGTTTATTTCAGTATCCGGATACATTTGTTCTGCGGCCATGGCTTTTGATCCTGTGCGTTTGACTTCTGGACAGTACACCTTGCAGCTTTCTTACCAGGCAAGATACCTTGCCAAATTGTTACAGTATTTTATATGCTTAGTATATTTCTGTATAATTATTTCATTCTGTTTATTTATTGCATGTGTAGTTCCTTTCAGTCATTACTATATATTAGATATGTTGACACACCCTTGACACTTAGTATCATAAAGGACAATCATTAGGCGTATGGGCTTTTAACCACTCTGGTAACACCGTAGTCACTAGCACGCACTATGGTGGGTCGTGTCCGATGGTCGCTACCCCCGCGATATGTCGATTGATGGAGTCCGAGGGTCGCTACCCCCGCGGTATGTCGGCTGATGATGTCCACTGACGAGCGTGAGGTTGTGAGGATTAGATTGAGTAGCCTACCCTTGCCTATACGTTGAAAAGTTGTCCTCATTTGCATTCATATAGATTGTCTTGTACAGCGTACTTATTTATTTTCAAATTATATGCATGTTTACTGTATTCAAGTTGGCTCGTATTTTCTGTATCTTGTTACATCCCTCTGAGGACCTGGTCCTCTGCCAGGTGTATCTTCTCTTGAGTATTTGCAGGAGTACGGTCCTGGACCTGACGCATTATTTTCTGTCGAGGAGGTCTTACCTTCTGAGCATCGTTGATTATCTAGCGATGGATTCTTTTAGCTGATACACTTTTGTCTTCATATTATTTTATATTGGAGATTTTATACTCCTCTCTCATTTTAGTTTGGATATAGTCTTTGGTAGTGGATTTGTCTCCATCCGACTATTATTTCGAATATTTCAGACTCCTTATTCTAGCTTAGTATTTCTTTTCTATGACTTGTTGTGTGGATGAGATTAGCATATCTGTGACTTGTGAAATTATATATACCACATGTGAGTTTATATTCATATTACAGCGTACGTATGGGTTATGGTTTCCATATATTGGAGTTGCCATATCCATGCGGCTGGCATGCTTACGTGTCCTAGTCCTACGTATTTTGGGACTGGGGCATGACAGATATAGTGGGGTATTTTGTCTATTAGTGAAGAGCAGAACCATAATGTCACAGCTGCTAGCATTCGTGTGTGTTAGTGAAGAGCTGAACCTCGAGTCACGGCTGCTGACATACGCGGGTGCTAGTGCAGAGCTGAACCTTGAGTCACCGCTGCTAATCATGGGACAACCCATGGACCATCATGTAGTTACGTCGCATGCTAGATTTACCTTCTTGCATACCTAATATTTGATACCAAGATTGATACATAAGTTAGATACATATATACAAATTATTGCTAACTTGTGTGTCTGTTGTAGGGATAACCGCTCGACCGTGGGTAAGATTTATCATATACATAGTCTATCTATTGTCTATGTTTTCTTGCATGAATTAAAAAAAAACTAGACAACTAGAAAGATCACCTAATAATGCTAGCTTCACTTGTATACTTAGTGTGGATTTCAAGGTCAATTTGGCCACGGTCGCTCACCAGTATATGTTGTAGTACTGACCCACGTTTGTGGACAAATCTCCAGGTTCTGGTAGCGAGAGCTTGACGAGCATTTTGACCAGTGCTAGCGCATCCATCCAGTGGAACCGTGCTCATGTTGTTTCCTTAGCTCTCCTCTCCTGTGTGCAAGTTCCTCGTATGCTAGTTGTTTCAATTTTTAGTCCTACTACAAGGACATGATGTATGGGCGTTGTGGCTAGTTTTGGATTTATAAAAAGAGTTGTTAGCCTTCTATGTCATATTTTTGTAACTCAGCCAAGTAAGTACTTTGTAATCCAATCTTCAAGTATTCAATAAAGAAGTATTTTGTGTGCCTATCATATGTATTCAACTTTGGTTCTCTGCATTTTATTATGTGCCTATATATGTATATTTTTGTCTAACTTGTGTCTTGTGCAGGTACTATGCCTGGTGCAAGCGCAACTTAGGCTTGCACGACATCGCGCCCAAGCGAGGACGATCGGTTCCGTAGGGACCAAGCGAGGACTGTCAGCCCTTACGGGACCGGGGTATGACTGGTGGTATTAGAGCGCGACTTTACGTCCTTGGCTTTTTTAAATATTATTTTCAAAAATGATATAAGTTTTCAACCGGTTTTAAAAGTCCCGAATTTAAAAAATGGTTGCGAATCTATATAAGTAAATTGAATTGTTAATGTCCTGCTCTTGAAAAGTATGAAAAAACCTAACGTCCCATGCAATAAGTCCATAATACGTTATAAGACTAATGCAAGCTACTCTCTTTTGTAGCAAGATGACTATAACAGGTAATCAAGGAATATCGCGCACAGCTAGCGTGAGCGATGACCAAGTCGATAGGCTGATTGCTAAGTTCGAAAATCAGGATGATCGACATGAGGCCCAACAGGAACGGTTCGAAGCTCAGCAGCAACGGGCTGATGCTAGAGCCTTGGCACAGCAACAGCAGCTTGACTCTCTGACTCAGATAGTGACAACAATGGTAGCCCACAGTGGTGCATCGAGAACCGCCGCAACACCGGCGACTACTCCTCAGAGAGCAGGCTTAGCAGAAACTAACGAGCCTCGACGGGCGGCCAGGAACTCTACCTTTAGAGGTGCCGAGTTTCTGAAGTTGAACCCTCCGGAGTTTGAAGGCATGATTGCATCGGATAAGGTGATGGACTGGATCGCAAAGTTAGAGGGCTTGTTTGAGTTTGGTTCGATACCTGAGAACAAGAGGGTGGCGTGTGCAGTCATGCAGCTACGGTTACGTGCACACGAATGGTGGCAAATCAAGAAGCTAGATCTTGCCACAAAGCATCAGGATGGTAATATCACTTGGGGAACGTTCAAGGATGCATTCCTTGTACAATATCTCCCGCCAGTTGTCAAGAAAAGAAGATGAGTTTATCGAACTTAAGCAAGGGAGCATGTCCGTCGAGGACTATGAGTCAGAATTCTCCAAGCTTGCTAAGTTCGCTAGCTCAATGATTCCTAATGAGGGGACCTATACACATCGGTTCATAAGAGGCCTAAATGATGACCTGAGAAAGGATGTTATAAACCGAGAGTATAAATCGTACATTCAAGCTTTTGAGGCAGCAGTGCAGAATGAGCAGTTCATACCACGAAGTGCTCCGGAAAAGGCACCGACTCCTCGAAATCCTCCTGCTAAAAGATACCACAACGGTGAGAAGAAGGCCGATACTAAGAAGAAGGCCGATACAAATGAGTACCGCGGGAAGGAGTGCAGCTTCTGCGGTCGTTCGGGCCACACTAAGGAAATTTGTGGTCACTTTCTCAGGGGGTGCTTCAGATGTGGACAGTAGGGTCATATGATCCGAGATTGTCCAAGCGCCAGGGCTTCGGCACCACACCACAACGACAATACTAGTCAGAATGAGAATCAGAATCATGTGTCAGCGCCAGCTCAAGCTAATGGACAAAATGATCGGACAAGAAGGGCTAGAGTGTATCAACTGAATATTGAGCGTGATGCGAGCGGGCACGATGTTGGTGAGTCTGATTCATTCTTAAGTTTTGTGGACGAAACTTTTTTTCGGTGGGGTATTATGTAATGCCCCGCTTCTAGCGGTCTACTTATGGAACACTTGTTACCTTGAGTCGGTTGAGAATCGAGTCTCAGGGAAACCTTACCGCCAAATCAACACGGACGAAATGTAATGAACCCTTCAAATTGATGGAACAGCTTCTATTTAAATAAGTCAAAGAGTTTTTGTTGGTTATTTTACTACTTGATTTTGTGTTGCTTTATATTTTGTCTTGCTTTCAATGACTTAGTTTTCATGAATCGCTTTTCTCGCTTGCGCATTCTTTTTGAATCGTAAGATAAAGAGATCGAAGGATGCTAACCAAGTGTTGTTACAATTTCAGGACTCATAAACAAGGAGTGACCGTTGCATAAGGCTTCCCCATTCTCTCGTTCGATTCAATCGGTGAGTGGCTTCGGCACTTCGATGAATCCTTAGTCTGCACGCCTAATAAAATGATCTCTAGTTCACTTAAATTGCTTATTTCAAATGATACCTCACTAACAAGATAGTTAAAAAAATAAACTACATGCTTAAAGTATTAGAATTATGCTTTTGCTATCAATTATGTTGCATGTCCCTCGTTCCTATGTTGCGTAACCTGATTTATAACAAGTCCTTATGATTTGAACATGATCCGTGGGATAAGAAAGAGAAGAATGAACTCGTGTATTTTGTTGTTCACCTATGCATTGTAGTATCTTGTCTGCTAGATATTTTATGCCATGCACTGGTCTCGGACAACTTGTGCACAAGGTTCATGTCTCGAACGGTTCCTGGGGCACCGAGAATCGGTCAATCCGGAAGAGATTTTGTTGTATCTTGAGGTATACGATCCTTGTGATCTAGTGGAGTATTTTGTCTATTAGTGAAGAGCGGAACCATGATGTCACAGCTGCTAGCATTCGTGTGAAGAGCTGAACCTCGAGTCACAGCTGCTGACATACGCGGGTGCTAGTGCAGAGCTGAACCTTGAGTTACTGCTGCTAATCATGGAACAACCCATGGACCATCATGTAGTTAGGTCGCATGCTAGGTTTACCTTCTTGTATACCTAATATTTGATACCAAGATTGATACATAAGTTAGATACATATATGCAAATTGTTGCTAACTGTGTGTCTGCTGTAGGGATAACCGCTCGACCGTGGGTAAGATTTATCATATACATAGTCTATCTATTGTTTATGTTTTCATGCATGAATTGTTAAAAAGAGACTAGACAACTAAAAAGATCACCTAATAATGCTAGCTTCACTTGTATACTTAGTATGGATTTCAAGGTGAGTTGCCACGGTCGCTCACTAGTACATGTTGTAGTACTGACCCACGTTTGTGGACAAATCTCCAGGTTCTGGTAGCGAGAGCTTGGCTAGCATTTTGAACCAGTGCTAGCGCATCCATCCAGCGGAACCGTGCTCGTGCTATTTCCTTGGCTCTCCTCTCCTGTGTGCAAGCTCCTCTTATGTTAGTTGTTTCGATTTTTAGTCATACTACAAGGACATGATGTATGGGCGTTGTGTGTAGTTTTGGATTTGTAAAAAGAGTTGATAGCCTTCTATGGCATATTTTTGTAACTCATCCAAGCAAGTACTTTGTAATCCAATCTTCAAGTATTCAATAAAGAAGTATTTTGTTTGCCTATCATATGTGTTCAACTTTGGTTCTCTGCATTTTATTCTGTGCCTATATATGTATATTTTTGTCTAACTTGTGTCTTGTGCAGGTACTATGCCTGGTGCAAGCGCAACTTAGGCTTGCACGACATCGCGCCCAAGCGAGGATGATAGGTTCCGTAGGGACCAAGCGATGACGATCGACCCTCACGGGACTGGGGCGTGACACATGCTCTGTGATTCATGTGTCGTAGCGTGTCATGGTTGGATCCAATATACTAGTCGAGGGCGGGAGTATTAGTTAGATATGTGATCATACCCCTTCATGTGCATGTCCCTGTGAGTGTTAATCATACACCTCACGTATGATTAACCAGGCTATGTTCCTATGCAAGTTCCTAAGACGATCATATGTTGAAACTAGTACTCACTCACTTAGTTAGTTGTTTTTCCTGACTCTTGTAGATGATGCTCATTTCTCTTGTATTTTACAGCATTTTTATATCCTGTATATTTTTTGCTCATGCTCTACTTATCTTGTATATTTTCTCTATTTACTGTTACGTAGTCTTTATCATTTATTCATAATTGCTGTTAGAGGTGTGCTTCGCTCCAATCATGATTGGATATAATTTTCAGATGATTTAGATGATTGGTATCCTAAAAACTATGGACCTCGGAACGTAGTTGGTGTAGAGTTGGAGACGGTGGCTCGGGAGGAGTCGATACCTGGAGATGACCAGCTAGTTACAGATAGTTAGACTTTTTTTGTATTAGATTGTCTCAGTTATATATTTTGGCATATATTATATTTGAGACTATTGTGCAAGCCCATTAGACTTGATTATGAGTTATATTGTGTCTGTGATTCTTTTTCTTCTTCTATTCCATATCGTGCTATATCTCCCCTAGTTTTATTGTGATTCAGTATTGATTATCATATTGTTCCTCCATTTGGAGTTGAGATATCTTGATAGGTACTTATATATTGTGTGAGATGTTTAGATAGTATTGTTGACCTAGACAGCGTTCTACCGCCGATGCTGCGACGTAGGCTGGACGTACCCACCTTCTCGTACCCTTACACTGGGTGCGGGTCATGACAGCTCGATTGACTCAGTCGAAATTGAGTATGGAAAAACTTTACGGTGGAATCGATAATGGACAATGCAATGAACCTTTCTAATTGATGGATCGGCTTCTGTTGGAATAAGTTCAATAGTTTTCGTTGGATTTTTGGTTGGCTTTCTTGAATTTTCGCTGCTTGGTTTTAATGAATGTGTTTCGAAATTGGTTTTCAATGATTGATTGTTTAGCATATTTTTATCGATTGTATTCATTCATTCTAGAGAACTCTGAGGAAATGAAGACGGTAGTCTAACTAAATATTGGTGCCAATGCAGATAGACTCGTGATCGGAGCCTGAGCGAGCAAGCGCCCTTTTCTCTCAACATTATCTATTTGGTGAGCGGTTCTGTCCCTTCTTCTCTACTCCTCCATGCCAATAATCAATAATGTTCTCTTGTAACCTTGCTAAGTCCAATGATCGATAAAGACACTAATGCCACAAGTTTTATACCACTATTATAAATCAATGAATTGCATTGATAAGAGGGAAGTTCAATTATGTAACACAGGAAAGGAGATAATCATTATGTCGTTGTTTGGTGCCATGCCTTAGCGGTAAATTAGAGTCTACAGACTACCAATCAAATTAATGAATAAGTATGCTGAAATGATAATGGTTAAATGTGCATTGCTGCTCTAAATGTCTTAATACCTTATATTGCTATTTATGCTTATCATATAGTCATAGATGCATTATATAGTCCTGGACAACTTATGCACAAGGTAGTAAATTTTCTCGAATGAAACCTGGGGCACCGAGGACCGTTCGGCCCGGCGGAAATAGTAGCGCTTTGGTAGCTCCGGGTATAAGCGAGACATTCATTGAGGCTTGCTACCTGCTTTGAATGGCGCATCGCACGCCCATCGAAGTCCTATAGGGCATATCCATCGTGGTGCTACACCAAAAATGACCCAGTGGGAATGAGTTGCATACTAATGATGTCTTATGCAGGGACGGTAAGAATAATCATGTAGATCATACAGGAACGACCATTGGCCGAAGTAAGAATTTCATATGTGCAGAGCTTATATGTATTTTATTGCATGAACTGTTGCTTATGAACTGTTGGCTATTGAAATGTTGCATATATAATATTGCATATTAAACTGCTACTTTAATTAAGAAGTGTTGGTTTAGGTGAGTGGGCAAGTTCTGCTCACCAGTACAAGTTGAGTACTGACCCACGTCTCTGTGGGCAAACCAGGTGACCGAGATACCATAGACGCTCAAGGGAGTTAAAGCTTTCGTTCCAGTCTTTTCAAGCTTCTTCATATTTCAAAGTATTTCAAAAGATTTATAGTTGCTGCTTTCAAGTTTCCAAGAAAGTAATAAAGGGCATAATGTATGGGATAAGAACATTATTTCATGTCAGCCTATCAGTCTTTCTTTTATGCAAAGCTATGTAAGACGTTCAGGCATTTCCATTTCGGTGCTGAGAAAATTGTACTTAAAGAAATTTTTTTATTCCTAGACAAATGTGTGTTTTATAATCTGCTGCTGTGTTGTGGAACTATTTACAAAAGATATTTGACACGTGTGCACTTTTTTGCCTTGTACAAGTTCAACACTAGACTTGTATAGCATCACGTCCAGCGAGGACGAACGGTTCTGTAGAACCGAATGCGAGGACGAATCGGTTCTGCGGAACCGGGGCGTGACAGGTGGCGTAAGTCTTGGTTATTATTTTTAGATACAACGATACCCTAAGGACGATCCGTCAACACGGTTCTCATGACACTAATGGTGTGCTTGGCAATAATATTTTCAACAGTTTTGTGGTATTTTTGAGATACCCGTTTATAAAATGTTTAAAAAAATATATGATTGTTATTTTTTTTAGGCACTGATTTTGGTGGCTAAAACCCCACCAAAAATTAGTGTATTATAATTTTGGTTGTCATTATAAACAACTAAAATAGGTACATTTTGAGAAAATTTATTATTATTTCATTCATATCTTAAAAAATATATAATTATAACTACTAGTACCCTACCTTATTTTATTTTTATCATTTTTGTTTCTCTTATACTTTATCCAAACTACGGCTAATTCTTCCGATAAATTTTTAAAATATTGTTTTTCTATAGTCTTTTCTATCTTCATCAAAGCGATCATTCTTGTAAATCCTTAATCCATATAGATTACTTATTTCATGACAAATACATCTAGATTGTTATAAACACATTTAGATTGTCATAAACTCATATAGAAATATATTTTTACATTATCTTCAATTTTGTTATGTTTTTATATATGGACATATAAGTAATTTTATTCTTATAAAAAAATTATAAAAATGTATGTCAATGAATTAGTAAGAATGTGTTAGGCTAGTTTATAAGCCGCTATTTAAAATACAAAAATCAGACCCCTCGTAATCGGTACTCTCTTTAAAAATATCTCGTAACCGCTACCCCCAATACTTGCCTAGTAGACCCTGATGTGTTTAGCATGAGAGAAAAGAGAGAGGAAGAAAAATGAAGGAGGAAAAAGTTGAGGAAATGATTAATTTTCTCGTGTTTGGTATGGAAAAAAGGAAAAGTGGAAAGATTTTTTTTTCTCCTAACCTAAAACATTCAACCCCTCAAAAAATGAAAGAAAAAGTGGAAGTTTATATTAATTAACAATTATACCCCATATTAATTGTATTATTTAAAAATTACTCATGAAGTCAAATGACAAATAAGTACTTTTAGTTAAGGATAAAATTGATAAAGTTTATATATATTTTTTTACTTTTTTTATTTTCACTTGTCTTTCCATATCAAACAAAAGAAAGTAAATCTTTTATCTTTTCTATCATTCCTACCAAACACAAAGGAAGGAAATAATATTTGATTTTCATATGTTAATTCTCTTTTTCTTTACGTCCACTTTTTCATCCCTCATACCAAACGATAAGGAAAAACAAAACTAAATCATCAGAAATAAACATTATGATGCGGACTCCCGTAGAGAAACAAAACTAAATCATCAGAAATAAACATTATGATGCGGGCTCCCGTAGAGATGAACACGGTTCGAATTCTTCTTAGAAAATTTTTAACCCGGAAAAAAAAATATAAAAAAAGGAAAAAAAAGAATACTTTGTACATGATACAATATCATGACAAGATTTTGAAAAGAAAAATATTTTATAAAAATACCGAAAATTACTAATATTTGGAAGGAGGAGTGACTATTTTTCACAATCTCATAATGTATTATTTGATACGTAAAATAATTGAAATTGGTAACTAATATTGAGAGAGTAATGGAGAAGGAAAGAAAAGCAAAAAAAAAAGCAGTCGTTACAAAACGGCTCGTCTAATGTTCATTCATTAATAATACTAGTATATATGCACGTGCTTTGCACGTATCTTGGAGTGGATGATGTTGATGAGTTGATTTAACTTTGTTGTTTTTAATTATATAGGTTAAGAATTCAACCCTTCAAATTTCGTGGGAACATCTTAGAAGATTTAGCAAGTAGTATGAATCCTTTGATTTCCATAATACATTAATGAATATCTTAAATGGTTATCAGTAGAATTTATTGTAGGTATTCTTTTAATTAGTAAATATATTAAAGTGCATTTTTGGGAAGAAAACTTCCACGGTGAAGCCTACTTTGGCATTATATAGTAGAATAGATTGATTCCTCCTCCTCCTCCTCCTCCTTCTCCTTCCTCCTCCTCTTCCCAAAAATGATCAATATTAACAGACCTATCCCTCCCCCCTTCTCTCTATAAATACTCATCTCCTCCTCTTCTTCTTCTCCATTGTCAATCCAACACTTTCCATCATCGTCAGAGGCTAGCTAGCCATGAATTCTCTGGTCGCCACCAGCCGCAACTTCCGGCAGGCCGCCCGGCTGCTCGGCCTCGATGCGAAGATCGAAAAGAGCCTCCTGATCCCCTTCCGGGAGATCAAGGTCGAGATCTCTCTCTCTATCTCTAGTGGCGATTTTCTCGTTTTTTTTCGGCTTCTTTTTTTGTTTATGATCGGAAAATTTTGGATATTTTTGGTAGGTGGAGTGCACTATTCCCAAGGATGACGGTTCTCTGGCTTCGTTTGTCGGGTTTCGGGTCCAGCACGACAATTCCCGCGGACCCATGAAGGGAGGGATCCGATATCACCCCGAGGTCGTATTTTGATTCTTCTTCCGGACACGCCGACACGGACACGGCACAGATTATTAAATTGTGTTATCGATAAATGTATATTTCGTTGTTTAGTATTTTTTTTTTTTTTTTTACTTAACTAAAATAATGTTATCAAATAATGTTCCACATAAAAAGCCTACTTGAATTTTTTTTAGGCTGTTGATAAGGACACTACTAAATTTACTCGAGACAGTCCAAATGTTTACCATTGATAATTACAAGTTTGCCACTCCCAAAATTTATCCGGGACTGTCCACTTTTGATTTTTTTTATAATCAGGACTGTCAAAAGTTTGACAGTCCTAAAAATATATGTTGAATTTTTAGGACTGTCAAAATTTTGATAGTCCTTCCAATTGTTAGGACTGTCAAAATTTTGACAGTCCTAAAAATATATGTTGAATTTTTAGGACTGTCAACTTCCAATTGTTAGGACTGTCAAAATTTTGACAATCCTAAAAAATCAACATATATGTCAAATTTTGACGGTCCTTCAAATTTTTCTTTTTCTTTTTTGGTTTCCTGTGTGCTGTTTTTTTTTGTCATTGTGCTATTATTCATGTCATTTGACCAATGTCTATGTGACTATACAGTATTCAATTAGTAAAATGATCAGATATGGTTTGTTGAAATTAACTTATTTGTTACTGGTTTTAGGTTGCATTTAAATGCATTTTACTGGCTGTCTAAAAAATTAGGACTGTCAAAATTTTGACAGTCCTTCTGACAGTCATTCTGATAGTCCTTCCAAGAAGGGTTGTCAAAATTTTGACAGTCCTCCACGATGCTGGAGTGGAGGACCTGGTGGTAGCGGCGGAGGAAGGAGGGGAGGGAGGAGCGGCGGACGCCGAGGGTGCCGAGGTAGTCGAGCACCGAAAGGGGGTACGAGGCGGAGGAGTGGGAGGGGAAGGAGGCGGCGGGAGGCGGGGGAGGAGGCGGAGGCAGCGACAGGAGGCCGCGGTGGAGGACGGGGGAGGAGGCGGAGCGCTCACGTGGTGGAGGACGAGGCCGCTGCTGCACGCGGGGGCGACGGTGGAGCACGGAGGGAGCATGAGGAGGGATGTGAAGAGTTTGGGCTAGCCTGAGTAAAATTTGGGCTAGCCTGAGAAAAATTTCTTCATAACTGGGATAGTCCCAATACTGGACTAGCCCCTAGTAAATTTAGTAGTGCCCTTATCAACAGCCTTTTTTATATAATCAAACTACAGTAAACAATGTGATTTCATTATTGGGATCGCATTTCCAAATCGCGATCGAGCCCACAATTTTGTAGGTGGACTTGAAATCGAGATTTTTTCACCTACGAAATAAGATCTTGAGAACACGATTGGTACTGAGTTGAAGAAATGTGATTTTTTGGGGGAATAATTTTTCCTTCAAAATAATTTTTATTAATAAAATACCAAATTTATTAGGTCGTCCACAAACTTTTATACGGAATGGCTACCTAACATGACATTCCGCTTCATCCAGACTTGTGACTGACTGAAATTTAAGACGATAAACACAGGACATGCATAGTTATAAATACTTTTGCATGCTCAAAAGGACTTTGTTTGGTCTTTGGAATATTTGATTCCTTTGTCCTTTCCTGGTGTCGGTGATAAGCACAGGACATGCAGAGTTATAAGTACTCTTGCATGCTCAAAAGGAATTTGTTTGGTCTTTGGAATCTTTGATTCCTTTGTCCTGTCTTCATGTTGATATTGTCTTTTGCTCCTTGGGATTATTAGAGTATTCTGATGGAGTTATATATATCCAGATAGAGAATAAATTGACAACATAGATGCATGATTAGCTTGGTATGAGAATAGTGATTTTAGTTATAATAATTTATGCCAAGAAAATGCTTAGAACAATTTGTGTGTTTTAAAAAAGTATCCGTTTCTTGGGAATTTGTGGTCTTCCTTCCACTATTGCGGTTGGCATTTGCTTCTGGATGGTGGTGGTGTTATTAAGATAGAACTTGGAGTGATAAGAAAATGCTTAGAACAATTTGTGTGTTTTAAAAAAGTATCCGTTTCTTGGGAATTTGTGGTCTTCCTTCCGCTATTGCAGTTGGCATTTGCTTCTGGATGGTGGTGGTGTTATTAAGATAGAACTTGGAGTGATGCCCATACTCTTCGCCTTAATCTTATTAGGTAGTTTGTATTGTCCGTAATCCCTATCTAGATTCTGCTTTAATTTATACTGGTATGGGTTATATTGAATGTACAATAGTTATTTGATTTTACATCTCGTTGCCTTGAACTGGGAATTACACCCTTTTGAAAGAATAATAGAGAGTTATTATGGAAGAATCTACTGAAAAACACACTCTTAAGATGAGCTGTTGTGGGCTGATTTAAACTTTACGATTCTTGATGGACTGTAAAAGAAATATCATATACGAAATATCTACTTTTTCCTCTAAAACCATTGTTGTATTATTCTAGAAAATATTCTCCTACAATGCTAAGCTTCTGTCTGTTTGTGGCCTTTTTTGTAGTTTCTGGTTTTTCTTTGTCGCATGTTTCATCTTGAAGTGCAAGTCTTAGGTATTAATTAACACTGTCTAACAATGCATCAGAATGGATGAGAGTAATGAGATTCTGTAGAACACCTATGTGATAATTTGTTCGCATTATCACAACAAATATTTGTGTGATAGTACTGATTGCGTTACTAGGTTGTTGCATGTTCAACCAAATTTCTTTAAACTTCATATTCTTGGTTTATTTGTCATTCCATTGTGACTTGTCATATACTCTTTGTTTTTATGTTTTGGTTTCATAATTATATCATTAGACTTGTCAACAAAATAGAATAAGGAGAGTCCAAAAATATGAAGTAAAACTATAAGACAGACACAGAATGGGTGTCCAAAGGAAATGCATAGTTTGATTTTAATAATAATAGCTGTAAGATTAGGCCCAAAAGCTTTTTGAAGATAATGCTGTGCTTTAGACAAAAAGCTGTGCTTTAGACAAAAGTATTTCTCTTTGGAACTCTTTATCTCCCTTTTAGCATTTATTGCCTTTTGTTATCTCCTTACTGGAAGTTGGAGTTTTAGAAATCAGGCATGGAATTTGTTGGGTTTATTTGAATTTGGTCATTAGTAACCCGGTTCCACCATTCCCTGTTGAGGAAAACCTGAAGTGTGTGTATTTCAATATTTGAGCTATCATTTGTTGTCTTGTATACATTTGGTATGTTAGCCAAGTGGTCAGTATGTTGGATTTTTTTTCTTCTAGTGGACAAGCTTCAAATCCTACAACAAGCATTTGTTTTGTCATCAATTGCAACTACAAGTTGCTTGAAAACTTTGCAACATTGTTGCTACAACAAGAATTAAGAAAAAGAAACACGAGATTGAAACTCTTCCTGGAGTTGTTAAAATCATCATTGCTCAAAGCAAGATTTGACCATTTCTGTCGTTATGCTCCCAGGAACCAGAAAGTTCAACGATTTGAACTTCTGGAACACTTCTTTGTCACCTTAGGAATTGACTTCATACGGACATAACCTCGGACAACACTACAACAGAATTTTGTTGCTTCCAACTGCTGTTAACTCTCCTCTCGTAGCATATATTCTCCAGTGTTTTGCTAAGAGCAAAATAAGAGAATATATAGGAGTGCCAAGCCTGCTAAGAGCAAAATAAGAGAATATATAGGAGTGCCAAGCCCCCTAATAGCCATAACTATCCATAATAGGCAATTAATCCAGTAATAACTTCCCGTAATATATGCGGTTACAATAGTAACTTCCACGAAGCGGACAATTACGAAATTGAAATGCCACGCTGAAAAACACAACCACCACCATGCTGGAACACACTGAAGTAGCCATGTGGAAGCACATTGAAGCAACCATGCTGAAACACCATTCTCGTGGAACCTAGGTCTACTAGTGGGAGTAGCCTCCACGCTGGAACCTAGGTCCAGCATGAGCACCTACCACGCTGCACCACGCGGCATCATGTTGGACACACGCTGAACTGATGCGTACGTGAGAAGTGCAAAGTGCGTCTTCAAAGTGCCACTTTGCGCGCTACTTTGTGTCCTTTGTCCATGTCTGTGTCCTAGTCTGAGTCGTTAGATCCCTTCGGTGTCACACCGGATCCCAGATTTAGTATTTCTTGAATTTCTAGAATTTAATTTTTCTTGATAATGTATTCCTTCTGTATTTCATATGTTGGTTCATGTCATTTATTATTGTTTTACTTTTGTTGTTGAGAGAGAGACTACCCGAGACCAGTAGAATACCCATTGACATTGCCATAGACCCGGTTTATGACCCGCATGTAGAATGGACCCTTGGTTCGGTTCATTTTGGGTGAACCCATGACTAAACCTTCTTTTCTCCTCTCTTAGTATATATATATGGCTCTTCTCTCTCCTCTCTTTCTTCTTCTTCATTTATTTCCTCCTCTCCCTCAAGCTCCCCCTAAAACCCTAACCCTAGAGAAAGTTGTTGCGACTGGACAGTGCGAGGTAGAGGCTAGGAGCCACCTAAGCCAAGTACATCTTGCTCAATGGTGGAATCTTGGATTTTCGAATTTTATATATGTTGTTGTTTTAAAAATGTATTTGATGAAAAATGTTCTCCTTGAGTTGTTGATCATGTTTAGTTCTTGGAGTTTTGGATTTTGATGTATAGATTTTTGTAGATCTGAGTTTTTAAATTTAGGGTTTTTATGTGTTCTATGAGTTTTTTTTGGTTTTGACCTACTAAAACTGGGTGTTTTTGAAAACTAGTTGTTCCTTATGTTAAAGCATTTTATTTCGTACATTTTTGGCTTTTGATTCACTTAATTTGGAGTTAAAATAAAGTTTTTATGAAAAAAATAAAATTTGATTTTTTAAGCTTTTCGGTCATGACTGAACTTGCTGTTGGAGAAGACGAAGTCTTCATGTGGCCAGTGAGCTATGCGGCCGAGAGTGCCATGCGGCCCGGGAGGGTTATGCGGCTTAAACTTTTGCCGCATACTGACAGCATGCGTTCATCTTGTTGGACGTATGACTGCTTATTTACACAAGTGCTCTTGAACCACCTTGTGCTTTCACCCGTTGAACGAATGCAAAATTCGCTAAGTCCAAAAGTGAGTCATGCGGCCAGAGAGTCCATGCGGCCAGTGAGTCCATGCGGCCAGTGGACGTATGCGGCCAGGAATTCTTGTGTGCATTTTGTGTTCCCTGTTGTTATGTTCTCTCTGTAATTTTCTTTTAGTGATTATTGTTGTGTGCTTCCTTATGTCCATGCAAGTTTATGATACCAGACAAGTTTTGCATATGAGTTCACAAGACCAGTTTATGTACAAGTTTACAATCCTCACGACACCATGGAAATGTTTGTGTATAAAAATCTATTGCATTTAGCATCGGACAATCAAGTGTGAGCATTGTCCAATGTATCGCGTGTCGCGAATACGATAACTCATGAATAGCTCGTACTCGCGATTCGTCATTTTAGGGAGTTCTCAAGTGTCCACGACTCGAGAGCTTGAAATAATTTATTAATGATTAAACAAGATAAGATTTACCTAGAGCATTTTTTAGGAAAGAATATTGCGCTACCGGCTACCTCGATCCCCAAGAGCCCCATGCGACATGTACAACCCTGCTAAGCAAGGGCTCCATGACTGACCAAGTTTACGAGTGCTGTGGCATATTACAAGACAAGTTTATTGTTTACAAGAACAATTTATGATTATAAGACAAGTTTATGTTTACAAGACCAGTTTTTGATTCACAAGTTTATGTTTATGCTTATAAGTTCAATTTCTGTTTCTGATAAGTAACAAGTTATGTTGTTGTATGG
Organism: Iris macrosiphon; assembly: GCA_036927795.1. Classification (NCBI taxonomy): domain Eukaryota; kingdom Viridiplantae; phylum Streptophyta; class Magnoliopsida; order Asparagales; family Iridaceae; genus Iris; species Iris macrosiphon. The sequence goes on along the minus strand of JAYESA010000002.1, from coordinate 198,190,431 downwards.
TTGACTGTGCATTTAAATTTACTAGACAAGCGTACCCTTGGCCATCTGGGTTGACTGCAGTGCCGGTGGTAGCAATATTCTTGGCAATGCATTTTCTAGTAATTAGGGCTTGTGATAACCCTAGTTAGTTAATTATAGCAAGCCGTAGGCATGTTTGGCCCTGAATTGGATGTTTGTTATTCGTATAGCTTGCTCTTCTAGTTTTATTTTCTTCCGGCGCGTGGTTAGGGTACTAGGTTCTGCTCGGGTGAAGGTCTGCAACCCCGGTCCTTGTTTGGTTTAAGGGTTGTTGTCCCGATCCAGTGTAGTTCCTATACTCTCTTGCCGCTCGTTGCCTTACCTTCTTTTCTGCACTTACTATCAGTTATTCCTGTATTATTTTGAGACAAGTACATTGGTACCGTACAAGTCTCGGTCAACATTTATTTCTTATATGTCTCTTTTGCTTATGTTGTGATGTGTTTGGCCTATCATCTCGAGCTCCTTTGTGGTACTTGTTGCTTGGGGTTCTGACCCCACTGGATTTGGATGGCCAGGTTACCCCGAAGAGAATCAGGATCCACCGCGCTTCCAGTAAGATGGTTCGCACTCGTAGGACTGCGGCTGAAGCTCGCGAGTGGGTTTCCTTATTTCACCCCTCGTCTTGATTACTTCTTTTGTGGTGTTTAGCAAGGGGCAGAGTTAGCTCTTATATTTTTGAGACTGCGGTCAACATGATGTATATATTAGACCATGGCTGGTATATTTTGATCATGTATTATTAAACTTTGCTAGTACAATATTTTGTATTCACTAGCTTCATGATCATATTATTACTTTCATGTATGATATCCTCTTGTGCTTGTGTTGTTGGATTGATATTATAGGATTTGTCGGTCTTATGGCTGACGTCATAGCATGCTATAGTTCACCCATTTGTCTTCTAGACAACCTTAACACATTGCGGCTTACTTCGGTATTCTGCAAGGTGCGGTTGGCCATGTCAGTCCCCGTATTTCTCCAGTATTTTGGGAGCGGGGCATGGCATTCGGGGCCTTTCTCCTAAGAGAAATCCCAAAAAATGGGTGACAAAAACAAATATTTTTTGGAGGATTTGAACCTTATCCTCTAGTAAACCTTGTCCTCTAGTAAATATCTCACCATACCAACCACATGGACTACCACTCCCCATGTATGCAAGTCAATAAAAGAAGAATCTTGTATTGAAATACATACTTGGAATTTGTCACATAAATGTGGAACCTCTTTCTAGAGAGTAATTTCATAAAAACCCAACAATTAATTATTCTTCTGAACTATTCGAACTTTTGGCTTAAAAGCAATCATGAACTAGGATTGGATACATGGATACTTTAGTAGCTAGGAACTTAGGCAGGTCGATGATTAAATGAGCTAGGATCCTTTTCACTTTGTCAAACTTCTTGTTTTTGTTAGAGGTATTATCTTTTAGAGATTTTAACTAATATAGTGTTGAACTTATTATACTGGCTTATTGGAAATGGTGTGTGTGTGTGTGTGTGAGAGAGAGAGAGAGAGAGAGAGAGAGAGAGAATGTATGTATATCTATGGATTGGATTGAGGGTTGATTTTGTTTGGGATATAGGTGGCCTAAGGGTTCGTACTGTAATATTTAAGTTCCCTTTAAGACAGGTACGTAAAACAACCTATTGCTATTGCTTATGCAGTTGAATGGGAGTAATTGTGTCATTGTATTTGTCGATGAGCAAATAGAGTCCAATGTGAATCATTGACAGCGGTCGGTTTGACCGTCCAACTATGTTCACGACCAACTATGTCCACGAAGTTGATTACCGATGCCCCACTAAAAGGATAGCCAACAAACCCTCTAAGATAACTAATTTACCTTTTATGTTAATTTTTTCCACTAAAAGGATGGCCAACAAACCGATACATAAAATATAACTAAGGGAGGGGAGAAATCAATAAATGGGAGCTGAGTTCCTTATTATAATTATGTTGACCGTGGAGGAACATGATGGGTGCATATATAGCGCTAATTTTGGTTGGGTTCAATTTACTTTTAACTTCCTCGTATTTTGTAGGGCAATTTGGATTACATTGGAGGTTTTAATATGATATGTTTCTAATTTTGTAGGTCAGGTATGAGATCCTATATAATTGTCTATCTTATAATAGTAAAATATATGTAATTGTTTTGGTTAAATAATTGATATTGATATTGCATTTGCATATGGTTTGGATATGGCTGTCAAGTTGTGTTACTTTCAGATCCGTTATTCCTACATAGCCAACTTTTGGAGCTGGATAACCATAGCCATATAAGCTTTCAGTAAAACTGGGTTGGAACCTCCTTTGTAATGGATGGTTACTTTTTTTACTTTGCAGAGATTTCAATCTCCGTTAAAAAAACCTCCATTGTTCTTACGTTTAAGATTGCCTCACTCTTGCATCCCCTATTGATCTACCTGTTAGATCTCCATCTTTGGTAGGTGTTTTCGGATTAATACTGATAAATATATGATTTAAATCATCTTTATCTTATTGATGCAAAATTACAAATGTGGCTAAATCATCTTTATCTTATTGTTAAAGATATGATTTAATCATCTTTATTTGATAAAGTTAGGGTTTAAATCAATTTTATCTTATTGTTAAAGATAAGATTGAAATCATGGTTATCTTATTGATAAAAGATAAGATTTAAATCCATCTTCATCTTATTGATAAAATTGGGTTTAATCCAATTTTTATTGTGGGCTTTCATTTTTTGATTCGAGATCCGTACCGACATGGTTTCATCGGTTGCTCCAAAAGCTCGATTCTTAATAATAACGGGTTTATGATTAGTACAACCTGGACTCGACCAATTCTGTTCGTACCCAATATGGATATCATATCTGTTATCTAAACTAAATAACTTATTAGTGTATCATATTCCTATAAGATAGACAACTATATATGATCTATTACTTTACCTAGTCATAACTAGATTATAAGTTAAAAACATAATATGTCAAAACCTTCCAAGAAATCCGAGTTTCCCTACAAACTATATGGAAGTTAAAGTCAATAAAAAACCAACCAGGATTAGTGCTATAACGCTCATGTTCTTCTTTCATGCTCAACATAATTATAATAAGAAGCTTTTGCTCCCATTCATTGATTCTCTCTCACCCATTCTTATATTTTATTTATTTATACAACATAAGAAGAAGAATATAATAGGTAAGAAGGTTTATAGGGGGTTTGTCGGCCGTTCTTATCGTGGCAACGATAATTGACATCATATCTATAGTTGGACGGTCGAACCAAGCCGATGGTAGTGACTCCTGAAGATGTCGGTTATGTTGGACTCAAGGTTTAAAGTATCGGCCGATACCGATACGTATCGGTCGTATCGGATCGGTTTTGAACGTAGCCGATACGATACGTCACAAAAATATCGGTATCGGCCGATACTGTCACGAAAAGCCAGATATAATGGCCAGTATCGTCCGATACGTGTCCGATACAGTCCGAAACAGACCGATACGGTGTCGTAAACCCTAAAATAAGAAGAAATAACAGTAGAGATTCCCTTTCCGACATAAACAAAAAACTTTGCAGAGACATCACATCAAATAATTGAAATTTCGAACAGTTCCTAGTAGAAGTTCTATAAATAAATCAAATTTCTCTACAAAAAACACCACAACAAAGAAGAAAAAGAAATTCAGAAGAATTTGGAGAAGTTTGTGAAGAAAATACCTAATTTCAGAAGGTATCCTAGCTCCTCCTTCGAAATACCCGCCTTATCCGCCGCCGCGACAACCGTCGTCACGGCAACCGCCGCCGCAGACGTTCTTCAACCGACGGTGGACGGGTGGAGACGCTCTCCTCTTCGAGCTGGCCTCTCCCCGCACGGTGGAGTGCTGACGACTGCGGTGGTGGACGACTGCGGTGGTGGACGCGGCGGTGGACGACCGCGGGGTTGTGGAGAGACTCGAGAGAGTTTATATTCTCTCTCCTCTCCCCGATTCAGTGATATACCACGAAATAGAAAAAAAAAAAAATTTACACGTGGCTCGACACGTGGCTCGACTAGACAGCCAGAAACACAAAACTCTCCATCTCGACCGTCCACGTCAGCGATCCCTGGCCTAAATCTAACGGTCCATATCGAAACACAGAACTCTCCATCTCGACCGTCCACGTCAGCGATCCCTGGCCTAAATCTAACGGTCCATATCGATTATGAGTTCAGAAGGAAAAAAAAAAATTCACTGCAAGCAGGAGTCGAACTCGTGACCACTGATAACAGAAACTATCATCAGCCGGCTAACCACAAAGCAATATTTATTTGGTGTTCTAACTTGCCATATATATATTATGTATCAATACTAGTTGACTAACTTGCTTTTTTGCTATCTAACCTTTTTTCCTTTGTATATATATATATATATATATATATATATATATATATATATATAAATTGCATATATATATATATATATATATATATATATATATTTATATATGTATATGCAATTTATATATATATATATATATATATATATATATATATATATATATATATATATATGTAATTATTATTATTATCTATGTAATTATTATTATTATTATTATATATATATATGTAATTATTATTATATATACTATCTAATTATTATTATTATATATTTATTAATGCATGTAACAATTTCTTTATTATTGCATGTAACAATTTATTATTGTTATCTATGTAATTTTTTTATTATTATCTAACAATATTTATTAATGATTATATATATATGATTATCTAACAATATATATATGATTATCTAACAATATTTATTAATGCATGTAACAATTTTTTTATTATTGCATGTAACAATTTATTATTGTTATCTATGTAATTTTTTATTATTATCTAACAATATTTATTAATGATTATATATCTGATTATCTAACAATATATATATGATTATCTAACACTGAACTATTAATGCATGTAACAATTTTTTTATTATTGCATGTAACAATTTATTATTGTTATCTATGTAATTTTTTTATTATTATCTAACAATATTTATTAATGATTATATATATGATTATCTAACAATATATATATGATTATCTAACAATATTTATTAATGCATGTTATATATATTTCAGGATTACTTAATGGCACCAAAAAGTCGTACGCCGGAGGAAATGGATGCTGGTTGGAAACATGGAAAATGTGTCAATCCTAATAATAAGAGGAGGGTGGAATGCAATTATTGTAGCAAAATAATGGACGGAGGTGTTACTCGACTGAAACAACACTTAGCGGGTATTACAGGAAATGTAGCATCGTGTCCTGAGGTACCAATTGCTATAAAAAAAGAAATGTTGTTGCTTGTTGAGGGTAAAAAAAAGGATAAAATAGTGGCAAATCAAAGAAAGCAAAGGGTAGAGGAGGAGTTGACAAGGATGGCTCGAGTAGATTCCTCCTCAGAAGAAGAAATTGAAGACTTCACGGATCTTAGAAGGGACATGAGACAAAGTAGGAGAGAACATGCAGCTGAGGAATGGGATAGACGGTGGAGTGTCGGGGACAGAGAAACAGGGTCAAGCAGGGGTCCGACGTTAGGTGGCCGATCAAAGTCAGTCGCATATCGTGGGGAGGAGGTGAGAAATATTCCAGAGAAAGAAGTAAGGAGTATGGACCCTTATGTCCTCAGAAAACAAGGGGCAATGCAACCCAAAATAAAGGGTGCAATTAAGGGGATAAAGAATGCCAAAAATTATATAGGAAGATTTATATCAAAATTCTTTATATACAATAATATATCATTCAATGCTGCTAAAAGTCCACACTATCAACCAATGATAGATGCCATAGCAGCTTCCGGGGGTGGAGTAAAGGGTCCAACTCCTTATGAGATTTCAAATACTTATTTGGATATGGAAATAAGTGACATGGATGAGTACCTAAAATCATTTCATAGGTATTGGGATGAGTATGGATGTACCATTATGTGCGATGGATGGAGTACACAGAACAGAAAATGCATCATTAACTTTCTTGTATATTCTCCACAAGGAACGATATTTCTTAAATCTGTAGATGCCTCTGACAAATACAAAGATAGTAAATACATATTTGGACTGATGAATGAAGTTGTGGAACAGATTGGAGAACACAGGGTCGTCCAAATAATTACTGACAATGGCTCCAACTACAAGAAGGCGGGAATGAGGTTAATGGAGGTGAGAATGCACTTATACTGAATTTTTTTAATTATAAATATGTTTGTATATATGTTATTTATTATTGTAAATATAGCTTCTTTCTAATTATATATATATATATGTTTATATGCAGGTGAGAAGAAATTTATATTGGACGCCATGTGCAGCACATTGCATAGATCTCATGCTGAAGGATATAGCCAATGATCCACATATTAAGCCACTAATACGGAAGTCTCAAGATATGACGTGTTTCATATATAATCATGGTTGGGCTCTTAGCATCATGAGGACTGAGACTCAGAATGGAGAATTGGTTAGACCAGCCATCACAGCCATCACTCGGTTTGCTACCAATTTTATTGCTTTTGATTCCATCCTTAAACATCAGGCTGATTTAAAAAGGATGATAAATACACGGGGTTGGACAGATAACTACATGAGACTCAATCGTAAAGATAGAGACAAGGCAGATGTGGTTGTCAGTTTAATCGAGAGTCAAACTTACTGGAGGGATATTGCAGAGGTCACTGCTATATTTCGACCTCTAGTAAAAGTTTTGAGAATGGTGGATAGCGATGATAAAGCTGAGATGGGTCATCTTTACGAGGCTATGGACAGGGCTAAAGAAATGATCAAAAAGAATGTTGGTCAAGGATATAGGAAGTGGTGAAAAATGATTGATACCAGATGGAATTCTCAACTACATCGAGATATACATGCAGCTGGTAACTACTCTATAAATTTAATACCCTTCAAATGTTATTTTATAATGTTTGTAGTGATTTTAAAACTAGTTATTTATTCAATATTGCAGGTTATTTCTTGAATCCAAAATACCAATATTCTAATGATGTTATAAATGACGACGAGGTACTTAATGGTTTCCACCGCGTCGTTAATAGAATGGTAAATGACAATACAACACGCCTTAATATAAACAAAGAGGTAAATATTATTTGATATTGGATTTTTTTATAACTTTACAATATTGAATTTTAATGTCATAAGACCCATAACTGTTGTAATATCACTTTGCAGGCAGAAAAGTTCAGATTGAGGAGTGGTGTATTTAGTTCAAATCAATTCCAAAGTGCTGTAAATAGATGTCTTCCTGGTAGTAATAGTTCATACTTTAAAATATTTATTAATTAAATTTATATACTTACAAAGCTAATATATTTTATTATTTTGTAGCTGAGTGGTGGTCCATACATGCTAGGGAGGAAGCCCCAAATTTGACTCGATTAGCTGTGCGCATCCTGAGTCAAACAGTGTCTTCTTCCAACTGTGAAAGGAATTGGACAACATTTTCTCTCATCCATACTCGTCCCCGCAATAGACTTTTAATGACAAAACTAGAAAAATTAGTTTTTGTCCATTATAATATGAGATTGAGGGTTCGAAATATGCAAAGATCACAAGATGAAGAAAATATTATTGATTTGGATGAGATATTTCATGAAGAAGATCCACTCATAGCTTGGACTAGAGAAAGGGAAACATCACTCTTAGATGGCAGAGAAAATGAGTGGTTAGATGATAACTTGGATGTCGATCCACAAGATATTGCCGAAAATCCTGGAAGGCCTGGAAAAAGAAAGAAAACACCAGCTGTACAATCTCGACAGGTCGACAGCGATAATGACGACACTACTGATAGTGGAGGCAATGGAGCTACACTCGCTGCTGGTGCTGACAATACTAATGAATATGAAAGTCCTGGAGATCAGTCTCATGAATACTCTGAAGACTGGCCAAGTGATTATCAACCTAGAGAGCACCGCATGGATGATACATATGCTGGAGGATCTAGCCATCATGATGTACCTACTCCTTCAGACAATTACAACAATACATATGATAGTTCATACACAAGTTATTATCCATACAACACTCCAGAGGCGGAACAACATTCAACATTTGATGGCCTCATGACAATTTTTTTTCATAATACAGATATCAGTCACTACTACCCTCATAACCAAGAACCATATCAGGACGATCATGATAATTATGATCAATTTTAGTGATATATTTGTAATTTTTGTATTTGTATACAAATTGTAGTTTTTGTATACAAATTTTTGTATTTGTATTTGTATTTGTTCATGCACAAGTTTTTGTATACAAATTGTATTTGATAGTTCATACACAACTTTTTTTTTTGTATAGAAATTGTAGTTCGTAGTTATTGTAAAAAGACTATTATTCATGAAATTTAAATGAAGGGATAGGCCAGAGTCCCGATGAATTTTTTTGGCCAAGTGATTTTTTGTCGTACTTTTATATTTAAACATGTAAATCTTGTTGCTAATTTTATTTCGATATATTATGAAACAAAATAATTGGTGTCATAGATCACATTGTAACAATTTATAACTACTCACTTATACTAAATTTCTGAATACAATTAAATATTTATTTATTTACAAAAATTTAAAAAAAATTCTCGATTCCTCGACAAATATAATTATGGGTCTTGTCACTTGTCTCATTATCTCATCCTGCCATTTGCATTGCTTATTTGCTTCTAATCTCTTGTGCCTCCCTCTATGCGCCTTTATTCGTCAAAATTGAAACCTACAGAACAATACAAGATTCAATTAGTACGAATATAATGACATAGTAAGATTGTAACTAAAAATATGTAAAGGAAGAAAACGTATATATCGCAGGTAAACCATTCAACAAGGATGACTATTGTTTTATTCAATTCTAATTAAAAAAACATGAAAAACACTTAAATAATGCATAAATATGTAAATTATATTTTTCTATTTTTTTTACTAATTAATTAATAATTATTTAAATTGCCGATACATCCGATACCAACATATCCGATACTCCGATCCGATACCGCCGATACTGCCGATACGGCTACTCATACAAACTGTCCGATACCGATACCGATACCGAGTTCTTGAACCTTGCTATAAACATTATCTTATTTCAGCAAAACCCAAAATTTTCGTCTGCTGGAACGTCAGATAGTTGTTTCATTCGTTGCTAAACTGGGAGACTATAACTGTATATGTGAACAATAAAATGTGGATCAGATTCATACGCCAGAAACTAACCAATTGCTCTGTTTTCTACTTTCTACATATCACTCAGTCCACACACATACGCATTGTGCCGCATGCTCAAACCTCAACCTATACATATTTCATACTAGCTGGATCATAGTTACAGGGTGTACACCGAAACCCCCATCGAGCCACGCTCTTGTAGAAGATTCTTTCATTCGCAGCTCAGAAAAAACTTGTCAATTTGGGACCCATAGTTACACAGGCTTATGAATTTGGACTTCATAGTCCGTGCTATAATTGTTTCTTAATTGCCCCATGAGTCATGACTGATGACCCATCACTCCATTCTAGATGAATATCATGTTTTATGATGCTTTTATTTAAGAAGATTCTAAGTCTTTTGATTTATTCTGTTTTATGGTTTATTTACATGTTTTTGGTCAAGCATAATTGTACCAATTGTTGGAATGTTTCATTCTAGATGATTATGCATGACTATGATTTTGCATGTTGGTCATTCAAATAAGAGGAATATCATGTTTTATGATGCTTTTATTTAAGAAGATTCTAAGTCTTTTGATTTATTCTGTTTTATGGTTTATTTACATGTTTTTGGTCAAGCATAATTGTACCAATTGTTGGAATGTTTCATTCTAGATGATTATGCATGACTATGAAAAGTCAATCTTTATATCTTACGAAAGAAATGAAGTAATGATTTTCGAATTTTGTGTATGGTTTTTAAGAGTTTTGATTTTTCGACCACATTATTGTGTTGAATTTTAAACTAACTAATATCGACCCAAGTAGCAATCAAAGCATACCCTTATGTACTGACAATAAGGCAAGTATCGTACCCCGTTCTCAAACTCGTAACTTGTTCCAGGTAACTATGAGCTGGATTTGGTCAGGATGAAAACTGGATCCGGGCCAAAGCTCATGCCAGACCTAAAAGTTGAGACATCTTTTGATGGTTGTACCTGGAGAGCTGGAGGGACTGGTAGATGGAAATGAAGACATTGCAATTAACAAGGTTTGGCAAATATCTTAAGCAGTAATGCACCTTTCTCTTTTCCCTGCTTTCCCTCCTTTGTCCTGTTCCTCTAACCCTTGACTTGCTCTTCATGCTATAAACTATCTATCATTATTATTATTATTATCACCATTTTTCTTCTTTTTGTACTTTCTCTCTTCCTCTACTATGTCCTCTCCTTTTTCCTGCGCTTTCAAATACCCCTCCCCCACCTCTTTTTGTCTTCTTTATCTTTTCCCTGCTTTCCCTCCTTTGTTCTATTCCTCTAACCCTTCTCTTGCTCTTCATGATATAAACTATCTATTATCACCTTTTTCTTCTTCTTTTGTACTTTCTCTCTCCCTTACTATGTCCTCTCCTTTTTCCTGCGCTTCAAATCCCCTCCCCCGCCTCTTTTTTTCTTCTTCATTTTCCTCTTCTTCCTTTCCTGTTCATTACAATTCCAATTTCGTTTCCACAAACGAACGGGAACGTAGGGATCTTTCTTAATTACTTAATGCCAACCATTTTTGCGAAATCGTACATAATTTTAAGCACGTTTATCTTTTAAGTTGTCTGGATATAGACGTTAGTCAGACAATCTGTTGAGAGGTTTCTGCATTCTAGTGTGCAAGAATTCAACATCGCAAATGAATGTTTCTTGAGCTCAAGGGTACTAATAGAGAAAATTGGAATCAAAAAATAACGAACAAATAGAAAGGGAAATTGGAAATTACTTGGAGTCCATCTGCTCCTCCACCAACTATGTTTATGTTGCTGGTGGTCAGCTAAAAATATTGTATTTTTTTCAACTCCCACCATTAATTGGAAGAAATAATACGCTTCCTAGTGTAATCGAACCCACCTAGCTATGATGCTTATGTCTCCACCTCCTTGCCACTTGAGCTAGGAGGCTTTGACATATTTAAGAATATGTGGTACTTTTATATTTAGAATATGGAGAGGTCCGTGTACATATGAGCTAGGATCTGTATCACTATAGGGTAGCTCTGGTTTTTTGGGAATAAATCTTAGTGGTTTTAATTATCTGACTATGAAACCTTACAATTTAGTTTAACTAGGAAACATATATATGGAATACTTGGGGTTAGTACTGTCTGGGGGTACAGGGGGTGTTTTTCCAAGTGACTAGATGGCCAACAGGTATCTTTCATAGTTCAGGACTACCCTTTTGATTAAGTGCATAGCTTTACCTGGGTTTTCAACCTAGGATATTTCTCTAATCACTACTCCGCGTACTCCCTAGTTCCTCTTCTCTTAGTTTAGGACTTACATCACTAAAATCTGAAGTACGTCCTGAAGTTTAGGCCCAGGTAAATGCATTATCTCACATATTTCAAAATGATGAGACCATTTTGTCCTGTCCTGAATAACTGAAGCATTATTTTCCATGTTTCATTTGTCGCAAGTTCTCAAAGACTTCCCCATGATTCCCATCCATAATAGGCTAATATCTAGCAGTCTAGCAGTGAAGGCAATTAACTGGGAGAAGGGGAGGATGTTTACTTACGTGAGATTATTCATCTCACCTTTACCGTCTAAAATGAAGATAGGCAACTGAACTAGAAATTCTTGCGTAGGCAAAGGCATTGAAAAATATTTTGAGTGGCACACAAGATTTAGCATTTCTTTTATGTGGATTGGTGTGTCAGTTCAGTTGCAGAATAACAGGAAGCTGCTTGAAGATTTCCTTTCTTTTGTCTATATTTGTAGTTAAACTGTACTTGGTGTATTCTATTACTCTACCTTTATTTCTTATGGTGTGGTGATGTTTCCTGAAATTCCATTTAACTACTCTTGAAAGGTTGACCCTGATGAGGTAAATGCTCTTGCTCAACTGATGACATGGAAGACAGCTGTAGCAGACATACCATATGGGGGAGCAAAGGGAGGTATAGGTTGTGCTCCCGGCGAGTTGACTAAAAGTGAGTTGGAACGTCTTACACGTGTCTTCACTCAGAAGATTCATGACCTTATTGGCATCCATACAGATGTTCCCGCCCCTGACATGGGAACTAACGCACAGGTGCATTCTCGTCCATTTGTTCTAGCTACACGGTTGGCCATCAATTATCTTTCCTTCTTTAAGCTATGGTCAGTTATACATATGTAATATTCTCACAGTGTGCTAATGCTTCTTAGACTATGGCATGGATTTTAGATGAGTACTCCAAGTTCCATGGCCACTCACCAGCTATTGTTACTGGAAAGCCAATAGTAAGTGTCAGAACTATGTAACACTTAATATTAATACACATTAAGATCTGAATCTTGATTTGTAATCTAACCTTTGCTTTATTTACTGGTTAATCTAGGACCTTGGTGGTTCGTTAGGTAGGGATGCTGCTACGGGACGAGGTGTTGTGTTTGCAACAGAGGCTTTGTTGGCTGAGTATGGGAAGTCGGTTTCTGGACTAACATTTGTGATCCAGGTTTATTCCACACTATGTCTGCATTCATTACTCTTCACCTCGCGTACTACTACTGGTGCCTAGTTACTCCATTAAACTAAATAGCTCACCACTTCCTCTGACATTTAGAACTAAGTTAACTTGATAAAGGATGTTGTTTTTCTCCTTCATAATTCCTCTCAACTGAGGGTAGAAGTCATCCCTTTTGCTTTATTAGCTAAAGAAAACTAATTATAAGTTTTACGTGTATGTGGTGATCTATTTTTGAATGGCTCTAGAGATTCGAATGTCTGCAATGCTAAGCTGCTCAAATTTGTCCGTCTTTCAGGGTTTTGGCAACGTGGGTTCGTGGGCTGCTCGACTTATTCATGAAAGAGGCGGGAAGGTTGTTGCAATCGGAGATGTGTCAGGTGCACTAAGAAATACAAATGGAATCGACATTCCTGCCATAATCAAACACAAGGATGAGGGTGGCGTCTTGAAGGATTTCAAAGGTGCAGATGCCATGGATGCAAATGAGTTACTTGTGCATGAATGTGATGTTCTTATTCCCTGTGCATTGGGCGGAGTCCTCAACAGGTTGGTACCTTAAATCTGTTTTTTATTCATTTTATCTTGCTTAAATTATTACATATAATTTATCCAATTCTTATCTAGCTTTGCATGGAATTCTTGTAATACTGTGTAGTTAAACAAGACAAGTGTACAACTTCTATTCATTTCCTAGGTCTTTAATCAGAAATATGAATGTAGCCATTTCCCTTTTTTTTTCCTCTGATATTGTTGAGAGCTCTACCGGTTTATGCTTCGCTAATCTTCAATAGATACGAGCAAGTTTACTAAAGTTCAATTTCTCTTGACGGTTGAAGGGAAAATGCTCCTGATGTGAAAGCCAAATATATAATCGAAGCAGCCAATCATCCCACAGATCCTGATGCAGATGAGGTATCCTCGTCCTTAAAACTGCCATACAGTGTTTTAGTTATTCTAACCCCTCAAACATCTAACTGCTCCATCGTTTCGGTGCAGATACTTTCTAAAAAGGGAGTTGTCATACTTCCAGACATATATGCCAATGCTGGAGGCGTGACCGTAAGCTATTTTGAGTGGGTTCAGGTACTTAACATGAAAACAATAATCGGACCTTCCCTTTGTTATCCATCTTTTTCTGATTTAATTTCCGGTTGATTCTATTGTAGAACATCCAAGGATTTATGTGGGATGAAGAAAAGGTTAACAATGAGCTTCAGAAGTACATGAGAAGCGCTTTCAAGAACATCAAGGGGATGTGCAGAACGCATGAGTGCAACCTCAGGATGGGAGCTTTCACCTTGGGGGTGAATCGGGTTGCCCGAGCCACCCTCCTGAGGGGTTGGGAAGCATAAGCAAACCGATTTCTACCGATTTTTTTTTTCTCTATACAGATTCCTTCATTAATGGGAGATTGGAAACTATAGGAATTTTTTTATAATGTCATTTGGACAAAATTTGTGGTCTTAAAATCTTATGCTATTATGCCATCACAGCATAAAAGAAAGTGGTACCCATATTTTATTTTTCTATACTATATGCAACTGCAGTAAAGTTGAAGTGGATGATGAATATTTTTTGCACTTTTGTTACAGATTCAGCTTTCAACTATAGAGGTTATATGATTTTTTTTGCCATGGCCTGTTTTCTTAAGTTGTGTGTGCAAAGAAACACTCTTTCTGTGCCTCATATTTGTAACCTTACTTCAAGGTCAGATGAATGACTGCAGCTTCGTCCCTGAATTATACAGGTCATGATTGACAAGAAGCTGAGGATTTCCTCTGAGAAACTCCAATGACGAGAATTATTGAAACTGAGTAGCTTCACTTCTCAGCCTCGGGTGTCTGTAGCTAGGGGCGGACACAGTGGAGAACAAGTTGGGTCAATTGACCTCATTGAAATTTTTTTATTTTTTTATTTTTTTATTTTTTTGCTGATTCTAGTCCCAGTCCCCACCCAAAAAAAACCCTCTATTTTTTAAAGTCATATTTATTTTTAGTATGTGATTTTAATTTTGAACTTTTTTACATTTAACGTTGATTCAATCTCATTTAAATTTCTGCGTCTGTCTCCAGGACTCTATCCCAACTTTTGAAAACCTTTTGTTTTGGTATTACAACTTTTGGAAACTTTAAAAAAGTTGTAGCAATTTTGAAATGCTTAGTGCAGCCCATTTGCTGATGCTTTTATAATGCAATAATTATCCCTCAACCACTTTGCATTGATTCTCACTTCGAATCGGGTGTTCGGTGACGTATTGATGTCTCCACCATATTCACCGGATAGTAAAATCTTGGCAAATATCAACGGTACTAAAACAATTACTAGGCTATGTAGAAGCATGAAAAATATGCTGCAGTATTATACGCAATATGCATGAAACCCGCGTAAAACAGAGTTTCGGTGCTGCGCAGCGTAAAGATGGACTTCAGAGCTATTGGCGTACAGTGGAACTTCAGATCTATTTTTTGCGTAAAATAGAGCTCAAAGAACAATCCGCGTAAAAGCGTCACTTTCAAGGCTATTTGAGGCGTAAAAGATGGCTACCCCCCCCCCCCCCCCTCCATTACAGCGTAACATATGTCTGCTTTTAATGCAGCGGGAAGTTGTACGAGGAATGCTTCGTATTCCTCGAATGAACCTGTCAGACAGTACAATGAACCTGACTCCTGACAAAAAGTGCTGCACGACGATCGAGGACGGCTGTAATGATGATTCTACACAGAGCCCAGACTGTCGTTTAATGACAAATCCTTGAATTAAGACGTCGTTTACGCATTCAAGGAATACACTGCCTATTTTACACAGGCAGAGATGAGCTTTTACGCTCAGGATGAGACAAAACTGACCGCCACGTCAAAAGCTGCTCTTCGTACAGAACTCGAGGCACGTCTCCGCAGTTAATGCACGAGATGGAGGCAGATCTCTGCATTAAATGCACGAGATTTGGTTCTACTTTTAATGACTGGGTGAGCTATAATTAGGGCTAATACGTCCACATCACCATCCCTACACATTACGCCATCAGGCTATTTTCAGCTATAGGAGTACGCCGCATGCTATCTCCTCGAAATATGCCGACCTGGCTATTTTCAGTTATAGGAGTACGCCGTATGCTATCTCCTCGAAATACGCCAACCCAGGCTATATTTGCAAAGGTATGTGAACAGGCTATCTGGTCCAGAATACGCTCAAGACCTCAGTCAAAGGAGGATAACTGGCTATCTCTACGCCGGTTACCTATCTGTGCAGCATTGGGCTTCTACGCCTATTTGGCTTCTACGCCAACTTGACAACTATTCGGTTTCTACGCCTACTGGGCCTTTATGCCATCAAAACATTTGGCTTTTACACCAAGGAGACAGTCGTTTGGCTTCTATGCCAATATTCTCTACGCGAGGGGTAGTTACCCACGTGGCTTGCATGCCGTGATCTTCGCAGCAGTTATACGCATTACCTCTTAATGGGACACGCGTCACACGCGGATTTAGGAGATCATTTATACGTGGGTAGCAATTATCATAACCGCCGCGTAAAAAGCGCCACGCTCTCCACTGTTCGGCTTCTACGCCGACTGGATGTTTACAGCAACTGCGCCCTATAAATAGAGACCCCCGTCCACGGAGGTCAGAGATCGAAGGGTCAGAGGTCCAAGGGTCAGAGGAAAAAATACAAAGGTCAAGGTCAAGAGAGCACATATAGAGAGCTTTGGCAACGAGAGTTCAACCCTTCATGCAGCCTTTGAAGCTTCTTTTTTTTTTGTCTTCTACAGCACTTCTTCGTCATCGTGTGGTCCAAGGGACAAAGTGATCGACCGTAGATCAGACTCCTATAGCAATATTTACCCAGAATTAAATTTTGTACTTAACATCCTCGTATAGGATTAATTGTACTTCTTGTTTGTAAACCAAAGAAAGGGTTTCGTATAAACCTAGTTTCATTTCTTTCGTTTATTATCAAACACAAGATGGCGACTCTGCTGGGGACTACTTTCTCTTCTGATGAGGAAGTTATTGCTCAACACGATGCTGTATCCGTCGGAGCAACGAAGAAGACTCTGGTCGTCCAGTTCGACTAATCGGCTTATGAAGACATGTTCCGCGCAGGGGGTAGCTCTCGTTCCCTCTCTGTCCAAGACAGCAGGAAGTTGCGTAAAGTGTGGATGTCCCGGACATCCGCTACCCTTCCTGAAGGCTCTTTCTCTCCGATCAACAAGGTTGTGGCATCCCAACCTATACGCTCTGTGCGTAAAAATCCGTCTTCCGTCTGTGATGTGGTAGACAAAACTTCTGACAATGCCTTAGCGCCAATCCAGAAGTCTACTCCGTGCCCCGCGCGTAAAACTTCGTCTCCCGTCGCTGACGTGGCTGACAAAATTTTCGGCAAGGCTTCAGCACCAAGTCAGAAATTTCAAACGCGTTCTGCGCGTAAAAACTAGTCTCCCGTCGCTGACGTGGCAGACATAGTTTCTGACAAGGCCTCAGCGCCAAGTCAGAAATTTCAAAAGCGCTCTGCGCGTAAAAATACATCCCCCGCCTATATAGTGGCAGATGTTCCCTGCAATCAACGCAAGGGAAAACAAGTGGCGGATTTCCCGACCTCTCGGCTTTTACACCATCAAGAGAATAAGTTGCCCGCTCTTCAAATTTCGCGGAATGCTAATCGCCGTTTGAAGACTTTCTCAGTTTTACACCAACCTGACCAGAGTTCCAGATTACGCCAAGACAAGCCTCTCGGCGTAAAGCAGACCCGGTTGGTGGATAGATACGCTCCGCATGGATCATGTGCTACTTACATGGCTGAACTGTTGTATTCCTACGGCAGAGAGAGGGTTGGGGTTCCCAATATCCACGTTCCGACTAATGTAAAAAGGCAGAATAAGCCTTCTTCTTCTTCTTCTTCTTCTTCTTCTTCTTCTGTTAATCCCCCTGATTTGCGCGATTTCTTGATCCAGAAATGCAAAGACAAGGGATCGTCTGATATGTCTATTACACCCCCTAGGGAACACTGTTGTAATAGTCACAAAGTTGTAGTTAATTACTGCTGTTCTAAGGCAAAATGGTCAGTTTTTGACCGGTTGAACTACTATTTGTCCATACAGGAAGAAGAACCGACATTCGCGTTGGTAAACATGGCATCGCACATTCCTAGAGGAAGGTCAAGTTCAAGACGTCATCCCTCTAGAACTCTGAGCCAAAAGAGATTCGACAGACTCCTCGAGAACATTGAAGCAGGTGTCTTTCGGAACACTCGCTCGAGGTCGCGACAATTGGCTTTATATTCTTCCCATTCCGACACTGGGGGTCGGCAATTCCCTGAATGTGATACTGACAGTATAGACTCGACCTCTACAGAGATCTATACTGATCCATCAGTAGCACCCAGAGAAATGAGAGTTTATGCCATCGAAGATGAACATGAAGAAGCTTCCCCATCAGAAAGTACAGAACAACGCATCACTGTTTTGGAAGCATCACTCAAAGAGATAAATACCATGATGCAGAGTATGCACCAAATGTTGGTGACTCAACACACAGCTACGTCTGTTCCTCCGACTCAACTATGGGTGGGGGTAGATATACCATCAAGTCAGGAACCTATTCAAAATCAAGAATCAGCTGTTCCTCAACCTCTCAACCCGGAAAACGTATTACCTCCTGTTGGGGTAACAATACAGCCGGTCTCTCACCCATCTGCGGTCCCTTTCCCAGCTGAAGATCCGATGCAAGCAGTATGGGAATTAAAAGCCCAATTTGACGCCCTGAAGCACAAGGATCAGCTCAAGAAGTTGGGCATCAACCAGCCTTACCCAGCTATCTGGGACGAGATCCCTTTCCCTCCAAAGTACAAACCACAGGCTATGGTTTTGTTTGAGGAAAAGACGTCACCAAGTCAATACATGAACTACTTCAGTATGATGACGGTGTTGCTACAAGGGAATGATGCCCTTCTCACTTGAGTATTTAAGGGCTGTCTGTCCGGAGTGGCCTATCAATGGTACCGTAGCCTTGCGGACAACTGTATTACTTCTTTTGAAGATTTCAAGACTCTGTTCTTCGCTCGATTCTATGAAGGAGGGATGGATATGTCTATGTCCTCACTCATCGAAGTGAAGCAGAAAGAGAAGGAGAACGTTCGTACTTTTATTGAACGTTTTCGTCAGGCCACTTTGCAGATGCCTCCAGGAGTTCCAGATTCCGCCTTGGTGGACATTTGCAGGAAGAATCTTCTCCCCCTGATCTCGGTATTTACGGGACCATATCAGTTCCATGATTGGCCCTCATTTATCATATCAGCGGTAGCCGCCGAAGACAACAGTCGGAAGGCGCGTGACAATGGAATCATGATCTCCACCTCTGACAAAGGGAAACGGTCATCTTCCAATAACGATCATCCTCGTGGTTCCAAAGGAAAGGAAGCTCTGGCAATTAACACGTCCAGGCAACCTACCCCGGCAACTACACAGACGAAACCTGGGACTTCTAGACCCATAGAAGAATATTCTTTTGATGATGATGACATTCCGAGCATATTCGACTGTCTAGTTAAAAGTGGCAAGCTCACTCTCCCCGAGGTAAAAATGCCAAATAAAGTCGACAGTACCAATAACCCTAAGTACTGTATTTTCCACAGGTATATACATCACCCTACCAAGGCGTGTTATATACTAAAAAGGAAGATCCAGGAGCTGATCGACGCCAAGGCTATCACTCTGCACAATAGCGAGAAGACGGTCACCGCCAACATGATCTCTCTCCAATTCGACGATCTGCCCCCTCAAGAAGTCCCGGAGGGTATAGTACCTATTCCTCGGACGACGATGAACATTGTTAATCTCCCTCCGGCCAGGGGTCAAAACCATGATTTGGTACCCTTAACTACCCAGCGTGGTGAGATTATGTGGGTTCATCCTGATCTGGTGTCAGAGATTGAGAAAGAGACTCAAGCTGCTAAGGCTAAGTCTAAAAAGAACTCAAGACGCAAACCATGCCATATGGTTGCAATTTTCCCGACATCAGAAGAAGAGGCTTTAGCTACCGGAACCCGGTCAGGGAAAACCTACCTCAAGGATTATGAAGAAAATCAGGAAGATGCAACGGCAGACGCTTCAACTGCCAAACTTCTAGAACCTGAACCTGTCATACTGGAGGCAGGTCCTTCTAGACCAACTCCGACGGACAAGGGCAAACAAAAAGAAGTTCGTTTCGACAAACCTTTGAAGAACATTCAACACAAAAGTTTGGAGAAGCCTTATAACTTCGACATCCTCGCCCAACTGGCTAATACTCCAGCCAGACTATCCATTTTTGAGCTGCTTAGGCTATCCAAAGACACTCGTCAAGCCTTGAGCGAAGCTTTGATGCAGGCGGACGTATGCTTGACCTAGCTCAAGTCCCCCGACAAAGAACCTGTGGCATGTCCTCAATGTCATAGTGTAATGGAAGTGGTTCCTAACATCACTTTCACTCAAGAAGACATATTATTGAAACATAACAGGCATGACAGACCCCTCTATTACACTGGATACGTCGGTTCCATGGAGGTAGACCGGATTCATATAGATCCAGGATCATCGATCAGCATCATCCCTCATAGTCTGCTTAGGCCATTGAGGATTTCTACAAGCGAACTGGCTTACACCACCACTACAATCGTGGGCTTCAACGCCAGAAAGAGCAAGCCGTTGGGAAAGATTCGTCTGAGGATCCAGATTGGTGACCTTAGATCAGTGGCTACCTGTTACGTCATTGATTCGTAGGTGTCCTACAACATTCTGTTGGGCAGACCATGGATCCACGATCATAATATTGTTCCTTCTACTCTACATCAATGCTTCAAATATGTAGACTCCCAAGGGACAGTGAAGACAGAGTTTGCTGATCTTAACCCATTCAAAGGAGTTAAGTCTTACTACTCTGATGCCATATTGTACACCCAAGATTATATGAAAGAGGTGTCGGGCAAGACGAAAGAGGAATCCCACCGGAAGCCAGGAGAATCGTCTGTTGAGCAACCTCTGTCGATCTAGGTGAAAGGATGGACTGTCCGTCCTAAAGTCATGGAACCCATGGCTATCCACTTGGACAGAACCAAATCAGAAGGAGGAAAGGATCCCCTAGTGATCACTCTGAACCAGAAGCCTCCACCCTTGGTCATCAACCTTCGGCGCAACAAACAGCTGATTGATGTAAATACAACCGGAAACGTGGTTTCTGATGATAATAAAGAATCTCTTTTCCAGTATACTGATGCTCAATTTTCTAATCAGGAATTATCCTTCCATAACGATATAGAGCCTATAGCACAAAAATTCTTGAAAGTTATGGACTTATATCAACCGTATGTGTGGGAAGTGGCATCAACATCCAGTGTCATCACGACATACGGGCCACATGAAGATTCTATCTTTATCATCCCACCTACCCGTAAAGATCAGCATCCAATAGTCTTCGGCCGCATGCGAAATCGACCGATTGTACAAGAAGATTCTCACGAGTCTGATGCTGGAAAAATGTAAGTCCACAGATATAGCCCACAGGCTTTGAAGATTATGCAAAGCATGGGTTATGACCTGAAGTTAGAACCAGGCCTCAACTACGGGAAAGGCAGACGAATGCCGTTGTATGGTGATCCCTATTTTCAACGAACTCACTTCGGCTTAGGGTATACCATGGCTCTTGCAACTTCTGAGTCAAGTGAGGATATCATTTCCTCTTCTCAGAATGGTTTGTCGTCCTCCGAATCAGATGATGAACTCCCACGAGTATTGTCAGCAAATACGGTATTGACAGATTCTTTCAAAGCAGACGAATAGGAATTTGAACTATTTGAAAATGACTCTTGGGCACAGCAAATGGATACACAATGGGAACTCTGATTCGAGCAAAGAGAACCGCCCACTGAAGATAAAGTTATCCAAATCGATGTTGGGGATGAAATTTCACCAAAGCCGATATTTATCAGTAATAATCTTTCCCCAGCAGAAAGGGAAGAGATGATCCAACTGATAAAGGAATATATCGACGTCTTTGCATGGAATTATGAGGATATGTCAGGTCTTGATCCAAAAGTGGCTACCCATAAGCTCAACATACTACCCAATTTAAAACCTGTAAAGCATTACCAACGCCGGTTCCGTCCGGATATGATGGATGCTATTGAAGCTGAAATCAAGAAATTGATCGCCTGCGGGTTCATCCGTGAAGAGCAACATCCTGATTGGGTCGCTAATGTTGTCCCGGTCATGAAGAAAAGTGGAAAAGTTCGCATTTGCATCGACTTCCGAGATCTTAATGCGGCCTGCCCCAAGGATAAATTCCCTCTTTCCATCACAGACGTCATGATCGACAACACATGCGGTTTAGAACGCATGTCTTTCATGGACGGATTTCTAGGGTACAATCAGATTAAGATGGATCCTGAAGACGAGAAGCATACTGCCTATCGTACACCATTGGGGGTATATTGCTATACAGTCATGCCATTTGGATTGAAAAATGCTGGGGCTACATATCAGCGAGCCATGAGTAACATATTCCATGAGCATTTATGCAAAACGGTGGAATATTACGTAGACAACATCACTATCAAAAGCCGCCTCTAGGCTAATCACATCCAAGACTTGAAGACAGTGTTCGAGTTGATGCGCCAACATCAACTCAAAATGAACCCTACAAAGTCCTTCCTCGGTGTATCCAGTGGCAAATTCATGGGATTTGTCATTACCGCTAAAGGCATTCAAGTCGATCCCGATAAAGTGAAAGCTATCCTAGAGATGCGACCTCCCCGTAATCTGAGAGAACTCAGGGGATTTTAAGGTCGTCTAGCTTACATCAGGAGATTCATATCCAACCTCTCTGAAAGATGTCAGCCTTTTTCTCGCCTAATGAAGAAAGGTGTGTCTTTCGTATGGGATGAAGCCTGTCAGCAAGCGTTTGACGATATCAAACGCTACCTTACTAATCCTCCGGTTCTGGTGCCTCCCGTCATAGGAAGACTATTTTTGCTGTATGTTCGAGCAATGGATCATTCTTTGGGAGCTCTCCTCACACAGAAGAACGATGAGGGTCATGAACAATCAATCTACTATTTAAGCAGGATGATGATCGGAGCTGAACACCGGTACAATCCAGTAGAAAAATAATGCTTGGCCCTAATGTTTGCCATTCAAAAGACGCGACATTATGTCACAGGCCAAACTATCCATATCATCTCCAGAATCAATTCTCTCTGGGTATTGATGAGTAAGCCGAGTGTTCTTAATTCCCGACTCGCGACTTGGGCGATGTTATTAACACCGTATGATATGGTGTACGTCCCTCAAAAGTCCATAAAGGGTCAGGCCTTGGCTGATTTCTTAGCTGCCCATCCAATTCCGAAAATCTCCAAACTATATGAGGATATTCCCAACGAAGTTGCAGAATGTAACTCTGCAATGGAAGGTGACATATGGCAGCTTTTCTTCGATGGCGCCTCCAGGACTGGTCCCAAGGGAAATATGGTTTCAGGAGTAAGAATTGTCCTGGTGACTCCTGACAAGCTCGTCATCTATCGAGCATATTCTCTTAGTGAACCCTGCTCTAACAATGTGGCAGAGTATAACGCTCTACTAATCAGACTTCAAGTCGCTAAAGAATTGGAGGTCGAATACCTGGAAGCTTTTGGTAATTCCCAGCTGATCGTCAATCAGGTTAGAGGAATATATGAAGTCCGCAATCCAGACCTCATTTCTTATCATCAAGCAACGATCGAGATAGCCATGTCTTTTAAAGGATTCTTCTTAGAGCATGTGCCTCGATCTCAAAATCTGGAAGCTGACGCTCTCGCCAGTTTAGCTGCAGATCTGGCTATTCCTATAAGGAGGCAAAATTCGGTGATCCTTTTCAACAGAGATCTATTCTGTGTAAAAAATAACTTTTACCTGGAACGCAGCTACACCGTAAATACGGTTCCTCCTAAGAGAGATTGGAGAAGTCCCTTTATAGACTTCGCAGCATACGGAATCTTACCAGAAGATTCCAAATAAGCAGTATCGATTAAAAGACGATCACTACGCTTATATTTTGATGCTTCTTCACAAAGTCTATATCGCCAAACTTACGATGGACTATTGCTACGATGTCTCTCCGATAATGATGCAAAGCGGGTTATCCGTGAAGCTCATGATGGTGTATGTGGAGCACATCAACCCGGTCCTAAGTTACATGATCGTATCAGAAGGATGGGCTACTACTGGCCTACCATGATTGCAGATGCAGTGAAGTATGCGAGACAGTGTAAGGCCTGCCAGGTTCACGCAGATTTTATACAACAGCCTTCTGAGTATCTACATCCCACCATTGCATCATGGCCCTTCGAAGCATGGGGTATGGACATCATTGGTCCTATTCACCCATCATCTTCCAGAGGACATCGGTTCATATTGGCCATCACCGATTATTTCTCTAAATGGGCAGAGGCGGTCCCTCTTGCTGAGGTAAAGACATCCAACATGATCAGCTTTATCAAGCATCATGTCATTTATCACTTTGGGATACCCCAAAGGATAATCCATGACAACGGGCCTCAATTCATCAGCCAAGCGTTTCACCGATTTTGCGATAAGAATTGGATACAAAATATGGCCTCTACGGCATATAATCCGGCTACTAATGGTTTGGCGGAAGCCTTCAACAAAACCATCATTAAACTCTTGAAGAAGTTCGTTTCGTCGAACAAGAGAGATTGGAATGAGAGACTGGGAGAATACCTCTGGGCATACCGCACAACGGTACGAACTCCGACAGGTTGTACCCCACTCTCATTAGTTTATGGGAATGAAGCAGTTCTCCCCATCGAAGTTCAAATTCCCTCCCTCAGAATAGCCGTAGCTAATGAGTTGACTCAGGAAAATAATGATCTACTACGGCTTCAAGAGCTAGAAGGATTAGACGAGAAACGCCTTCAAGCTCAACAACGCATTGCGTTCTACCAGGCACGTATTTCCAAAGCTTTTAATCAAAAAGTGAAGGAAAGAGTGTTCGAAGTTGGCGAGCTAGTTTTAGCTGTGAAGAGGCCAATGATCATTACGCACAAAAGTAAGGATAAATTCTAGCCCAAATGGGAGGGCCCTTATGTGATTGAGACGACGTTCTCAAACGACGCTTACAGATTAGCCAAGCCTAATGGAGACTTGTTAATGGCTCCTATCAACGACAAATTCCTGAAGAAGTACTATGCTTAATCTTCCTTGTTTAAACAGAGTATGGTGAAGATCTCATTCTGACGATACTACGTACAAAGACTCGTTGGATCATATTCTATCATGTCCATATAACCTCTGAATAGATATGTTCAACTAATTTGAATCGTCAAAACCTATCACGTCCATATTACCTCTGATAGTATTTTGTACACAAATTTAGTTGGATCATATTCTATCATGTCCATATAATCTTTGAATAGATATATCCAGCTAAAGCTTACCGAAAGTATATCACGTCCATATTACCTCTGATATCACTTTCACCCTAACCTATCATTTATATTCAAAAATGATGGGTCCACCAAAGTCAGATAAAGTCTCTTTATTATCTCCAGAAAGAGCAAGTTACAAAAAGAAAAGCAAAAAGTACATCATTGGGGAGAAGCTGTCAAATCACGAAGCTGCTTCGCCAGAGCGGCCATCCTCTCATTCCTGGAGTTTAAGAAATTGGCACGAGCCCGCTCCATTCGTGCCCCATCATCGCTCAGGAGGGATAGTTCAGACCGAGCATGTACAAAACCTGCGTGGATTACACCCGCATGTGCCAGGTTTTGCTGAGCCGCTTCTATTCGGTCCTTCAACACATCTCGAGCTGCCGATGAAGTGAGAGCCCTCTCCTTTGCCTGAGCGAGTTCATCTTCCAATTTACGGACCCTCGCTTCCTCTTCCTCATATTCGGCCTTGCACTTAGCCAGCTGGGGAATGACATACCCCAATACGGCATGCTCTTCATTCATCTCTTGCTGCTGTGCCTCGATGGATTTGCTCAGAGTTTTCATCTCCCCAGCAAGTCTCGCAGTAATGGAGTCGTACTCAGCTTGAATCATATCGTCGACATTGTCTCGAGACAATTGCAAATAATTGTTAATAGGTTGTTCCAAACCATTAACTATTTGCTCCAGAGCATCAGCTCGTCCAGTGTCATCGAAATTTCTAATCTGCGCTATGGTGAGACTGGAGGATATCTTCAGAGCATCAAAGTCCAGATTCTTCTCCAGCACCATAGATATCAACGATTTCAAAGTGACATAGAATATGCTAGTATATTGTTCAACTAGCATAGTAAAGTGCGAATAGACGCTGGGAGTGGCCGCGATATCAGAAAACCCCCTTTGCGGAACGTTGGCAGAAGATGTTGCCACAACTGTCGCTTCAATAGATGGTGCGACAAAAGAGGAGATGCCAACAACAGTTGAAGTTGCTGGCATGCTTGAAGAAGGAGGCACAGTCGAGACGGTAGGCTCATCCCCCTCTGATGATATTGGGACTGCTGTGGGCGAGACAACACCCGAAAATGTTATCTCTTCCATATCAAACACCGCCGTTTCATCAGCAGAATCCGCAACAAAGTCAAAAGTTGTGCCGACTCCGCCTTCCTCTAAGGTGTCTTCCCCTGAAAAGAAGACAAGAGAAAGTTAATATCAACATGATGTTAATTTTTCTAAAAAAGGCGTAAAGATAATATTTACCCATGACTGATGGTATATATGTCGCGTCCGCATCCAGTACAGCTAAATCATTTCTTAATGATGCTAAGCAAGCTGTCATACCTGGAGAGGAGGGTGCACCAAATGACGTCTGAGGGTAGTCATCCAACTCTTCACCCAGATCCACTCGAGGTTCATCGGGTAGAATCTCGCTGGAGATACTTACAGATGAAGAAAGGGATGGACCCATTATTGGTCTGGATAAAGATATCCTTAATCTGCTCGGCCTCGAAGGTGACCTCACTGCACTACCAGTAGCGGTAGTAGCAACAGCAGTCTCGAGCAAAGAATCTCCGGCACTGTCAGCTAGAACTGTGGAGGTTCCCTCTCTAATAGTCAAGGGACCTCTAATCAAAGAATCATCTCCGACCGGAGAAACAACAAGCTCACTCCTAGGAGCCTCATGGCTGGAAGTCCTTGGAGGACCACTAACAGTCTTCTTTTTCTTGCGAGGGGAAGGCTCTTTCGGAGTAGAAGCCTTCTGTTTCTGAGGAATAATGAGAGGCTCTGCAGGCGAAGATATTACGCCTCTCGGTATTGTCAACAAAAACTCGTCTGGACCGACAGGGTCTTCACCTTCATCAGAGGAAACTGATGGGATCTCCTCTCTTCCAGTGGACTTATGAGAGGGCATCCTAAAACTTCCACGCATATCAAAATTGCGATGGAAGGTATTGATGGCCACATAAAATTGTGCGTATGAATGGAGGATGTGCAACTCCATGGAGAGAGAAGTCGCGGGTACAATAAAGGTTGCTCCAGTACAACCCATTATGAAGTACCGCCACCCTCTGGCTCCATCAATAAGTCCACCTCTGGACTTGAAGCTGGTGATGGCATTTCCCATATGCAATTGGTCATACCCAAACTGTCTAGCGAACCGACTGGGCAGATAAGGCTCCAAGAAGCAATGGTCCTCACTTCTGTACAACAAATGGGAAGGTCTAATACAGACCAACCAGTAGAAGGCTTCGAGAGAGAGAATAGTCTTCCCGTGACCTGAATCCTGAAGTTTTATCCCCTGTTGATTGATGTGTACAGTGGGGACGATACAGAAGAGCTTCCAGCTATGAGCAAAATTTAGTGCTCGCCGACAATCTGCGACTGTGGTCACGTTCCAAAGAGAATTCTTGTAATTCAACAAGAAATTATTTCCCGAACTACTAGCAGAGCCGGGAGACATCACCCTGGGGTTATGAAGGATCAACCACCCCATCAGGTACAAGAAGGGTAATTCTACCCTGGGAAAGCTTTCACGCCGTGTCTCATCAGCGAGAAGCCCATCAGTAAGGGCCCTCAGGCCAGCTTGAATCCGGCATACCATGGCAGGGAGCGGGCCCAGTCTTGCCCCAAATACCAAACATACTGCATGCCATAAGGTATTGCGATGAATGCGATCCGCAGATGCGATGCCAGGTACTACCAATCGACGTAGCCATACAGAGAGAAAGCAAGCCAGTTAAGCTTCCCTTGACAGAGGCTTACGACAATGCCTCATATAACTGTAGGCTTTAGTGCCTGCAGGATAACCCTCGATCTCCTCATCGAGAACTTGATCTGAAGCCCCAGCGTCTTCAATAAGATCATCGACTATTTGAGCATTAAGCATGCTCAGAAGATTCAAGGGCTTATCTCTGCTATCCACAACTTTGTCTGGCTTAGCATCTCTGGCCTGATGAAAGAAGAGATAAGACGCCCATTTGCTGGTATGAGCCAAATCAGAGGGCTCATTGTAGAAGGTAGTGCACGCAAGATAATGACTCATCAACTCTTGGTACACTGCTACTGCCCGAGGGTTGCATCTCTCAGCTCCCTGTTTGTGGGAACATACTCTTCATAAGGAGTATCCCCCATTGGCAGCCTTGAAATCTCTGCCATCTCATGAAGGGCCAATCCCAACTCCCCTAGCGGAGTGGCGAAAGTCCCAGTAAGCGAGATATACCGCTCCATCAAAGCCAAAAATAGGTTGGGGTTGAGAGTGTAAACCCCCTCGACCAGATTCCAGTATTTTAAGAACCTTTTTCACAAATTAGGATTTGTTACAATATTTTAATTTATTTTGCTTACATATCCTACTGACCTGTGCACCTGTCTATCACCTAATTATTTGGAGCTTTACCTTGACTGTTATCCCCGAACGAAGTTCCCATACCTCTCCTAGACATGTAAGTCTACTATCCTGCACTTTGTGCAACTCCCAGATACTTAGTTTTGAGCCTCGTATGAGACGCACAAATCTCGTTACAAACGCCCGTATTTAATTCCTATTTTAATTCCCAGACCTGTACCCATCCCTGTTCCAATAGAGATTTGAGGCCTAACATCCATCTTTTTTGTCCAGACAAAAATACGTTAATTTTCTACACTGAGTATACTACATTTAGTGTATTGACACCGTAGAAAAATTATGACCCTACCTGCCTCTAAATAATTAAAGAACACCGTGCGCAGTATTTATTAATTAATAAATACGATGGCCCGTATTACCCCCAAAACCAGGTCCAGTCCCTGCCCAGACTCACCCCCACCCCCTCAGGACCCTCACTCAGCAATTTCCCTCAGTTCTGTGCATTTTAGCATTTTCAGGAATCGGATATTTTTCCAGACAATTTCGTAAATTGCGTAATTTCCCAAAATAGGACCATTATGCAATTTATAAAATTACAGGAACTTTTCTGCAAAATTCTGTGTGAGGTGTCAGCCTCCCTCACTGGTCGGTGAACCTGTACCGTCCATTTAGAGACGGGACCCACCCGAAAAGATCTCGAAAATATCCCAAAAATATCTATAGATATTTTTACTTTTTTAATAATAAAATCTTTTATAAAAGAGAATAAAAAGAAAATAAAAATAAAAATCAAAACCCTTTCCCTGACCCAGCCCGCAGCCCCCCCCCCCCCCCCGCCGGCGGCGAGCTCCCTCGCCGGAGCCGACCCTCCCCCACCCCTCGGCGAGCCACCCCCCCCCGCTGGCCCTCTCCTCTTCGAGCCTCCCCTTTCTCTTCTTCTTCCCGACCCCCTTCACGACCTCCGCCGCTCCACAGCCGCCTCGCCGCCGCCATCTCCGGCCAGCTCCCGCAGCTCCACCCCCACTCGGCCCCCGGCGGCGACCCCCCCATCTCCACCGCCACCCCCGTCACAGCCCGCCACTACCAACCCATCACGACCACCACGCCACCACCACCCTCTCCCAGCCTTCCCGACCACCCAACTGGCCCGGCTCCGGCCGTCGACCCCTCCCCGCGGCGTTGCCGCAGCCCCAAGCTCCACCACCTACTCCTCCTCTCTTCCCCAAGCACCTCCCCGCCACTCCCCGACCGGTCAGCCGCTCTCCGCCACACGACCCAGCCGCCTCTGTTCATCCTCCTCCAACCTCCTCCCTCCTCCCCGACATCTCCTCCGCCGGACCCGAGCATCTCCTCCCCCGAGCTCCTTTTTCCCTCGACCAGAACCCCCTTTCTCCTGGCCGCCTCCGTCGTGTCCGCCACAGCTGAAACCCTAGGACGAGCAACGGTGGACACGGACACAGCAACAGTAACGGACTCGAAGCAGACACGGACACGAGAAAATACAGTTTCTGGAGCCCTGTTCAGGTATCCATATCTCTCTCCTCGTAACTCTATTTTTAATTCCGTCAGTTGTATCGTGTAGCCTGCATGACCCTCTCGGTGTCCGTGCAACCCGCTCGGTGCATCGCGTCCTGTGGCGATCGCAAACCGTGATCCAAAAACAGGAAAAATAACGACCCGATTCACCCCGGAACTGAGTACGCCCCACCAAACGGGACGACTTGGTCGCACGCGATCTTTACCGAAACGTGCGCGCCGCTGATACGGACGTGCGAGATTTCGCAGAAGTTGATTTGGATGTGCGTGCACACCGGAATTAACGCGTATCCGCCGACAACGTCCCGTATCCGTCTGTTCTGGAACACGCTGCAACTTTGTGTACACACGTCGGATCGAGACGAAATTTGCGCCATCGGACTCGTAGCAATACGCTGGTCCTATGATCCAAGTTTGGTTCGATTCTGAGAACGTTGGCAAAATCCCGTATCGTGGGCCCCATAGGCTCCACTTGACGGACGATTTTGTGATCGGCACATCGAAATCCAGTTCTGGACATTCTGTTGGATTCGTATCGACGTTCTGGACTTGTTGACACTAAGTTTGGCAAATTTGGAGACCTTTGACCCTGACACATTTTCCGGTGCAAAGCGGCCCACATGTGGACCCCGCTTTGACCAGAAACTGTCATTTTCGCCCCTGTGTCCAAATTGGACTTAAGGACAGACGTTTCTAGCTATTTGATATTTTCTGAGACTGTTAGTGATGTTTACTTCAGTATTCGGAGACATTTATTCTGAGGCCATAGTTCTGACTTTTGGCATTTGACACCTGGACATTATATTTGCAGCTCTTCCGCCAGGCAAGTATACCTTGCCTTGTTGTACTGATTACTTTCAGTTATTGATAGTTACATGTTTATTTATTATATAAATGTGCACGTCCGAGAAAACTCGGGTGCAGTCAACGATGGCGTTGACGTTAGGACTTGTGTCTGACCTAGTGTCTAGTAGACCCACCTAAAGTTGTGAAGTTATTGATATAACTTCCCAGGCCTTGACACGTATCATTACACGTCACAGAGTGAGTACATATAGGGACGCGTGCCTTATGCGTGACTGGCCATCAGTGTGAGCAACACGTGTAGCGGTATTTAGCTCAGTTGTTTATTTCATAGAGACTTGCATCATAGTATGAGATATCCACGTCGTTTTCACGATTTGTACATCTACATTGGGCGGGAAAGATTACTAGTAGGCGTATGGGACACCCCCTCCATGATGTTTTATCCTTCGTACCATGCTCCTCGGAGATGGTCGATTGCAGAGCTACCCGTGTGTCCGGGGGCATATGACACATATACTAGCCGGTCATGACGATTGGTGAATTACGTCAGCATATGTCAAGCCTACACATTCCCATGCGTACTATCAGGTCTTTAAATTGTATTCACTTAGATGGTTAGCACACCCCCTTATGTATTCAGTATTTACATTATGGCATATTATTTTTATGTATCTTGCTATGTCCCTTTGAGGACCTGGTCCCCTGCCAGGTGTATATGTTCTTGAGTATTCGCAGGAGCACAGAGCCGGACATGTTACGTATATTCCGAGGAGGTCTTCTATTCGAGCCTCGTGATTGTCAGATGTTGTTCTTATATGGTGTGTATCTGGTTCCTTTTTATATTCTATTTCGGCAGTAGATTTGTTTCCATCTGACTGTCATTCTTAGATATCTGTATTAAGATCTAGTTACATGGTTATTGGTTATTCATATGTTTATGTGATTTCTGTGGATGAGATTTAGATATTACCCTGTGACTTGTAATTCTGTTTTACCACTTATGAATTATTGTTCATTATACAGCGTACGCACGTATATATGGTTTCCATATATTGGAGTTGCCATATATACGGGCCAGCTGGCATGGTTACGTGACCTAGTCCTACGTATTTTGGGACTGGGGCGTGACAGAGAGGCAGCCCAACACTGGTAGCATTCACAGCCACGAACAGACCAATGCTCTCCAGCTCTGTCTGAAAATGCTTTAGGGCCCAGGCAGTTAAACGAGCCCATCGAAGATTTTTAGGGCTAAGCCAACCGCTAGTCCGAGGATTAACCTTGGGGTATACTCCTCCCCGCCCCATGAAGTCATTACAAAAAGTCGATATTTGAATCGGCTGGAGTAGTGCAGTATCTTCACTCGGGACGCTGCCCGGCATTAATCCCCTGAAAGGCATGACAGGGCCTGAAGGACGGCTCACAAATAATCCTCGGTCTGATCCTTTCTGATAAAATATCTTCCTCGGCTGGCCGTGAAGATCAAGAGTCAGGGTCTATGACATCTTCCTGGGATGCGTGGCATGGAAGAATGTCGAGATAGGGTAATCTCTAGGCATCCTTGGCAGGTACATGACCATGCCCTCAGCAGTAAAAATCCAGTTTTCCTTCTTGGGCTTCGTCTGGGATTGTTTATCAATCATATCCCCAAATAGGAAAGCTGGTTTTATATATTTGTCCCCATCTATATACGTCAGGGGCTCCCCGCTGATCATACTCAACATCATTCGTTCTCCTTGAGACGATATCAGAATTCCCCTTCCTTCAGGATACTGGGTCCCAGAAATAGGGAATGTCACATGGGACAAATCCTCCAGATAATTGGAGTTCAGCATCCCAGCAGCAGAACCCATCCCCTCAGCCAACAAAGGGATCTGCAAGTCCACTACAAAATGCAAGAAGAACAAGTCAGTTTCTACACTAGATATTATATTCTTGCAGCTTACGCCAGAGATCAACAGTCTGTGCTTTTACGCCAAGACTGCAAAAACTTGAGCTCTTACGCTGGAACCTATTTCTGAGACGTAAGATTCAAGGTTGGCAGTATACACCAAAACTTAACAGTCTGGGTTTTACGCCAGACTGCCAAAATTTGAGTTGTTAGGTCAGAATTTTCATCCAGAGCGTAACACTTAAAGTTTGTAGTATACGCCAAATTTTGACAGTCAAAGCTTTTACGCCAGACCGCGAAAATATGGAGTTTTTACGCTGACACATTAGGAATGTGGGCGTAAATGATAAAACATCTTTGTGCATCATCTTTCTCGAAGAGGCTCTCAGCACAGAGGATGACCTAGCGCATTCACATACAACGTCTGCGAAGGGTTTTCTTTCTTTTCTCGTCCCAAAAGCTTTACCTATGACGCCTGGTGCACAGCTTGACGGTGGGACACTTCGTTCAGAGTGAGGTTCGCTCAGCCCAATGGGAGTTGCTCGTGCGTGAGCAGAGGAGCGAGAAGAAGAGGCAGCTTTCTTTCCCTTAGCGGAGGAAGATTGTTTCGGTGCCATGGCTAAAACTCAGAAGTGCTCAGAGAAGAAACGAAGAAGAGTTCTCAAAGAGACGAAGGTTTTTGCAAAAGACAGATGAAGAGTTTCTTCTCTCAAGGCCTTGGGGTATTTATAGAGTTCAGATAACTCTTCGAATTTCTAACCAAATCCGATATTTAATATTCGATTATGATTTGGGGCCACGTCAGCCTATCATTTGAAAGAAGAAGACGGACAGTCAGTGGATCCAAAATTTACGCGTAGAGCAGATCTATGATTTTACGCTCAGGAGTCTTTTACGCTCAAAAGACTACAAATCTACGATTTTATGCTCAGAGACTATAAGTCTATAGTTTTACGCCCAGATGCTTTTATGCTCAGTAGCTTTTACGCTCGAGAGGCTACAAACCTACGACTTTACGCTCAGAAGCTACAAATCTATTATTTCACGCTCAGGAGTCCTTTACGCTCAGAGGCTACAAATCTATGATTTCACACTCAGAGACTATAAGTCTATGGTTTTACGCCCGGATGCTTTTATGCTCGGTAGCTTTTACGCTCGAGAGGCTACAAACCTACGACTTTACGCTCAGAGGCTAGAAATCTATGATTTTACGCTCAGAAGTTTTTTTACGCTCAGAGGCTACAAATCTACGATTCTATGCTCGAAAGCTACAGATGGCCAATTGTAAGGATATTACGCAGAAATGCTCCTTCTTGGCTACAAAATATTCCAAGTGCCCAAAATATACAGAGTTCAACATTGAAGATGACTCTTCTTCTTAGGTCGATTGGAAGTTCATCCAAAGTTCGGTCAGAATCTTCTACAAAAGTTCAAGTATGGCCTATTTGACGGCCATTTCTCGCCTTATTTTTTAAGGAATTTTCGGGAAACCATTCTTGAAGACGACGATCTGAACAGCAAATTCTTCGTATCATAGAAGTGACAGTTCAAAAATTCTACGCGACTCCTCGTCCAAAATAGCATGACAGTTTGGATCTTCGAAGACGACTTAATGCTAAGAAGCTTTCTACGCGTCTTTCAGTTACGCGTAAAAGACGGGACGAGATCAGATACTCTTTTATCAGAGTCGGCGTAAAATTATTTCAGATGTGCTGAAGCTGCACATATTCAGACTTCCTCACAGCAAATATGGCAAATTATCAGATGCGTAAAAGAAGACAAATCTTATTAATCATGATTACATATGATAGAAATTCAGTCTACAAAGGGTTTTTCATCTTCATGATTACATATGATGGAAATCTTTATTCTACCAAGGGTTTCTCATTTTCACTTAAGATCACACCAAGAATCTGTTCTGCCAGGTTCTCATATTGGTGGAGATCTTTCTCCGTCTTCTACAGCAGTTAATCGGTTTCCGCAGCCGATTAACAAGAAAATGATAAATGGCGGGAGGATACAAAATTGGGCTTGTGTAAATTATTCAAGCCTTCCTCCATACGCCATGACAGGCATGCCCTAGAAATTGAGTTAGGGGTTCAGACCCAACTCAATACTGGAAGACATGGCCAAACTGCCTACCCTCGTCCAGCACCATGATGGGAGAAAATACAGCTTGCAAGCTGTGTGGTCGAATGAGACCCTCGCTCTCTCCTGGATGAATCGCCATATGAAATTGCTGATCATCCCGAGCAAAGGAAGCTATGATATCCTTCCATGATCCATCGTTGCAGAGGATATTTGCTCGAAGATGCCTCTTTTTACGGCTCCTTACATGCTGGAAGAACATGATCTTCTTCTTCTTCCTCAAGTCAGCATGACGGATCTCGGCAACCATTTCTGTGTGGTAAAGGAAATGTGGGAAAAACATATTAACTCAGTCACCTTTATATAGGCAGAGGAGATCACATCAAATCCTAACAAATTCCTAAATATTTGCCGAGAAATCAGCCTCGCGGAACGAGTAAAATTTGACCGTTTTATGCTTCATTCAAAGTGTTTCAAATTACGAGGAATTTGAAAGCTTTGAAGGGGGTCTTGTAGAAGCATGAAAAATACGCTGCAGTATTATACGCAATATGAATAAAACTCGCATAAAACAGAGTTTCGGTGCTGTGCAGCATAAAGATGGACTTCAGAGCTATTGGCGTACAGCGGAACTTCAGATCTATTTTTTTGCGTAAAATAGAGCTCAAAGAACAATCTGCGTAAAAGCGTCACTTTTAAGGCTATTTGAGGCATAAAAGATGGCTACCCCCCCCCATTACAGCGTAACATATGTCTGCTTTTAATGCAACAAGAAGTTGTATGAGGAACGCTTCGTATTCCTCGAATGAACCTGTCAGACAGTACAATGAACCTGACTCCTGAAAAAAAGTATTGCACGACGATCGAGGACGGCTGTAATGATGATTCTACACAGAGCCCCAGACTATCGTTTAATGACAAACCCTTGAATTAAGACGTTGTTTACGCATTCAAGGAATACGCTGCCTATTTTACACAGGCAGAGATGAGCTTTTATGCTCAGGATGAGACAAAACTGACCGCCACGTCAAAAGCTGCTCTTCGTACAGAACTCAAGGTACGTCTCCGCAGTTAATGCGCGAGATGGGGGCAGATCTCTGCATTAAATGCACGAGATTTGGTTCTACTTTTAATGACTGGGTGAGCTATAATTAGGGCTAATACGTCCACATCACCATCCCTGTATATTACGCCATCAGGCTATTTTCAGCTATAGGAGTACGCCGCATGCTATCTCCTCGAAATATGCCAACCTGGCTATTTTTAGTTATAGGAGTACGCCGTATGCTATCTCCTCGAAATACGCCAACCCATGCTATATTTGCAAAGGTATGTGAACAGGCTATCTGGTCCAGAATACGCTCAAGAGCTCAGTCAAAGGAGGATAACTGGCTATCTCTATGTCGGTTACCTATCTGTGCAGCATTGGGCTTCTACGCCTATTTGGCTTCTACGCCAACTTGACAACTATTCGGCTTCTACGCCTACTGGGCCTTTATGCCATCAGAACATTTGGCTTTTACGCTAAGGAGACAGTCGTTTGGCTTCTATGCCAACCTTCTCTACGCGAGGGGTAGTTACCCACTTGGCTTGCATGTCGTGATCTTCACAGCAGTTATACGCATTACCTCTTAATGGGACACGCGTCACACGCAGATTTAGGATATCATTTATATGTGGGTAGCAGTTATCATAACCGTCGCGTAAAAAGCGCCACGCTCTCCACTGTTCGGCTTCTACGCCGACTGGATGTTTACAGCAACTGCACCCTATAAATAGAGACCTCCGTCCACGGAGGTTAGAGGTCGAAGGGTCAGAGGAAAAAATACAAAGGTCAAGGTCAAGAGAGCACATATAGAGAGCTTTGGCAACGAGAGTTCAACCCTTCCTACAGCCTTTGAAGCTTCTTTTTTTTTGTCTTCTACAGCACTTCTTCGTCATCGTGTGGTCCAAGGGACAAAGTGATCGACCGCAGATCAGACTCCTATAGCAATATTTACCCAGAATTAAATTTTGTACTTAACATCCTCATATAGGATTAATTGTACTTCTTATTTGTAAACCAAAGAAAGGGTTTCGTATAAACCTAGTTTAATTCTTTCGTTTATTATCAAACATGCTACAATGTTCTAAAAGTCCTATCAAATTTTTTGGTAGTCATAAAATAGTAAGGACTGGAAAAAAAATTTAACAGTCCTGGATATTCATATCATTACTAAAAGTGTGTAAGTGTGTTGTTTTCTAGTAAATTTTGGGATAAAGTACAAATAAACCCTCCTTAGATTACCTACTTTCGCAAATTAAAACATATTAGACGTTTACAGCAAATACACTCTCCCGCAATAAAAATTTTATTAAAAAAGTTTCCTCCCATCATCTGTCCGTTTGGAGTGAACGTTAACGGCTGTAAAAAATTAAAATACCTAAACTACCCCCCTTCCCACCCCACCCCACTCTCCACCTGAGCCCTCACCTCTCCTCTCCGCGCCCTCACCCCTCCCCGCCACCGAGCTCCTGCCCCCCCCCACCCCGGCCACCCCCCGCCTCACTCCCTCCTCCCCCGCCCCCACCAGACCCCTCTCCTCCTCGAGCCCCCAAAGGCCTCCCCCGTGCCCTACCCCTTCCCCGCCGTCCCACGCCACCTCCCCCCGCCTCCAGCTTCTCCCCTGCGCCTCCCTCTCCTCCCCGCCTACCCCGCCTCCTCCTCCCCCTCTGCCTCCCTCCTCCAGTTCCTCCCTCCTTCCCTTCTCCTCGTCCTCACCCTCCCTCCTCCTCCGCCTCCCTCCAACTCCTCCCCTGCGCCTCCCCCTCCTCCCCGCCTACCCAGCCTCCTCCCCCTCCCTCCTCCTCTGCCTCCTCCTCCTCCGCCTCCTCCTCCTCCCCCTCCTCCAGCTCCTCCCTCCTCCTCCCTCCACCAGCTCCGGTCGTGTCACGTCCCAGTCCCAAAATACCGAAGGACTAGCCACGTGGTAATTGCCAGCAACACAACTCCAATAGACAAACCCAATTTAATGGACCCGTTATAGTGCACTTAAGCTGTAAAACAAATACAATGGTCTAAGATACATGTCACATTCTAATTCTAATCTCATCCACAGAAAGTAAACATAATTCAAAATGTTAGACTAATAAAAAAAATATATAGTCCATCAACAAGTTCCAAAAAAAAGTGTCTCGGGAAACAACCCGATAATAAGTTTAATACAATAATCCAAGAGTCAAGATATAAAATAACTGGAAATAGAAATAACTGAGTATGTAACAGAATACTCAGAAAAAAATTTCTGGCACAATCTCGTCCTCTGGTGCCAGTACTGCTCCAGCATCAGCTCTTGTCCCGTATATCTCGGGGTATTCCTCTTCTGTTGTACCTGGGGACATAATCCGGATCCAGGTCCTCAGGGGATATAGCAAGGTACAAGAATAACTCAAACCAAATAAAATACAGTATATAAAAATAGATCCTCAGGGCAAGTTATGTAACCAGCTATATGATATGCATATGAGAGCATCACTAGTACTCAGGCTGATACCACTATAAGCTCTGTGTCGGGGAGCGGGTAGAAGTAATATCACGTAAAGGGCCAAGCTCTGGAACAGAGACTAAAGCACCGCAATAATAAATATATATGTATGTAATCAGCCTGTAGTCTGTGTCTCTCCCCACCCAATGTAATCACATGTTCCATGTCCATAACACGCAAGATCATGACCTCTAGCTAGTATAATGAGTCATAATGATATCTATGTATATGCAAATCTTATGTCACGAATCTTGTAAGCCTATACAGAATGACCACAATAACTCAGAAAAGATTCTGTCACATGAATAGTGTCAAGTGTCCTATGGTATGACGTACTTGATAAAACAATCACACAAAAATATAGGATCGTGATACCAACTCTCTAAGTGACGTTACACGACTCCGCGTACGGTGTCGACACCCGAATCTTGTTCGGACGCTAAGCAACGTCTCACGGTCCTAAGTTGAACAGGTACAATACAAAAGTATATATATATATATATATATATATATATATATATATATATATATATATATATATATATAACTCAAGCAATTAATATAAAAAAAACTACTGCAGGTTTGTCAAGGTACACTTGCCGAGGTTGGGTTCTGAACTCCTTCAGTTGCTTCTGTAAAAGTAAAATCTTTAGGTACTCCTCCGGATGCTGAAACAAACATTATCATATCTCTTAGAATATATGAAATAGCTAGGATTGACTACCCATAAGTCCAATTTGGACACAGGGATAGAATTGACAGTTTTCGGTCAAAGCGGGGTCCACATGTGGCCCACTTCACACTGAAAAATATGCTAGAGATAAAATTCTCCAAATCTGTCAAACTTAGTGTCTACAAGTCCAGAACGATGATACAAATCTAACGGGATATCCAGAACTGGATTCCGATGAGCCGGTCACAAAATCGTCCGTCAAGTGGAACCATAGGGCCCACAAAAATAGGGTTTCGTCAACGTTCTCAGAATCGAACCAAACTTTGGTCACAGGACCAGCGTAACGCTATAAATCCGATGGCACAAGTTTCATTGTAAAATGACAAGCACACAAAAAATTATGACGAGTGTCAGAACAGACTGATACATGGCTTTTCGACGGATACGCGTTGATTCCGGTGTGCACGCACATCCAAATCAACTTTTGTAAAATTCTACATGTTCATGTTGATGATACACGTCTTTCAATGCAATTTGTACACGAAAAAGTCACCTCGTTTAGTATGACGTATCCCGTTTTAAAAAAATTTGGGTTTAGAAAATCAAATTTTTTGTCAACTTCAACCACGAATAAAACACAGCATACAATAAATTAAAATAAACTATTTAAAGAAATTAAATCTCGGTTATGTTGTCTAAATTACTATTCAAGTAAAATTTTAAAATATTAACTAGGTTGGAAGAAAAATGGGCACGAACATGGGTGTTTGGGACAGTTTTCAGAACTATAAATTGTGTCACTTTTTCCTGTATTGCGTCGCAAATTGCGACCAACAAAGGACAAGATATCCCGAACTAATTATACAAGGTTCAAGAGGGTCATGTGGTCTTCGCATAGGATTCGACGGGTCAACATTTGGATTAATATGCGGGGAGATATGAGAGTGGGAAATAGCATGCCTCGTTGCTACTGTTAGCTCAGAATTGGGCGACTATGCGGCGGCTACTTTACGGCGGTGGTGCACGAAGGTCCGGTGTTGTCGTCGGCGGTGGCTTATCGAAAATGAGAGAGAGTTTGATGGTGAATGAGAGGGTTGGTCGGGGGGTTTTATAGGAGGTCGGAATGGGCGGTTATGGGGAGGGGAAGAGGGTCGGTCGGCGGTTGGAGGAAGGGGAAGTGAAAGGGGTTGGCTGCGGTTTCTGAATTTGGAGGGGCGGTTCGGTTAGCGGGTTAGCGGGTTGCGGGTCGGGTAGGATCTGATCCGATTAGGGTTGGGTTGGTCTAGGATAGTTCGGTTTGGTTTGGTTCAGTTTGGGTTAGTTTATGTTGGTTTATTTAAAAATAATACAATTTGCTATAAAAAAAATTAGTTTTGGAGCCCAATAAATTTCAGAAAAATTACACAATACTCTATTATTAGTTATACACCCAAAAATATTATTTTTGTACAATTTTAATAATTAATTTAATACACAATAATATAAATTTTTGAAGATCATTTATTATAATTAACTAAAAATAATAAAAATATTCCACAACAATAATTAATAAAAAATTTAAATTAAATTTTAAAAATTAGGGTGTTTACAATCTACCCACCTTAAAAGAATTACTTTTTCGCAATTAAGGAAACGACACATAACCAGTCAGAAGAGATGACGCGGTTGCAAGACATATTTGTTGAAGCACGACACAAGGGATAAGGAACCATGAACAAGAAAAAATCAAGAGGAAGGGTGAGGGTTTTGTTCAAGCAGAACACGTAGGAAAGTAATAAAAAAAAAATTAGGCAATGAAAGATAAGTAACTCAAGAGTAAAGGAGCCTGATTAGAGTGGAGATCAACTACAGCTTATGAAAACTTGGGTACCACTGACATATTACTAATCTAGACTAATAACTACTAGCTATAGGCTAGGAAATAAAACTAACAGGCACATGCTAAAGTATTACTAGGATTATTCGCTAGTATAGCTAGCTATGATAAAACTAAATCTTACTCATATTCTCTACTCATCGAGTCTGTGCCTCCTCCACTTTCATCGCAAAAGTCTGTCCACGTCCTTGTGGTGGTGTCCTCTATTGTTGCTGAGTTTGTTGGAAGAGTGCTGTCTGCGATGCCAATGGTGGCCTAGGCTGATATCCTTTCGGTGCTGGTAAAGCTTGTCGGTTAACCATCGGTGCTCGTCGGTGAACCATCGGTGTTTTGCCTCGATGCTCCATGCAATTTCTGGCTGAATGTTGACTGGATCCACAAACCAGGCACAATCCCAATCTGCGTTGGCATTCCTTCGCAAGATGGCCTACCTTACCACAATAATGACAAGTAGGGAGTCCTGGTGATGGTGTTGGTAGGGATGGTCGATGAATCATCAGTGCTCTCTCTCGACGCTCAGGATAATCCCTTACCGAATGCTGACTGGATCCGCAAGCTAAACATAATCTCAATTTGAGTCTACACTCCCTCTCAATATGGCCTACCTTGCCACAGTAGTGATAAGTAGGAAGGACTAGTGCTAGTGGTGTAAATGCTCTCTGTGGTGGATTCATCTGTAGTCACTTTGCAGCTCCTTCCTGCTGTGCTCGGTTTGGTGCTAGTGCATGCAGCCACTTCTGGCTGGACTCTCTCATGGTGATGCACTCCATGGGTCGGGCTGTAGCAAGGACGTCCGTGTAAGAAGTAGGTACAACGGATCTGATTAATCTCTGTAGCTCAAAGCTAAGTCCGTCAAAGAACTTCTCCGCCTAGCATTGCTGGGCCTCTTGATGAACTTGTTGTTGTGCTTGCATCATTGCGTAGAATATTTGGAATATCTGTTGTCCGTCCATAGGTTGTCCTGGTGGAAAAATAGACATTGGTGGAGTAAACTGCGGCGGTGATGGAATATCGTCTCGCCGGAACCTTGAGGCGAGCTGATCTGCTTGATTGCTTTGTTGAGTGGAGGGATCTCCACTCAGTGGCGTCACCCCATCACCGTAAGTGACAACAACTTATGGTGTTCCCGCGGGAGTCTCGTTGCTGGCTCGTGGATCCATTACTATGCATCCAAAGTAAACTATGAGAGGCGCACAGAGGAATCAAGGCATGATGCAAGTCAAAAAATTATTTTGAAGTCGATATAAAGGTCAAGAACAGATCAACAAGTGAATGAGATCCTATAATTTATCCTATCCTAATTCCAGGCTTGCTCGGTTCCTTAGTTGAAACTAAAGCAATATAGTCGTAGACCTGCATGGGCCACCACAAAAACTATGTCATGCCCCAGTCCCAAAATACCGATGGACTAGCCATGTGGCAATGGCTAGGAACACAACTCTAATGGGCAAACCCAATTTAATGGGCCCGTTAGAGTGCACTTAAGCTGTAAAACAAATACAATGGTCTAAGATACATGTCACAGTCTAATTCTAATCCCATCCACAGAAAGTAAACACAATTCAAAATGTTAGACTAATAAAAAAGAAATATAGTCCATCAACAAGTTCCAACAAAAAGTGTCTCGGGGAACAACCCGATAATAAGTTTAATACAATAATCCAAGATTCAAGATATAGAATAACTGAAAACAGAAATAACTGAGTATGTAACAGAATACTCAGAAAAAATCCTCTGGCACAACCTTGTCCTCTGGTGCCAGTACTGCTCCAACGTCAGCTCCTATCCCGTATACCTTGGGGTATTCCTCTTCTGCTGTACCTGGGGATATAATCCGGATCCAGGTCATCAGGGGACATAGCAAGGTACAAGAATAACTCAAGCCAAATAAAATACAGTATATAAAAATAGATCATCGGGACAAGCTATGTAACCAGCTATGTGATATGCAAATGAGAGTATCACTAGTACTCAGGTTGAGACCACTACAAGCTCTGTGTCAGGGAGCCGGTAGCAGTAATATCACGTAATGGGCCAAGCTCTAGAACAGAGACTAAAGCACTGCAATAATAAATATATATGTATGTAATCAGCATGTAGTCTGCGTGTCTCTCCCCACCCAATGTAATCACATGTCTCATGTCCACGATATCTCATGTCCATAACACGCAAGATCATGACCTCTATCTAGTACAACGAGTCATAATGATATCTATGTATACGCAAATCTTATGTCACGAATCATGTAAGCCTATACAGAATCACCACAATAACTCAAAAAAGATTTTGTCACATGAATAGTGTCAAGTGTCATATGGTATGACGTACTTGATAAAGCAAGCACGCAAAAATATAGGATCGTGATATCAACTCTCTAAGTGACGTTACATGACTCCGCGTACGACATCGACACCCGAATCTTGTTCGGACGCTAAGCAACGTCTCACGGTCCTATGTTAAACAGGTACAATACAAAAGTATATATATATATATATATATATATAACTCAAGCAATTGATATCAAAGGAACTACTGCAGGTTTGGCAAGGTACACTTGCCTGGGTTGGGTTCTGAACTCCTTCAGTTGCTCCTGTAAAAGTGAAATCTCCAGGTACTCCTCCGGATGCTGAAACAAATATTATCATCTCTCTCAGAATACATGAAATAGCTAGGATTAACTATCCATAAGTCCAATTTGGACACATGGACAGAATTGACAGTTTCTGGTCAAAGCGGGGTCCACATGTGGCCCACTTCGCACCGAAAAATGTGCCAGTGACAAAGTTCTCCAAATCTGTCAAACTTAGTGTCTACAAGTCCAGAATGATGATACGAATCCAATAGAATGTCCAGAACTGGATTCCGATGAGCCGGTCACAAAATTGCCCGTCAAATGGAACCGTGGGTCCGACAAAAATAGAATTTCGTCAACTTTCTCAGAATTGAACGAAACTTGGGTCACAGGACCAGCGTAATGCTATGAATCCGATGGCACAAGTTTCGTTGCGAAACGACAAGCACACAAGAAATTATGACGAGTGTCAGAACAGGCCGATATGGAGCTTTTCGACGGATACGTGTTGATTCCGGTGTGCACGCACATCCAAATCAACTTCCGTGAAATCTCACACGTCCATGTTGACAATATGTGCCTTTTGATGCAATTTGCACATGACGAAGTCGTCTCGTTTAGTGGGACGCATACC
Source organism: Iris macrosiphon (assembly GCA_036927795.1). Taxonomy (NCBI): domain Eukaryota; kingdom Viridiplantae; phylum Streptophyta; class Magnoliopsida; order Asparagales; family Iridaceae; genus Iris; species Iris macrosiphon. The sequence goes on along the minus strand of JAYESA010000002.1, from coordinate 198,146,330 downwards.
GTTTCAAAAAAAATTGGGTTTAGAAAATCAAGTTTTTGGTCAACTTCAACCACGAATAAAACACAGCATACAACAAATTAAAATAAACTATTTAAAGGAATTAAATCTCGGTTATGTTGTCTAAATTACTATTTAAGTAAAATTTAAAATATTAACTAGGTTGAAAGAAAAATGGTCATGAACATGGGTGTTTGTGACAGTTTTTTGAACTATAAATTGGGTCATTTTTTCTGTTTTACGTCGCGAATTGCGACCGACACAGGACACGATACCCCGAAATAATTATGCAGAGTTCAAGAGGGTCATGTGGTCTTCGCATAGGATTCGACGGGTCAATATTTGGATTAATATGTAGGGAGATACGAGAGTGAGAAGTAGCATACCTCGTTACTACTATTAGTTCGGAATTCGGCGACTGTGCGGCGGCTACTTTGCGGCGATGGTGCGCGACGGTCCGGCGTCGTCGTCGATGGTGGCTCATCGCGAATGAGAGAGGGTTTGATGGTGAATGAGGGGATTGGTCTGGGGGTTTTATAGGAGGTCGGAATGGACGGTTATGGGGAGGGGAAGATGGTCGGTCGGCGGTTGGAGGAAGGGGAAGTCAAGGGGGTTGGCTGCGGTTTCTGAATTTGGAGGGGCGGGTCGGGTAGCGGGTTAGCGGGTTGCGGGTCGGGTAGGATCCAGATCCGATTAGGGTTGGGTTGGTTTAGGATAGTTCGGTTTGATTCGGGTTGGTTTATGTTGGTTTATTTAAAAATAATACAATTTGCTATAAAAAAAATTATTTTTGGAGCCCAATAAATTCCAAAAAAATTACACAATACTCTATTATTAGTTATACACCCAAAAATATATTTTTTGCATAATTTTAATAATTAATTTAATACATAATAATATAAATCCCTGAAGAATATTTATTATAATTAACTAAAAATAATGAAAATATTGCACAACAATAATTAATGAAAATTTTAAATTAAATTTTAAAAATCAGGGTGTTTGCAGGTCGGCAACCCTCTCCCCCTGCCAGCTACTCCCTCCTCCACTCCTCCTCCTCACCACCTCCTCCTCCCCGCGCCGCCCGTCTCCTCCCGCCGGCCGGAGAGATAGGGGGAGAGGGTTGCCGACCGGGGAGAGAGGGGGGATTAGGGTTAGGGTTATGATTGGTTAGGAGGATTATGATTAGAATTTTGATTAGGTTTAGGATTAGGAAGGGTATATTAGTCATTTCACGTCTCTAAATTAACGTCCGTTAACGAAAAAAATTTAAAATGGATATAAACGGAACAAAAATAAAAAAGTGGAAGTTTTTTAAATCTAGGGATCTTTAATTGCAAGAAAACGTAAATCTAAAAAGAATTTATTTGTACTTTATCCTAATTTTTGTAATATCCTTAACATTTGTCTAAATCTTTCTAATCCGAAAAAAAATGGTGTGGAGGACCAACGAGCTCAATTCCGAGCCTAAGTCTGACCTGATGGACTTGAGTTAGTTTGGTCCAGGAGTAGTATTTGAATTTTATTTGAGTTTATTCGATTAGATATTACTGGAACAAGTAAAGTCTAAACCTTTTTTTTTTTTTTTTTTAACTTTCAGTTTATCTTTTAGAATTTTTAGAATTCTATCAATCAAACCTTTAAAAGGCTACATTGTTAACTTTTTTATTGTGCTTGAACTGAGAGGAAGTTTTATGAGATTAATATTATTATATGTTTGATCTTGGTGTTTTAATCTAATTTGCTGTTGTGATCTACTCAAAGACTACCAACACTCTTTCATCTTCAACATTCTCTAATTCTTTGCGAATCGTGAGATCGTTCCACAGAAACTTCATTAGGTTCTAAAACCTTTTCATATTTAAACCAGGTTGTTTTTGCTTCTTGATTATAGTTTTCTAGGAAAAGTTTTAATACTTTTTCTCTCTCCAGGTTTTAAGCTTTCGCACATTTTTAGATTACACCAGATTGGCTAAATATTTTTCCTATTTTTCTTTAATATTTTTTCTATTTTTTCTAATATTCATTGCAAGGTTATATGCATAGCAGTATAGGATAGTTTTGGTCTTGTTCCGACTCGCACAAAACACAAATTTACTCGAGTAGCCAATAACAATACATAAATCAAGTAACTACTACTTCATGTATTATATAAGGATAATCACCCATTTTAGATGTTATTTTATCAGCTTACTATCAAGAAATTAACTTGAATTCTTATGCTTAGTTCCCAATCTCTCAACTTATCCATGTCTCAACCCATTACTCCTCCACAACCTACTCACAACGAACCTATTCAACCTATCTCCACCCAAGCTTCAAGTCTTCCCTGACCAAACCAATTCTCCTACCGTCAGCATATTCCTGGAACCCACAACACCTTACTCCCTCAAATTCTTTCTACAACCAAACAATCCTTATATTAGTCGAAAATGGAAAAAAAAAATCTCAACTTAATCTGAATCTCTTAGAAAATGTCATATACTTCCACCTCATTTCTTTGGGATGTTATATGTAAAGTCAACAATTGAACTTAAAAAACAAAAGAAAATAACGGAAGTTACAAAGCTACGTTGTTAAGATTTTAGTAACGCTTTCAAATAATTGACCAGACAACACAAAATGACAAAATCACTGCAAGTCGCGTAACACAAATCATGCTACTGCATCAACCAACATAAAATGCCTACATGAAAAAAAAAATGGGGGGGGAGGGAGGGGGTGGGGGGAGAAACTAATAAATATTTAGTCTAAAATAGAAAGTGTAATATATTCTATTAATTTCTAAGCAAATGGGTATTTATTATTAATTAACATTGGCTTATATTTAATTTTTTTTAGAACCCAAATATCGAACCGGAAAATTTGGGTCGGGTTCGGACCGGTATACCGGTTTTATGTCCTACACTCCTACTCTCCATAAAATGCCTTTTTTTCTTAGGGAAAAGAAGCTCACTTCTAGAGAGTAGCAGTGGAAGAAGTGAAGTGGAGGTGCGAAATTTTCTGTCACCACTAAAAAAAGTAGTCCTTTTTTTGGTTATTTTGATGTTAAAATCTGATCTTTATATGCATATTTATGAGTTTTCCTCCCTATTTGGAGAGTTTTTTTTTCCAGAAAAATGCTCTTTTCTGTGATATATTAGAAACCCTTTTCCTATTAGGACCTTATTGTGCTAATTCCTTGTCATTTTCTACATAAATGGGTTCCGTGTCTGTGTCGCATCATGTCGGACACTAGAAAATATCACTAGGACAAGCCAAAATCAATGCTGTGTCCGAGTCGTGTCGTAGTTGTGTCTGTGCAGCATAGGTTCTGATGTTCATCATGAGTTATCACGATCGAACTCTACATAAGCAGATTTGTAAATTTTTACATGGAGTTTACTGAATTTTGTTTGTTTGTTTTGCATGTGAATTTTTCTTTTTTAGAGAAGTGGTGGGGATTTTTTTTAAATTTCCCAGGAATGTAAGGATGGGAAGATGATTACTGTATTGGTTTGGTGTTACAAATTCTTTTCCCCAGCCATATTTAATTTCCGGAAATTCCATTTTCCTACAGATGGGAGAAGCTATTCCCCAAAATAGGTGGATATTTTTATTTCTCGTGGGAATACTGTTATTGCATGTTACAGGAAATCGTACAAAAGTTGTACAAAATGCAGGAATCTGCCGTCCCCGCTAGGCGCGAATCACCGTGTCAGCGCTCCCGCGGGACGATATTTTTCCATCTGGACTTGATGCCGCACGAGCACAAGCTCCGTCCCTTGCAAGGCCATGGTCCGAACAGGCGGTAAAATGACTAAGCCACATAGTCGCACAGATAGTCCGAATGCAACGGAAAAGAAACGAACATGCGATTGGTAACAAGTTTACAGAGTCGTCGTAGCGGAAGCATTGAATAACACAAGTATGGAAGTAAAACAAGCACTTTATTGATATTGAACAAGTATTACAAGCGGCACTAGACCGAGATTATAAGTCGCTCAAGTCCTCTCTCGAAACAATAAAAGCGTGCCAAGTGGCTACAATTTGTGGAATGATATATAGGCGATGTTCTAACATTATTTCTTGTATATGTGCTTCAGCTCCGGACGCAACGCTCCAAGGCTCCAGAGCGAACTCTATGCCTTAGCTCGCACGAAGGAGTTTCCGCACCGAACGAGGTTCTTTCGCACCCTGCAAGCAATCTGGTTGGTTATCAGTACATGAATGCACTGGTGGGGAGGCTTCTCGCCCGCTAGACAAATCCAAACACGTTATATAGATTCCGTGTACCATCTATTAAGTTATTTTTCTAGTCTTGCCTTAGTATCAGTTTCATGGCATAATGAAAAGCCTAACTCGTGTGGCAGTGCGCCGTGCGATATAAGAGTAACACGGCGAGACTTGCCAACTTACCATCCATCCTTCCTAGTCCATATATAAAACCAAGTTAATCCAAGCACGAGTATATATAATAAAATCCAAGAGAAAATTACATAAGCAAACACGAGTGTCACGGGCGGGGTTCTGACTTCTGACTCAGATGCACGAGTTACACGGATACTCAGGTGTGTTGTAGAAGATGTTCAAGTGTTCAAATATGTACAAGTGTCTTATATTCATATCTGTTCAAGTATTCCAGATTACTAGGTGCGATGCAATGACTCGCACGCGGATTGCCACTAAGTGAGGATGACTTATCTATATGAACAAGAGTCGCTGGCATAGCAATAAAGGATGAGTTATAGTCATTGACGATGATGGTATGCAACGAAAACACACGGTACGCTACAAGCCATCCCGTCCAGCACACGATACTATCAGTCTTAGAGCGAGAATGGCGTGGCGTGAAGTACACACGCCATCCTGCTCGCACACGATTAAGACTGCTGTGTGAGTTCCATCCGGATCGGATCGGCCCCGGTGTCCCGGAGACCGTCCGTGGAACAAGATTCGAAAATATCCTTCCAGATTCACGACATGACATGCTCAATCTTGATTCTTGTTCTGAACGAGTATTGCTCCACGAGCTGTGATTCTTGCTTTATTTGACATGATTTTCGTTCAAAACTTGACTTGATGCATTCCCCTAGTTCGGGAACTGCCTTGGCGACCTAACGGTCCCGAATACTTGCAGGTTCATATTGCACAGAAAGACTATTTGATAGTCTTATGGCTAACTAGATGCATGCACGATATGGATAGTATTATAGGATCGTGACAAAATTGTGACAAGCATTGAAACGAGGCAACGAGTACAAGTTACAATGTAAGCAGGCAAGCATTGTATTTGTTGGAAACATAAGCATAAGGAAACATATTGTCTAGTCTACGTTAGAACATAAGCCTTTACGTTAGCACGGGTCTAAGGGGTAGTGCGATGAGTGAAACCGTACAGGGGCATATCGGACGACATAATCCATAAGACGAGCAGTGTAAACAAGTGAAGTAGTGCACTACAAAGAGTATATAATGATCTACTCGAGGCATAGCGGGGTCTACTTGCACGAAGTTAAGGTAGTATGCGAGGGTCCAACTATTAGCCAAGTTTCATTTTCATGTTCTAACACAAGCAATACAAGATGGGATTATTCCCTTAGCTAGGTGCGTTGTATTCTTTATTAGCATGCAATGGGTGATTCACCTAGTGACTAGCATGTATCGTCCATATTTTTAAGTATGCAGGCTAAGCAAAGACAGGTTCATCGTAGCCATCCACCTTAGCGATGATTCGCCTCGGTCGAGCGATACTCCGAGCGAGCCTTTGAAAGTTAAGTCTGAACTCCTGAAGGGCCAAGTTTGAAATCTTTTGCCTCAAGCAAGTCTTCTCGCTGAGCAAAGCGGGTCGGGTCATTGCACTTGTGCCGTTTGAATCGGCTGTCCGCTTGAGCGGAACGGGTCGTTCCACATGGGGCCAGTTGTGCTGTATACATGGAGATGCACATCCATCGAGAGGGAAGTTCTGTGCTGACGTTAGACTTCTGTCGTTTAGTGTGTTCACGCCTTTTAAGGCGTTCAGAAAATCATTTTCGTCAGGATTCTGTGTCAGAGACGATCCTGCTGACGGGATGTCACGTTAGGTCCTTCTGCGGCCAAGCTGCTTTGGCTGATTGGAACACATAGATGTCGTCTTTCTTGGCCGCAGGGAGACTGCGGCCTGATCTGTTCTGAGTTTTTGTTTTGGGACGCAGGGTTGCATGAATGCATATTTTTCATGCTTCTTCAAAACCCCCTTCACAGTTTTCAAACTGATAAGTTTGGAATACTTTGAATAAGAAGCATGGAGGAGGAAACATTTTAGCCGCATGGCTGGAAGGTCGCATGGACGTTGGGCCGCATGGGCGTTAGGCCACAAGAGCGAGCACTTCCAGGCTGTCAAATCGTCATTAACTGACGGATTTGTTTTGATCTTTTAGTGGATCTCCTTTGGGATTCTGCGCCATCTCCTGACGTGGGACCCAAGAGGTCGCCATTTCCAGGGAGATTAAAGTGGACCCCGCGAATCGAGACGTTAGGTTCATCTTCATAACTGCTTGGTTCATTGCCTCGATCTCTTCACGCGGCTTTGAGGCCTATAAAATATGCGGTAGGAAAGAGAGAACTTTATCTCTTTGCTTTCTTTCCTTCTCCTGTGAGGGATGCTGAAGGCTGAGGCTCTTTTTGTCGAGGGGTTGATCAAGGGCGGTTTCGATCCATGGCCCCCCGATCCGGGTGTTTTGCTTGGAGGTAGGGCAGTAGTGTACTTCTTATGCTGTGCTGTGGAAGAATAGGCCCCAGTTCACCATCCTGCTACAGGGATGCGTGCAGGCCCTTTGCGAGATTGTCGCCTGGATGGAGACTCGTCTTGGACATATGCATACCTCTTTTCACAGAGTTCTGTCATGTGGACGAGCACTCCTCTGTAACATGCGCGCCGAGCTTTAGTGTGGCCGCATGGTTGGGGGGTCGTCTGCTTCATGCGCGCTGAACTTTATCTCTAGCTTGACCGCATGGAGTTCGATTCCGCATATAAAGTCTCTTGGACTTAGCGAAATTCTCATTCGTTCAGCGAGTGAAAACACAAGGTGTTCAAGGACACTTGTGTGAATAAGCAGTCATGCGTCCAACAAGATGGACACATGCTGTCAGTATGCGACAAGAGTTCATGCCGCATAACTCTCTCGGGCCGCATAACTCGCCGTCTTCTCCAAACAGCAGGTTCGACCATGGCGAAAAAGCTCAAAAAATTAAAATCTTGTTTTGTCCATAAAATTCTCATTTTAAGTCCAAATCGGGTGAATCAAAAGCCAAAATGCTCTAAATTAAAAGCTCTAACGTGCAGCAAAAACTGGTTTTCAAAAATACATGTTTAATAGATCAAAACCAAGAAAAACCCATAAAACCTAAGTTAGAAATGTAGATCTACACTAATTCACCAGTGCATTTCGATGTACTGACCTTCGTTGCAACAGGTTTTTCGCGCCAAGGAGACCCTGCAAGGAGCTAGATCGACTTCCCAATCCAGTCCACCTACCGTCACGTCATGATCGTGCCCTTGAAGCGACGTTTTGAAGTTTCAGGAGCTTGTGCACATACCTTATGCAGCTTCGTGGAAAGGCGATAGATTCGCCCAAAGGTGTCTATAGCTTTTGAAGTTTTAGTAAAAGGATGTAATGTACCAGACGACTATCTCATTTTACGTCCACTTTTGTAAGCCCGTGCGGCAACCATCTGACTTTTTCAAGAGTTTCTAAAAGATGTTCATTATCAATAAAGAGAAAATTTTCATGTTTCAATATTGTGTTCAATTATCTGCGTACTCTGAATATGTGCTCATTATATAAAAATACCTTTGCCTTGTGCGTTGCGCAACTTAGGCACGCACGACATCATGTACGGGGGACGACTATCGATTCTACGGAATCGGGAAGTGACACGTCGCTAGGTCCCTTTCCAAGCTCGAAACGAAAATGCAATTCAACGAACGAAAACCAATGTTTTCTTGGAGAATTTGAACATTGTCATCTAGTAAAATATCCCACCATACCAACCACATAGGCTACCTCTCCATATGTGCAAGTCAATAAAAGAAGAATCTTATATTGGAATAAACACTTGGGGTTTGCCACATAGATGTGGGACTACTTTCTAGAGATTAATTTCACTAAACCCCAACAAATACATTGTATAGTCGGTTTCTGGTCGATTAGATTTGGGTTGTCTGGGTTAGGGCCGAGTTCGGGTTGGGGCCATGTCTAGTTAGGGTGTGGATTAGTCGGGTATTTGGGTTGGGTTGTATCAGTCTGGGTCAGGTTCAGGTTAATGTATCCAGGCATGTCCGGGTTTACGGTCCGGGTCGAGTCCAAGTAAGCGACGTGGGTCTTCTAAGTACCAAGCTTTGTCTTTTTATCGTCTAGACTACAACAAATTGTTGGTAGATAGATTAAAGTGAATAAATATTAGAGATGATAATGGGTTGAGCTGGGTTGGGTAGGACTCCAAACTTTATCCTAAAGTATTTCGGTCCAAACATTTTGGCACGACCCTAGCTTTAAGTACCTAGGACCCTATGTTGCACGCACACGAATTCTTCATGCCACATTTCGGACACGGGGACACGAATTCGACACCTATTTTGGCGTCCTAGTGTAACTTGGAGTGTCCATGTGTGTTCGATATACGTGTCCGACATGACACGACATGAATTTTGGAGTGTCCACTTCTTGGTTAGGCTCTAATCCGGCCCTTCGAGTTTCGAGTTGGCCGGCCGGCTCAACTTCGTGATCACTAGTTATTTCAATTCATCCAAACCTATTAAATATGATAAAATAAAATAAATGTGACAATTTTTATTTATTAGTACGATAAAAATGTGTCGACTGTCCTCGTTAGTGTTTGGGGATTGTTTGACAACGATGTTTATTGAAGAGGTCGAAGGCGAGTAGAGCTCAATTTTGGGGAGTTTTAGTTTTAGGGTAGTACCGACTATTTTTTCCAACTTTTTCAAAGTCAGCTCATCATTTGTTGGTAACGGAGTGCGGAATATAACCTTTCCCAACTGAAAGTACAACTAATGGTTCAGACTTCAGGCCAAGATCGAACATGGCCAACTAGTATCCGAACTCGGCCCAAAAATACATTGGGCTAAAAATGAGTCCGACCTTATCAGCCCAAAAATAAATCGAGCTAAAAAGTTGAGCCCAACCTTACCCATTTTACAATCAGGTTCGACTTGTGTCGGACCTTTTTTGGGGCCGCCCTAGCCCATTATTATCCCTAATAATTATAACTTATGATAACCCATGAATGTTACATTTTTTTACTTGAAATATATATTCCAAAATATTGTATATTGTATCAAACATGGCAATATTTTATTCCTAGGAATATAGAATTCCTGGTAATATTGCAATCCATGTATCAAACACACCATAAGAGTTTTAAAATTAGGACAAAAATAAAGTGTATGAAATGTAACATGAATCAAAGTCAAAGAGAAATGAGGTAGTGTACCTTGGTGGATGTCATACCTAGGAGCAATAGTTTTTTATATTTGGGATATGCTATTCATCATGATGGAAAGATTGAGAAGGATTGTCCTTAGAATCAAAACATGATGATTTAAAATGGAAGTGTGTTTTGTGATCAAAAGTTACCATTAGTAGTTGAAAGGAAAGCAATATACGACAATTATAAGACCAACTATGCCTGGACAACTAATTTTTTTTTTAAATTAGTAAATGAGAATGTTGAGATGGATCATGGATGAGTGGTAATACATCGAATGACATGATAAGTAATGAACGTAATCGTGGCACCAATTGAGGATAAGGTGAGGGAAATTGTCCAAGGTGATTTGGAAGTCTATAAACTAGACCAATAAACGCACCACTTAGAAGCTAGATAAGATATTAGTCAAAGGAGCCACTAGATAATGGTAGGCCTAAAAGAACTTTGATTGAGTTGGTAATAAAGATGTGGTTTTTGCTAATGTTACAGTGGATATGGCCCTAACAAAGCTAAATGTAAGAAAAGGATTTCAAATACCCGACCCCAAAAATTTGGGATAAAAGACTGTTGTTATTATTGTTGTTGTTTTCCATGTTCTGTATTGGGGTACGGTATTAGAACATTTTTGTCTTTATCAAAGCACCTTAAATGGTATCTTAGGACCATAAAATGAGGACTTTTTGAACTTCCTTTGTAGAACTAGGGATATTTTAGCTTATGAAACCTCACATTTCCCCTGAATTATTTTCTAAAGGTCTTCCAAAATGAAAGAGAGGCTTCAAGACTTGAAGGACTTTGCTGAACAGTATTACTGGAATCACATTGAGAGGATTCACTTTATTGCAGTTATGGCTCCTGGTTTCTATCAACAGATGGTAAGTCTGGAAGCAACTCCTACTACAATAATTTTCTTATGCTTACGCATTTTCCGGAAGCCTTTTTAAAAATGCTCGATTGGCACTCTTTCACACCTTTAGGGACTTGCATTTATGTTTAGGTTATTGCTCGTTAAAGGATACATTATTTGCTAAGTGTTGTTTGGAGCTCTGATACGATGTTGTTATTGAGATGAACAAGCTCCGATACCACGTCATTTTTCATGGCTCTGATATAATTTCGAGTTTCAGATGTGACATGTATCAGAGCCATGAAGAAGAACATGGCAACAGAGCTATGAAATAGCATGGTATCAGAGATTGTTATCATGAAGACCAACATGGTATCATAGCTTCTTCATCTGAAAAACAACGCAAATGTTAAAGAGGAGATGGGTTTTAGTAGAGCTGCATGGGAGATTCTTGTAAACGGGCCAAACATTTGGGATATCTGCTTGCTGTTATTGTTAGTCTTTTATTGCTTGAATATTAAAATGTCAAGTTTGCGATCATATATTAGAGATGACAATGATAAGGGAAAAGAATGTAATGACAATTGAGAAAGATGTATCAGTGAGTACTTCTTGTAAGATATTCTTCACCTGAAGATTTCTTGGTTTCTCCTTGTGCCAATTTTCTTATAAGAACATATTTAGGTACAAGTTCTATAATTCCTTATATGTCCAATTCTTCTCGAGCTACACATTACAATTTTTGACGCAATCTATACATTTTATCTATTTCGTTGTAGGCTTTTCCACAGAAATTTGTTGAAAATTCCAAAGAAAAATTATCTGGAAATGTAATTTTGAAGGGTCCCAGTGGAAACCTGTGGGTTGTCAAATTGCTGAAGGTACAAGGTGACTTACTTTTCAAAGATGGCTGGAAAGAATTTGTTGAGGCTCACAACGTAGAGGAAGGTGATATGTTGTCTTTTGAGTACGAGGGATATTCGTGCTTTAACGTACTTATTTATGATACAAAAAGTAGGTGTGAACGAGAATGTTCTTACTTTGCTAGAAATCATAAGAATATTATAGCTGACACATGTCTGCCAAAGAAAGAAAGTGCGGAGGAACCTGAAGAGAATATACATGAATCTTTGCCTCCTGATAATCATGAAAGGCACTTGCCAAGAGTACATTATGATGATAGCCCACATGTAGAGAAACTCTCTCCCCCAAACTTTACTTCCTCAAATGCAAGGACTGCTTCCAAGTCCGTTGGTGCTGAATGTGATGATCAAAGGAGTAAAATTAGAAAAAGTGAGCGCTTAGTTCATCAAATGGGCTCTGCAGAAAATATACACAAGAATGAAAGTCATTTGCCAACTGTACCTTGTGATGATGACTGGCGATCACAAAAGTTATCTCCTCGTATGTCAAAGAGAAAGTCTTATTCCAATTCTCCTACTGTTGCATCAGCTGACCGTGGGAGAAAAATTAGAAAAGGTGAGCTCTCAGTTCTATGCAAATGGCTGGCCTCATTGGCCTACCTGCCTTTTATAATCATTGGGAACTTTCTTTCTTCTTCCTTTGACAAACAACTTACTACTGGTATGTGACAAGCCCCTTTTTCTTGTGAAATAAAGGCAAAAGAGTCCCATATTGGGCTTTGTAGCTAGGATCTCAATGTTTCCCCCCAGAATTTGATGGGACCATTGCTTCCAACATCGCTTCATATGAATTATGATCATCTTTTCTGAACACGAGTCATTGTTTCTTTCTATATTATATTAATACCGTGTTTATCTATTTTGAAGGAGAGCTCAAAGTCGGCCCACATTTCATACTGCAAGCTTCCCCATCTTCACACGGTTCTCAACTAATTCACCACTCCTCTTCTTTGAGTACTAAGATTTTTTGATGTTAGGACCATATATTTTCTTCAAATAGTAACTCCAATTTACACCTGATTTATGGTACATTTGATTGTTTTATTGTATTTTCTTATTATTACTAGATGCTTCTACATCAAAAAGTAAAAAGGGACGACCAAGAAAACTTGTGCAGGAAAATACCGAGCAGAAGGTCATGCAGTTGCGCACATGCGGAAAATCAATACGCGAAGTGCATCTCGTTTCAAATAGGAGACCAGTAACTGATGAAGAAAAAGATGGAGCTTTGCAGCGTGCTAGCGAAACAAAACCAGATAATCCATTTTTCAGAATTGTCATGCGCAGCACCCATGTCTACAGGCGGCATTTCATGGTATGTTAAATTATAACCTTTTCATGATATGTTAAATTCTAACCTTTTCATCTTAGCCTCCACCTTTGAACAGCCATATATGTGAATTTATCGAGATTTATATTCATGTGTTACCTCTGATGGAATATTTTGTAAGTTCTCTGGGTTTACTTTCCAGAAAGCTAGAACGATGTCAGAATTAACAATTTTTTGGGGGAAATATCAGGTTTTGTTTAGAAACAGAGAACAATTTTTCCACACTAATGAAAAATATCAGGTTTGATGAGATGACACTCCATAATGATAAGATGACACTCGTTATCGAGATTTATATTCATGTATTACTTCTGATGGAATATTTTGTAATTCACTGGGTTTACTTTCCAGAAAGCTAGGACGATGTCTGAATTAACAATTATTTGGGGGAAAATATCAAGTTTTGTTTAGATGATACAATCAGATGACATTTTTTTCCACACTAATGAAAAATATCAGGTTTCATGAGATGACACTATAATGATAAGATGACACTCGTTATCACAAACCTAGATAATAGAGTATTTTGGTCATCCAGACCTTGCACATTCCATGATAATCATAATAGCACGACGGACAAATCTCAAGTAACGTACTTGTATCAGGTCTGTGGCGTGACAACTGTACCACCTTTTTTTTAAACAAAGAGTACATACTCAGCCAGGACTACCTAAGCTAAGTACCCAACCAAAAGTGACAACTATTAGAGCAAGTTGTGCGCAAGTGTTCCTTTCTCCATGTTAAGTAAAGACCCTGCCCCGTTTTTGTGAGGGTGGGTTAAATATCCAAAATTATTCTAACACGCCCATGTAGGTCATATGCCCATTTTGAACTGAGAGCTGGATTCACGTAGTGGTAATTTTTCTATGAAATATGCTTAAAATGTGCACCAATGAGATTTGAACATGGCTTGTTCTGAATTCTGATTGTATCATCTAAACCAAAACTCTAGAGTTGTGAGGGTTAAGGGATCTTTTGAAATTTTTTACAATACTGTATAATGATAAGATGACACTCGTTGATGAGATATGGAATACTGTATAATGATAAGATGACACTCGTTGATGAGATATGGAACTTCTTGGATACACTGCATAGGAATCAACATGACCTGATTGTTTACAAGTAATGATGTCTCACAGAATGAGCTTTATGCAGACTGAGAAGCTGCGTACACAAATAACAAATGCCCAATTTTAAAGCCCTTTCCTCATAAAGTATGAGGGCATACATAGTGATGCACAAAGTTCAAGTGCATAAAGAGAATTACATAGAGACAAACAACTCCCCGTAGTTTAGAGATCTCTACACAGTGCTTTCTCATCCAACTGTGGAGTGCAAGACATGTTCCATGGTGTAATGTTTTGAGAAGGTGGATACTGAATGCTATTAGGCGATACTGAATGCTATTAGGCATCATCGGATCTGTGTGTAGTAGTCATGTATTGTGAATCTGTGATGCGAGTCTAACTAGGTCTTGGATCTGGGCTTGGGCTAGAACTACTTGACCCTGTTGAGAATGATCAGATCCTATTTTCAATGGAGATGGGCACCGTTTTGAGGATAAGTGTCCTCTCTCTGGGATCAGAGCAAGTTTGGGTCCAGATCTTCCTGGTGTTGACACCTCTAGTAACCTCTGGTAATGACTGACCTGTATTGGAGTATGCTCCGATGGTAATGCAAATAAAAGAATTGTTCACTACTTACTAGTGGTTTAGACTTTAGAGATTAATAATCAGTGGTTGAGGTGTTAGGATTGGAAAGGTAGTGTCAGGCTTGGAGGGTGGTGGATGGTGAGGCAGCTGGGATAAGCAGCTGATAGTATTGAAAGTTTGGAGATCAATGGTTTGCAGATCTAATCACTGCAATTGGAGTATATAGATTCACTGTAGCTGTAGCTATCAGCAATTGGCAATCAATTAAATATGAAGAGGAGGTACTCACTAGCTAACAGTAGTTGTGTTAAATATGAACTTCGACACCCAGGTTACATCGAGCATGATTGCGAATTTGCCTCTCCTTTTCATGAATCGTCACAAAATTTTCTTTCATCTTCCACAGACTATTCCTATCGATTTCGTAGCGGAACATATTCGTCCAGGTTGCCAAACTGCTCATCTCCGTCTCACGAATGGGAAAGGTATGTGGCGCGATGTGCGTTTGATACAACAGACTACTTCCTTCGGCTTTAGCGGACAACTGTGGCGTAACTTCGTTCAGGACAACAACCTGGAAGAAGGGGATGTATGCATCTTTGAGCTCTGTGGTGCCGATGAAAGCTTGTTATTTGATGTCTATATTTTCCGGGTTGTGGAAGAGGTCACTCCACTTGACAAGCAGGCAATCATGGCGAGGAAAGTGACCAGCTGAAGAAAGGAGCCATGTCCTTGGAAGAAGTCACTCCAGTCTGTTGTGTTATTAAGATGTACTATCTTTGAACCGGAATTTTCATTATGGAACAGTAGCTTGAGTTATCATATCAGTGTTAGTTACTGAAAAAGCTTTTTTAGTGTTACTGTGTGAAGAAACAAATCTAAGAATGCCATCATTGTCTGTTGCTGTTAGTTTATGTGAAGCTACTAATGGTTGCTAAAGATCTGCACTATTATCACTATGGATCATCCATTGTTCAAAATCCAATTTCAACTACTAGCACCTATCATTTTCTCTAATAATGACAGGATTGACAGGCATTATGTTGGTTTTAGCATTGTTGGACGTGTTCTCATTTTAGCTTCGTTCATTTTTCTCGTGGCATGTTTTTTAATTGTCCAAACAGTCCGATTTTCAAAGCATAGCTTGTTTTAAAAGCTATTTTTATTCAATATTTGTGAAATGAATCCTTGCAAAAAAACCTGTTAGAGAGAGGGTCTGCTCGGGAGGTTGGATTGCCTAGTCGGAGCTAATTTTGGTTGTCCTTCGCCACTTTTAAAAATATATAGGTTTTAAGTTGGATTTGGTCTAGATCAGTCCTAAAAAAATCAAATGGCCTGGAGGATTGTCCTATGGATAAGGATTTTTAGGTCCAAAAAGTTTTGTCAGGTTTACTCCTGTACCGGCCATGATTAGAGCATATATTAAATAATTTAGAAAATATGTAACATAACCATCTTTAACCAAAATCCTTCACTTAGAGTATCTCCAATAGAAAGGGCTGAAAAATTCATTTTAGAAAACAAGTTTATAATAATAATAAATAAATAAAAACTAGAATGGATTAGTTTATGATAAAAATAAAAATCTACAATGGGTGGGGTTAATTGAGAATTTGAGAATATTTGAATTATTTTTTCTTCCTTATTTTTTACTCTTCAAAACCAAAATGGATTGGGACCATCACTGGACTCCAATTGAGTATTACTATTTTCTAAAAATGAGCCCTTACATTTTAAATGTAGAAATTCTCGGATCTAGGATATAGCTTCTATGGCTGGGATATGACCATCATGTGGCTCCAATTAATTTTTACCATTCTATAAAATGGATTCCTACATTCTGAATCTAGAAATTGGGACGAGTCTTACTATTAATGCTCTTACAATGACATTGACACCTAGAGCATACTTCTAGGAGACATGACAATGATCAGTTAGAATCGTTACTCTGATACGATTTCTTTTCTTTCTTTTATTTTGGAACAAAAAAATAAAAGACAGATTTGGCCGTTATATAAAGTAAATTCAGGGTTGGATTTGGGTACCTGATACAAAATCTAAAATTATTTTTTGGATCCTATAAAATGTATTATTATTATTATTGTTATTATTATTATTAAATAAAAGAACCATCGAGGGGTGGTCCAATGGTAAAACTGATAATGTTTAGAAGTGAGTTAAACCATACAAAATGAAAATAGGAATGTGAGGGGTCATGGTTAGGGCTTGGCTTGCCATGAATATCACAATTTAAGTTTGGCTTGACCTAATTTGATAACCTAATCAAGCTCGGACTAATCAAGCTCGGACTAAGCCTCAGCTTGTTTGCCTTCTTGAAACTTGTTTATCTTTAGCCTAAATGAAGAAAAACTTACATAATATTTAACTAAAAAAAAAGAGAAAATTGTGGATTGTAAAAAAGCCTCAGGGCTGTTTTGGTTCCGCAAAAAAGTACAACTAAATAGAAAATTCGAAAATCTGACATTTTGTTATGCATTGCATACCCACGTCATGCGTAGAAAATTCTAATGTTTGATGTTTGGATGGTTGTTGAACTGAGTTGAAAAGTGAAACTTTTTGTAGTTCTTATGATTTGAAAAGTATTAAAATAGTAGAGAGGTCCTCCAACCAAATGTCCGAAGTGAAAAATTAGGATTTCACACTTCACAAAAACCACTTCGGAGGAAAAAAAAAAACTTTGATATCAAATGAGAAAGTGATGCCAGACAAGATTTATTGTTCATGTTACTTCACAGTAAATTTTGTCTGCAACCAAACACGAGAAGTGGAAGATACTCTTTCCAAATCCATCCGAATTTTTGACTGCATCCACTCCTAAACCAAACAAGCACAAGACAAATCGTTGATTGAAATCGAGATCACGAGTAGAATAATGAATGAGTTGATGTTAGAATGCGATAGGTACATATTAACTGTTGTTATACTTTCAGAGTTTGAATGGTAGACGCGAGAAACACGACGTACAGTCGCAACAAGACGAAGTATAGTTGTAGCTAATGGCACTAAATAAAAAAATTAACAAATAAATAAAAAAGAATCCCTCTATTGTCACCATTCTAACATTTCTCTTTCTTTTCTTATTATACTTTGTCACAGCAGCACAGCCACAAGGCCTGTAAGAAATTATTTGTTTTGGAACCGAAAGTTTTCCAGGAACTTGTACAGCGACCTTGACCAATTTACACTAAAAAAAGTTGCAGTAACCTATAGTCCCACTTGACTGAGATTTTAAACATAGTATCTTGCCACTTCGATCCCTTCCCTACAAGAATTGGCAGAATCACAGGTGTTTCATCAATTTTAAGTTCTGTAAATTTTATAACAAGTATGCATGGACCTGGAATGACTATGCATAGAGTTTTGGTTGATAGGTTCCTACTGGGACCCGATGTGAATCAGTTGCAAAGTTGGATCAAGAAGGCCTTTCGAAACGCTTAAGCGATAGGGGGAGGTGAGACGAGCAAAGTGAGGTCGTGGAATGTGGAATTTCTGACCAGTTGTCCAAGTACGGACTGAACGGATATAAGCGCAATTGAAATTCCTGGAGAGTTATACATTTGTCTATTGATAAGATCATTCACTATCTCTTGAAGCTCAATCTCCCCCCTAGTTGAACCATATAGTCAAGAGAAACCATGAACCATAATAGAAGAGCTTGTCCCACCCATCAATAAATATTTCGTCAAGCAATAGTACTTCTACCCCTCAAATGTAGCCTGCCAAAATGGGTTCTTGCTTAAAGATAATGCAGTGATGCTGCTCTATGAACAATTATATCCAAATTTATAGTCTTTGGCTACTCAGCTGTCCCCAAATTAAGTAAATCAACACAAAGCAAACGAATATATAAATCTTTTACCAATAGTCTCCGCATTTGAATCCTATGAGTATCAGAACAATTTCAGGTTGTAACTAGACCCTTCAAAGAATATACATCATATTCCCTGCTTGATTCTTAAACCAGCCAATCATGTCACCCTCTCTTAGTATGAAAATGAGATTCTTTTCAACTCCACAAATAAAAGCAGCAGACCTTGACGGTTTACTCGGGAAAGCAGACAAAACAAGCCTCACCACTTCTATAAATCCCTTGACTGTGTCAATTACATGTGAATTCGAACAAACCTCGCCGCTGTTATAAACAGCGAGTGCATTTACATGTGAGTGCGCATGTCAACCACCTGCAGGCTCAAGAATTTATATGATGCTGAAAACAAGATCAAAATTACTCGAGTCAGTTCATCTGTTTTTCCTCAGGATACCCTGCAGATAAAGCACAACAGTAGAGTCAGATAAAAAAAAATGTCCACATCCATGGTTACACAAACACACGAACCATATATAAGAATGAAAGGTAATATGTTAATAAACAGTCTTCCAGGTCAAAAGATAAAAACTTGATTAGTTATGTTGATGAACCATGAATAAAGATAGTGGGTGTCATGTTAAGGGAGCTAACGAATATATGCAAGGGGGTAAGAAATTGCTAGTCTTTGGGTTGAATGACAGGAACTACGGATAAAGGTCAATTAATAGGTGAATGAAGAGTCTTCTGAACAAAAAATAATTGACTCATATTATATGGATTATGAATCTTCTAGTCCAAAAGATCAAGTTGGATACATTGTGATAATGAACCATGAACAAAATTCTAGCTCTCATGTTAGAGGAGCTAATGAATAAGTGCAAGGAGCTAGTGAACATTATTAGTGAGTTCAATGACGATCAAGGAACTTTGAACACCTAATTAATTTACAGGTACAAATATGTAAGACATAAAACCAACTATCGAACCAACAAGACAGTTTTCATCACATTTATCTCAGGGATGTACAGTGATTAACTACAAAGGCATGCTTTTCTGAACCAAACAAATTAGCTTGCGTTTAAGTTTCATTTCAAATTCTGGTATACATTTTGGTAATTCCATTATTTTCTAAGAGTATCAATATGTACTGTGATCATGAACCATGTAATGACACAAGTAGTATGATAAGCCAAAAATAGTCGTGTTCATGTACGTAGATTAGAGCTTATATCTCGAACACCGAGACAGTAACATCAAGTAATAAAATAATGGATGGAAATCCTAATACTTCATAGGTTTATTTCATGGCGCCCCGTTAGTAAATAAAATTTGATTCCGTGTCTGCAGAATCATATGCCTAAGTGTGCCTCAAAATCTAAACTCCACTTCAAACTATGTACAACACATCAATGTTGGGGGTGCATGAATGCACATGACATCTCGTTATTAAAAGTTCAAGTATAAAATTACCTCTCTTATAAGCGGCAATGCATGTGTTTCCCACTCGCTAGACCATTTTGCAGAGGCTCCTGTTTCTATGGCACCCTCCTTTAGAGTCTGCAGGGTATCACAACTGCCTGGGAAGCCTTTGAATAGCATCTGCATCATATTGCCATGTAAATGTTTCAGCAAACTTAAAAGTATGATCATATTTCACGCTGAAATGGAGCTTTTCCTGGCGAGAGTTTGTGACAGGCACTCAAAAGGATGTAGATTTTATATAATATTGGTACAAATCTGACCACATGCAAGCTTTCTATAATATTCTTACTATTTAGAAATGCTTGTAACCAGACATAGGAGGATTAGAAGAAAAAGGATTGGACTAATAACTCCATGACAAAATATTGAAACCGAATAGAAAATTCCATGGTACATTTTCATGAATTTGTATTAGATATGTGGGGTAGTTGATGAGATATGTTGTTGGTCACAGTTAGCAATATTTGTTTCGGAACCCTTCTTATGAGTAATGGTTTCATTTGGGCAAACTTGGGAACATTTGGTGGTTTTGAATCAGTCAGCTTTGGTAGTCTTGCTGGTTTCGGTATAGGTTTCGGCCGATACTGCGAACCTATCTTGGATATTCCTCAACTATGAACTATCTAGTTTCGCTTTGGGTATTGTTTGCATCAACTATCGAAAGGAGATATCAGATTTTCTTCTGCGATCAGCTTCTTCCTCCAATCTTCTTCTGTCTTTACATGACAAACTGACATAATATTAGAATGATAACAAAAGGTGGGTATTATAGTCACTATTGCAATGATTTCATCAAATTTGGATAGTTAAGCTCTCACATAATTGGATCTGACCAGATGTTAGAATCTTATATTGATGCCACATAATAGTCAAAAATAAAAATAGTGGAATATATTAGGCTAGAAGCATGTGGACAATCTTAGGAGAAGGATAGCCAACTATTCCTGCATCACTAGGGTCCAGGGGAGTAAAGGACACGGTTACAATTCAACATGAAACCCCTTGCAATAAATTCATCCAAACTATTATAGCCAACTTTAGAGCAGAAATAGAACTGCAAGATGGGAGATATTGACTAAATTTTTACTAGCCAAAATTTCTTTCCTTGTCCACCGCACTTTTACAAATTTTCCATACAAAACAAGCACACCATTATACATCCTAAAAATAGTATATTTAACATATATTCCCTTATGATCATCACATTCCATCCAAACCTCCTTCCATCAGAAAGGGGTCAGCTATGCATCATAAAAAATCTGCTTTAAAGTATTCATAAAGTTTGTTATAATGAATTGTCGACCTGACATCAACACTTTAATGGTGCCAAATCCCTAACATAGTAGCTATAATTCGCATATTTCATGGATCCATCATGTAAGCTAAACTTTTCAATTTCTGGACATCCTAGTATAACACTATTGATTCAAACCCAAGTATATATACAAAATTATGATAATCCCATTAAATTATAGCATAAATTTTGGATGGAGAGATAAACCCACTTACGGGCATCAGATTAATATCCTATCTGTAATGAATTAACTTTCTAGTTATTAATTTAATTAGCATATCAAGTTCCTAAATGTAAGTTTCTTTAACTTTTAGGAAGAATCCCCACGGCTCATGCCCTCACCAGCAAAAGTAGAGTAGCAAGAAGATGCATCACTCTATCATATCCCTTGAATGAAACACCTAAACTACCAAGCAGAAAAGGCTTACCATAAATTCATCAGCAAGCTCAGATGATGATGAAAAGAGAAGACCATTTTTTTCAACCTTCACGAGCTCCTCGATGCTTCAGAGTTCAAACAAAAGAAAGAATTACTTGTTATTAAAATGCACATTATACCACACAGAACTGTAAGAATCTGTTAAAAGCAAATCTAGTTCAAGCTGAAACTTTGAGATGTTACCATGAGAAGGCAACAGCACAAACAGGGAGCCCACATCCGAACATGTCAACAACCTGACATCAATCACTTTGGTCAGTTACCAAAAGGAAGGTGAAAATATCATCTTCCTGTGTAAAAGATTCAAACATGAGAAACCTTCATAGGTAGATCCAAACCAGACGAGGATGTGTGCAAGCATACTCCTAGATCTGCTGATCCTGCAATAGAAAACAATTAAAGAATTACATACATCTGTAATATTAAAATGATTTCAATCTTTTGCAATATAAAAGAAAGACTACCAAGTAACAATGGATAATCCTCAGCTGATAACCACATTGTTCTGAAGGCCACACGCCTGAGATTTAACTTCTTTATTTGCTCTTCGTATTTTTTTCTTTCTGGCCCTTTGCCTTCAAGATAGTCATGCAGATTGTAATTGTAAATCATAACTGGTATTGGTAAGTAGTACTTGTAGTTGTAAACCTTACCAGTGATTATGAACAACAATCTAGGGTACAAGCACTGCTTTCCATTATCAATATCAATCCACAGCTTTTTTTCATCAACTGAGTCATCCTCATTCAAGGCTGCAGCAACACGTCTGTCGTACATTACTGCAGCTTCAAGAAGAATACTGAAATCTTCATCTGGAGTCCTGGAATATATAGAACTTGCACTGTGATATTTATGAATAGCATGGAATAAAGAAGGAGTCACTTTAAAAGAAAACATTTGGTGCATGTGGAAATTTAATAGAAGGATTTAGAGAGAAGTTCAGGTAGATATCATATTCAAATGGAAAAGGTAACAGTCCTTAGGATATTAGTGCTTGCAAGAGTAACTATTCAATTAAGGTGTATCAATTTTTAAAGTGAGACTACTGTTAATGATGATTCATGGGATGTACAAGCATATTACATTACTTTATAGCAACTTGCAACATGATGCTATTACATGACAAAGATTGCAAGGAAACATTATTAATCACAACACATTTAATATGCCATATGAATAATTTATCATTCATAAACTAGATAAAAATCCATATCAGATGATATATTTTCATTTTTATATTAACTTTAAGAGAATCTATAAAAGGGGTATCCCAGTGCCACGAGGCTCCCGCTTATGCATGGTTTGGGGGAGGGTCAAAATATATGCAACCTTACCCCCATATATATATATATGAAGAGGATCTTTCCGCGACTCCAACCACATCCTCACTCCAACCACATCCTCAAGGATGCACACAACAAGCCTTAGTAGCACCCACAATTAAAGTAAAGCAATTATTGGGCAGTTTTTGCTTCAAACTATACAATATTGAAGGAATACCTTCATTACATTTAAATAATTGCTGGTAATGGTGACAGGTGCAGGATGCTAATCACTTCTCGCTATTGGGAGTCGGATTGCACCAATATGAAACATCACTTCTCGCTATTGGGAGTCGGATTGCACCAATATGAAACAAATCATGTTTCAGCATCATACAAAAGTATACGCATCCTGCACCTGTCACCATTACCAGCAATTATTTAAATGTAATGAAGGTATTCCTTCAATAATGTATAGTTTGAAGCAAAAACTGCCCAAAATCTGTTCTGACATGACTTTCTAGCCACGTTATGTGTTCAAAAGTTTGATGCTAATCACTTCTCGCAATTGGGAGTCGGATTGCACCAATCTGAAACAAATCATGTTTCAGCATCATACAAAAGTATACGCATCCTGCACCTGTAACCATTACCAGCAATTATTTAAATGTAATGAAGGTATTCCTTCAATAAACAATCTAATTTTCGTCGTGAAATCAAACTTGCCCTAATTTGCAATCTAACTTTAATAGTGTTTGTAAGGAAGGTGGAAAAAAACTGTTTGCATACTAACTTCTGTGTGTAACTCTCATGTGCAAGCTGAAATAAATGTGGCTATTGCTAACTTTTGCCAA
Source organism: Iris macrosiphon (assembly GCA_036927795.1). Classification (NCBI taxonomy): domain Eukaryota; kingdom Viridiplantae; phylum Streptophyta; class Magnoliopsida; order Asparagales; family Iridaceae; genus Iris; species Iris macrosiphon. The sequence continues at coordinate 198,122,947 of JAYESA010000002.1, read as the reverse complement.
GGAGAAATTGGATAAGAGAGTAACAATGCAATTGCGACATATGCATGATTATTAGATATGCTGCTGAAGCAAATACCATTTTTTTTTCATACTCCATACATAGTCATATACAGAATATAATGCAGTGAGACATACGGCCCAGCACCTGACTACTCTGGCCAGTCTGCACTGTAAAACACAATCTATGTCAAAAGGTGTAGGTCATCTATTTGGATTCCTATACACATTAATGGTAATCCATTGCAACAAGAGATAAAGATACCTTCTCAAGTTCCACTTTGTGATCAAAATTATTATCAGAGATCTTTCTTCCTAAATTATAACTTATTAAGGCTGTTGAACAATATAAATATATAACCCTCATCCCACAAACACTATTAAAGTTTTGGCGCAGTGGCAGGGACTTTAACACGGTATCGGAGCACTCCAGGTTAAATCTCCAAGGCGTGCACTTTAAGCAGATTTTACAAAACTTATATTGATGCATCAATCCAGCTCTCAAACCTCTTCGACCAGTGACGAGTGTTGAGTACTATAAATATATAACCCTCGTCCCTCACAAACACTCTAGAGTTTTGGGACAGTCACAGGTACTTTAACAAAGACTTGTATGCAACTCAGGTTCAGAAACGAATTGAGTAAAATATAGCATAGATGATAGAACAAAAGAATCATACTCCCACTTGACAACTATATAGCAGAGAACAGCATGTTCAACATTTATGAAGTATTCTACCAAATGTAGCTTACCAGCTGGTACTACTAACAACAAGTGCAGGTCTGTTTGCCTTCAAGAAAATTTCACTGTCAGATTGTTCAGTAAACAGGTTATTATTTGAGGGGACCACAACACCATTATCCTGGTCCTTGCGTCCTGCAAAAACTGAGAAATGTCACTCTCCACTTAAATCAGTCTGACATCTAACGTTATGCCACTGACAACTCTTTGTATCTCACCATCAAGTGGCTTCGGAGGTAGTCATATTATAGATTTTATTATCATTACCTGTGCTAACACAATCCCAAATACCATTTGGATGAAGTATGTTGGTCTCTAGCCTACAAAGCAACTATGGCATGTTTCATTGTCATAATGCGATTAATATAAATTGGAAATGTGCAACAAGATATGATGCTTGTGTACCTCATGCTTTTCTTTAAGTGAAGTAGGATGAAAAAATTCTGGAGGCTGGTCATATAGAACTGTTGCCCTACCACATTTTTATCAAGAGGGACAACACATACAGAAAATAATTTCACAAAACTTTCCGATGTGTAAAATACAAAAATGAGCTAAAATTAATTAGTTCCTTACTCGATTCCCCAATTCTGAGCAAGTTCATGCTGCATCGCCTTTGTAACACATAGTGAACCATCTGCCATCCTTCCAAAAAATTTCTCAAACCTACAAAATCACCAAAACATCAACAACTCCACATACTCTAAAATGGGAAATTGTATGTGTGTGTGTGTGTGTGTGTGTGTGTTCATTGAGCAGCCTATAATCCAGATTACCAATGATATATTTTAACTATTAAATGGCTTCTCCCATGAGACAAACTGAGAAGAGTATATCCAAAATTATGCCAGTCAATAACAAAAGTTGACTGCCTTAGCCAGCTTGACAGCTTGACAGCTGCTAAAGTCGGAACAGATGGTGGATTCTGCAGGCATGAAAGGAAGTTAAAATATCAACAGAGATTATATATCGAACACATGCATTTCAATTTAATTTGGTTAATATATAGACTGCTTTATGGCAAACATGCTGGAAATGTATGAATGCAGTAAATCACATAAGTTACAGGTACATACTACATAGTATTACACAAACAACCAAAGAACAATAACTATCACAGCAGATAATGACATATATAAGCTTACAGGCGGAGGCTAGAAATCAGCAATCAGACTCAATAGCTAAAAACAAACAAACAGACTAAGCAAAGACGTAGACAAACCAAAGCACTTGCCCAAATCACGGAGCTATAAACTGTCAACCAAAACCATGCAAAATACTGCTACTATACCACCATAAAAGGAAATAAGTTCCAAAAGGAAGGGCATTTATATATTTTAGATAGCAAGATGACATGGAGAAAAAACATAATAAGAAGACTACTACTTTGAAGGAGCAAATAAGTTTATTGCTTTTGGAGCATCTACGACTACACACGTCATAAATTCAATTTATTTCAGTAACCAACACAGAATAAATGGTTTTCCCTTCTCCCATGCAGTAATTCATCCAGTTACTTATTTCCATATATGTGATATTTCTCATATTCTGCTTCTCGGTTTCCGACAGTTATTATGAGTATCGGTGTCAGTTGTTTCAGATAGGAGTATCAGGTTATTTTTGTTTCGGAAAGCCAATTCAAATAACTAAAGTCCTGAAAGAAAGAGAATATTTTTACTACTTACAAAGAATTTTCCTACAAAGTCGAATATAGTAAAGGGAAAGAAAAAATATCACAAGGAAATACATATGGATGGCTAATGGTCGATTCAAACTCTGTTATAGTTTATCAGTTTCTTTTAAATCTTATTTGGACAAAAAATGCTTAACTATAGTGCATTATACTTAATTGATCTTGAAATCTTATATTAAAATAATGATATATTGTTTATGATCCCCATTAGAATAATACAATTTTAAGGAGCTGTAGATTGATACAAACCTTTGGCTTTGGTTAACAACGCAAGTTGTTTAGCAATATCCAAATCTCACCTGGGAGCATTATAACTTGGCCCCGACCAAATCCGTGATTAGTACACAACATAGCATCTAGGTTGATATCAGCTCTACTCCGATTAAACCCGTAGACAAAAATCTCTCTTATATAAATCAGGCTAAATTTAATATATATAAGGACATGTGTTCCAATGTAGACATTGCCCCCATCTATCCATAACCTTATTTTAGTTTCATAAATAAAGATCTAACCATAATGATTGTCATTCTAAAAACAGGAGCAGGCAGGATGCAATAAGAGAAAATATGGTAACAATGTGATAAAAAAAAAATAGGGACAGTCGAACACAAAGCTTAACATTTCCGAACAATGTAAAATCGCCTCTGAACAGACTATTGTAAGATTACTCAAAAAAACTGTTCAAACCAATGGGCTGTGGTACCTCAACCAGAAAGTTGATTGTGGAAAGTGATCACCATCAGAACGGTTGATATTTGAAAGGGAATTAGCAATACAAACTTACCAAAGTCGGTCAATGGAACCATGATCAAAAGCCAGAATTTGAAGAAGTTGCTGTTATAAGAAATAGACTTAAAAGACTGGCATGCAGTTTAAATTGAAGACTTGAAGTAGATGAACTCGCTGAAATCTACTTGGCAGTCCAAAGAGCAAAGACCTATTTACATGAGCTCCTGATACCAGAAATCAATACTTATTTGTGCCTAGAGTTCACTGATACTTTCACTTGGACATACAAAGAAGAGACTGGTCTAGATCCAAGGTAGCAATAGGCTAATCAGCCATCTGTCCTATTCCAAAGGCTAAAGAAATCGAGCAAGAAGAATGGCACATGAGAATAAGATGAAGGAACAAGCCATCGAAACCAATAGGTTCAATGAATTCAATTGCAGAATGAAGAGATAGAATAACCAAGTTGCCAGTGTCATTTACATGAAAGAACAGACATGAGTTTGTCCAAATAAGAAACTTAAACAAAATGTGTCCCAAAAAAAATTTTCCTATAAAAATCATGGAGGTAATGACTGATATAGCATACGTATTTATGATTCCCATTCAGGGAAGGGTCATCAAGTTATAATCCAACAGCAAGTAAGAAACAGAAACATACTTCAGTCCTCCTACATTTGGAACTAAAAATACAAAGCTCTAATTATTTAGATCAATGATTGCCATGGTCGATGATTTGTGGTCACTGGTCAGAAAAACAAACAAACAATGACGATATCCAAGATCTAAAATCCGTCTTCATAAGGCTTTGAAAATAAAATTCGAATAATGAACTCAAATCAGATTCACCTACGAAGTCCCATCAGGAGATCTTCTTGGGTTCACATATTGATATCGAGGAACGAAATTGACCCGTCAAAGAGAAAGGCTCTTATACAGACATCCCCCAACCAAAGAACCTTAACTCAAATATCCTAATTTAGGACACGGCTATAGGGCCTCTAGGATTGAAAATTGATGAATTATGAAGCAATGCAACAAAAGTGCACCTTTAACACATATGACAGCAGCTGTTGCCTCAAAGATAACTCCTAAGGAAGCCTAGATGATGCAAGATGAATAACACACAACTACGCGAGTCATAAATTCAATTAATTTTAGTAAGCAAAAACAGCATAAATGGTTTTCCCTTCTCCCATGCAGTAATACATTCAGTTACTTACATAAATGTGATATTTCTCATGTTCTGCCCGAGGTTCGCGGTATTGGTTCCGGACGTTCTTATGAGTATCGGTATCAGTGGTTGGTCTTTTCGTTTCGGAAAGCCAAAAATGATTTAAAAAGGTATTTTAAAAAATCTAGAAGAAAATTTTGATACACATATATATGTGTTTATATTATTTGTTGTTTCTTGTTAATTTTAAATGAAATAGTATTCAATGTTGTTGAATCGTTCACCATTCTTTGTAATAGATACTACTGTTTATTTAGTTTCCTTTTGGCAGAGTACAACAACAACAGATAATTTTGAATGTAATGAAATTACAATGAATATCTAATTGATTATAACTTCGACAAATGGGGGTCACATCATATCGATAAGAAGTCTATCGACACAATCTAAGATGTCAATCATCATTACAAACCAATCATTGTGTTGACACTATCTTTTTTATACCTCTTTCTCATTCAACTTTTGTCAATGAAAGAGAGCCCCAACATTGGTATCAGCTAGTACCAGCATGGGTCGGTATCAGATCGGAACATGCCAAAACCGACACGTATCGGCTTATACTGCGAACTATGATTCTACCACAGCATAAATCATCAAATCTACAAGTCTTTCACTTGCTAGAATAGTTCCTATAAAGAACTCACTTCAATAAGTGTTCAGTATCCAACTTAAACAAGAACCGACGGCGTCGCTCGGTGTAAGAGTATGGCTTGGCGCCTGCATCATGAGTATACGGAATATAGTCAAAGAACCAGTCTTTCCATATCTTGACCTTTCTTGGACCATGCATTAGCAAACGCCATTATGCTCCTCTTCCAGACAAAGTGCACTGATGAGACATTCTCCTTCACCTCCAACTGGTAGCTACTCAACAACCCATAAACTGTTCCTACAACATTCTTGTCATAATCTTACCCTTTCAATTTTATGTATTGTGATAGAAAGGACTCAGAGCTTGTCAATCTTCATACATATGTATTATGTAACTTTTTATTAAACATACACAAAAGGAAGTAAGTTTCTATCATAAGCACTCCATGGTAGCTGTTAAGTACTAGTAGTATGTTAAGTATTAGTATTAGTAATATTGGACTTTAGTCCCACATCGGATAGAACAATAGACATCGGATAGAACAATAGTAAGAGGGATGAGCCTCTCCTATATATATATATATATATATATATATATATATATATATATATATATAATCTTCTCATCAATAATAAAATCATCAATTATTCATCTCTACATGGTATCAGAGCCATAATACATCCACCCCTCTCCACACAAAAAAATCTAACCCTATACCCCCCCCTATTCCCCTCGTTGTCAGGATTGTATTTGTGTGCTTACTCTTGGCTTTAGTTGTTCGCTATGACTGGTCATTGCTTCAGCTGGATATCAAGAATGCATTTCTCCACGGGGATATTGAAGAAGAAGTGTATGTGGTGCAACCTCTCGGGTTCGTTGCTAGGAAGGGTAAAGTGTGTCATATGCGGAAGACCCTCTACGGTCTCAAACAATCACCTCGTGCGTTGTTTGGTCAATTTACACATGTTGTTACTCAGTTTGACATGTGTCAATCAAAAAATGATCATTCGGTATTCTACCGACAAACATCAGCTGGAAGGATACTACTTGGTTTCTATGTTGACGATATTGTGATCACGGGAGACGACAACCAGGGTATTGCAAGACTAAAGAAGTTTCTGGAAGAACAATTTCAGACCAAGGATATGGGATCGTTGAACTACTTCTTGGGCATTGAAGACACACGGGGTAAGCGGGACATTGTAATGTCTCAGAGGAAGTACGTGCTGGACATACTAAATGGTGCAGGAATGATGCAAGCCAAGGTAGCAACCTCGCCCATGGATCCAAGGACAATTACTCCGAGACTAGGGGGTCCTGATGACCAATCTGGATCAATATCGTCGAGTGGTTGAAAAACTCAACTACTTGGCGGTCATGACTCGTCCGGATATTTCCTTCGTCGTAAGTGTCGCAAGTAGATTTATGGCTTCTCCACGAGTTTCACATTGTCACGCAGTTCTCGAAATTCTGCACTATCTAGTTCAGAATCCGGAAAAAAAAAATCGAATAAAGAACCAGGGACATACTCATGTTGAGTGCTTTATCGATGCTCACAAGCCTGACGGATAGACGATCTACATCTGGCTACTCAGTATTTATTGACGGAAACTTGGTATCATGAAAAAGCAAGAAGCAGATTATGATAGCACGATCAAGATCAGAAGCAGAATATCGAGCCATTGCTCGATATGTTATATCTGCAGCATCTTCTACAAGAGGGGTTATATCTGCAGCATCTTCTACAAGAGCTGGAAAAAGAAGCAGAATCTAATGCAACAGATATGTGATGTGATAACCAGTCTGCTATCTATATTGCTACCAATCATGTATTTCATGAAAGGACGAACTACATTGAAATCGACATCCACTTCGTCCGTGATGAGTATAAAAAGGGGATGATAAAGTTTCATCGCGTGAGGACCAGTGATCAGATAGCCGATATCTTCACGAAGTCTCTTTTGGGTCATCGGATTCAATTTATGTGTAACAAGCTTGACATGATTGACATCTATGCTCCAGCTTGAGGGAGGGTGTTAAGTATTAGTAGTATGTTAAGTATTAGTAGTATTGGGCTTTAGTCCCACATCGGATAGAACAATAGTGAGAGAGGTGAGCCTCTTCTATATATATATATGTAATCATCTCATCAATAATAAAATCATCCACTATTCATCTCTACAGTAGCACTCCATAAATCTTTTCGTGCATGCTAGTACTAAAGCAGGCTTCACATTTCCAATCCTGATGAAATAATGTAACATGCATGAATTGATACATAATGTTTGTAAGTATACAGATTAAAGGGTGAGACAAAAAATTCAGTCTTGGATAGAAAAGGTCCAAATTTATGCTTCCTACTTCACGAAAGCTTCAAAGTCCAAGGGGACTGACAAGAAGGAATGCATATTTGGCAGAAGTTGTTTCTGAATCCAGCAAAAAGTAATTCAAACAACGTAGGCAACAAAGTTGAAACCCACAAAAGTAAAATAGGAACTATCTCATTCCCCAAAGTAGTCAACTAAGTTAACAATATTGAATTTCGATGAGAACATCGCTGAGCATTCAAGGATCTTCTAGAAGCAGTCATACACTAAACTAACATGTAAATGACAGCTAGGCCTGAATTCTATTTGTGGATGCTGAGGGGGGTCTCCAATCATTATCGAATTACCGTGAACCATTTTCACATAGAAATCTGACGATACACAGAAGATTCTGCCTCACCTGGACAATAAAAATATCCGGACAGGGAATCTTAACACAAAGAAACCAAACTAAGATGACAAACTGCATCGCTGCCTTGAGTAGAAGTGCCAACACTTTCGATATCTTTGATAGTCCCAGAAAGTCCACCGATTTCTGAAAAAAAACTCGGATGTGCTATTAGATGCTAATATATTATATTTCCTTACATCGGAATACTCGAACAAATTTATATCAACAAGACAGAACAATGTAGAATCCTCACCATAGTGTGACGATGGATATATGGGTTTTCTTTAACAGCCATATGAGGATCATTACCTGCTTTTAACAAATTCATAAAGTGTTCTATTCAATACTAAGATCGAGATAAATTCCAAATTAAGTAAGCTCAAATTGTTCTATAGTTTGCTAAGTGCTTCGATGCGAATATACACGAAGTATAGACAAATATTATGGACACACGGTACTGATGGTGAAGCCAGCCACTGAAATTTGATGATCAAAATTCTCACTGTTCACTCAAATTATGCCATTTTTCCGCCCAGACGTGAATTTTATTTCCAGTAACATCAACGAAACGCGACACTGGAGCGAAAACTATAATTCTTCCATGGAAATGGATGGAACCTACCTCCGTTGGCGACGATGTCGACCTCCAAATTTGCCTGGAACAAAATTCAACACAATCAAATCACAAAAACCCTAAGTTCGCAGAGGAAGCGAAAAAAAAGTTAGGGTTTTTCCAAGAGATTGGAGAAATTGAGGATCGATGGTTACCGATTGAGCGAGAGAGAGGGCGTGGTACTGCATCCGAGGGCTCCGGCCGATGTCGCCGAGGACTACCACTGCAGCCCTAAATCGCCTCTTCTCCATTGAACTATAAAATTGATTTCGTCGGGAAAAAAAAAGTGATAAGAAATTTTCGGAAAAGACGAGGATTATGTTGTGAGTAGGGCATTAGGGGTGAGTATTTGGTTCAAGATTATGTACTAATGCTGACTTTTACTTGAGAATCTTCTGGAAAAAAAAGCATTTTGTAACAGTTTATAATATTAAAAAAATGATTGGACTCGTATCTCTCTCTCTCTCTCTCTCTCTCTCTCTCTCTGGAAACGGCTGAAAATTGTGTTGTATGAGCTGTATATCAATAGTTAGTAGAATATATCAATACTCTACTAACTATTTTTTTAATAAGATTGAACTCGAATGGCTGTTATGGTTAGTGTGGAGAGTTATAAGATTTTGGCTGTCATTTATAAATGGTGGAAGTTGAAAGACAGTGGATCCAAAGACATTTAATTCAGTATACACAAAATCCTGAACGTTACGTCGGGTCCCGAGCATTATGTCAAAAATTCAAAAAAAAAATTACCTAATGTTATTTATTTACAACTAAACAATTCTAACTCAAGTGGTTAAGGTGGGAGGTATTTTTCTTGGTTGCTTGAGTTCGACTATTAGGAAACAACAATATTTGTAATAATTTTATATTTAAATATTTTTATATTTTTTTACGCACGTACAATATACGTACACGTTACTAGTGGAAATAATAAAAAATAGGTTGGAACATATTTGAATTATTTTTTCACTCTTATTTTTTACTTATTTTCAAAATCAAAATGGGTTGAGAGTCATCATAAGACTCCAATCGGGCTTTACTATTCTACAAAATGAGTTCATATGTTCTGAATGTAGAAATTCTCAACTTAGTCTATAAGTTTATGTGGCTGGGACGAAACTATCATGAGGTCCCAATTGAGTCATACTATTTTGAGTTCTCAGTTAAATGTATAATCTAAAATTTGGGACGAACCTTACTATTGATGTTGTTGATATAATATTATTTCTTTATTACATGAGTCAAATTGAAAACGTTTGAAATATAAACACTATTTTGAGAATGTAACCTGATATGTTATTTGTAACTAAAATTTTGTATTAAGATATAAACATGTAAAACCGGAATAAACTTTGATTCAAACTCTATCCAACATATAAAATCCCAAAAAATGCAGATCTTATTTCCTTGGGATATTAAGTAAATAAAACTATATTTTTACTATTATAATGTGACTTGAAAAATTGTTCAAAAATGAGACGTCTAAACCATTTGTATACCCTCCATTAATTAATAAAAAGATCATCATAATGACCACCCTATGTATATCCCTCACCTAAAAAAACTTAAATTATTATAAGATAAAATTGCACTCAAAGCGTTCAAGTTTAACTTTATTCCGTAAAAGACATAAAGTTTGGGAAATCACAAACAAAGCATAAGATCGTCCTAAATTATGACGTAAATTTTTTTTACGCTCTAAATAATGGCGTAATTCCCGTCTTTTTTTTCCGTACAACTCTTAAACTTCTTATAAAACTTGTCATTAATAAACGATTTAGTAACTTACGTCCTAAATAAGGGCATAAGTTATGTTTTTACGCCCTAAAGAAGGGCGTAAGTTGGGACTTTACGTCCTAAAGAAGGACATAAGTTGGGATTTTATTAACATTACCTCACTAATGCTGCCGACCGTTGTCTTCTTCTTTCTCTTCTTTTAGTCTTCACTGCCTCCTCCTCCTTTGTTTTTTCTTCATCTACTCTCTATAAAAAAAAGTTCACCCTCTCTCACCCATATAGAACCTGACCCTATTTACTCCACCATTAAAATGCATCCACCCTGTCACACCATATTCCAGATTTGGTATTTCTTGAATTTTTTGAATTTAATTTTTTCTAATAATGTATTCTTGTTGTTGAGAGAGACTACCCGAGACCAATAAAATACCCATTGGCATTGCCATAGACCCGATTTAGGACCCGCATGTAGAATGGACACTTGGTTCCGTTCATTTGACTTAACCCACGACTAAATAAATTTCCTCTTATCTTAGTATATATGAGTATTTTCTCTCTCCTCACTCATTTTTTTCATTCCACTCTTCTTGTTTCCTTCTTCCCCCTCTCCTTCAAGCTCCCTCTAGCCAAACCCTAGCTCTAGGGAGAAGTTGTTGTGACTTGGACCGAGAGAGGTAGAGACTAGGAGCCACCCAAGGCAAGTACATCTTGCTCAATGGTGAAGCCTTAATTTTTAAAATTTTATATATATGTTTTTTTTAAATATATTTGATGGAAACTGTTCTCATTGAGTTGCTGATCATATTTAGTTCTTGGAGTTTTAAATTTTTATGAGTATATTTGAGTAGATCTGAATTTAAAGTTTATGATTTTTATGGATTTTATGTGTTTTTCGTGGTTTTGATCTACTAAAACATGATATTTTAGAAAAAAAATAGTTTTTTTTGTTGATGGAGCACTTCATTTCGAGTATTTTTGCTTTTGATTCACTTGATTTGGAGTTAAAATAAATTTTTTATGGAGAAAATTATTTTTGGGTTTTTTTTTTAGTTTTTGCCATAGTTGAACCTGCTGTTTGGAGAGGACAAAGTTCTCATGCGACCAGCATCATATGCGGCCGAGAGTTCTATACGGTCTGACCTCCATGCGGCAACCCTTCTTCACTTAGCCAACCAGCATGCGTCCATCTTGTTGGATGCATGACTGTTTATTACACAAAATATTCTGGAACTAAGACCTTGAACTCCTTGTGTATTCAATCGCTAAACGAATGAGAAATTCACTAAAGTCCAAAAGAAACACCCATGCGGCCGAGAGAGCATGCGACAAGCAGACTTATGCGGCAGTGCCCCTATGCGCCTATTTTTCTTGTGGACGCATAACTCTGCTTCGCCCTTGCACATCTTTTTATGATTCTTGTTTTTTTTTTCTGACACATTTTTGTGGCATGTCACATCAATCATCTTTAGTTAATTCTCTTTAACACGTATTTATGATCCATCACTTAGCACTTGGGTGCATGCGGCCAGTGGATGCATGCGGCCCGTAAGTCCATGCAACCAATGACCTCCATGCGGCCAGTGAGTCCATGCGGCCAGTAACTTCCATGCAGCCAGTGGGCGCATGCGGCCAGGAATCCTTGTGCACATTTTTTGCTCCTTTTGGTTATGTCTATTTAATAATTCCTTTTGATGATTATTGTTATGTGCTTCCTTATGTTGATATAAGTTTATGCTACCGGACAAGTTTTGCTTGTAGTTCACGAGACAAGTTTATGTACGAGTTCACAATCCTCACGACACTGTAGAAATATTTGTGTAAGGAAATCTATTGCATTTGGTATCAGGCAATCAAGTTTGAGTATTGCCCAATGTATCGCGTGTCGCGAATACGATAACTCGTGAAAAGCTCGTACTCGTGACTCGTCATTCTAAGGAAAGTTCTCAAGTGTCCACGACTCGAGAACTTAAAATAATTTAGTAATGATTAAACAAGATAAGATTTACCTAGATCATTGGTAGGAAAGAACATTGCGCTATCGGCTACCCCGATCTCTAAGGGCCACTGACCAAGTTTACGCGTGCTGCGGTACTTACAAGACAAGTTTATATACAAGTTTATGTTTATAAATATCACTACCACATTTCTAGATGAGGGCATTTTAGTCAATTTGCATATAATTATTTTTAGAGATTAATATTTATTTATATTGTGCTAATAATTAATATTTGTGGTTGTGTTATTTATTTATTAGTTAGTGAGCTAGCCTATTAGTTAGACTTGACACTTGTGAACCCAATTAGACTTGTCATGACAACTTGTGAGCCCAACATGGACTAGGCCCAATAAATATATTTTCACTAATTAATTAGGAGGATTAGACTAATTTGTATTAGATTAGAAGATTTTTAATTTAGCCCTTCCCTAATCCTCTCCATAACTAACAACTAGGGGCATATTAGACATTGATCATTATTTGGAGAAGGGGAAAGTAAGGGGTCGGTCACATATAAAGGCTCTTTTCTCTCTCCTCTTTATTTTGCACTCTCATTTTAGATCCCCAATTCATAGTTCCCCAATTCCCTTCATCCCTCCATCAACCTCTCTCAATTCATTCACATTTACCTCTCTAGGTCATATGGGGAAGTTATTGAAAAGGAAAGGATAGTATTACGCTTCAAATATTCGAGCCACAACAAAGGGTGTCACGCCCCAGTCCCAAAATACTGAGAGACTAGCCATGTGGCAATAGCCAGCAGTACACACCAATGGGCAAACCCAATTTAATGGACCCATCATGGTGTACTTAAACTGTAAAACAACAGTAAGGGTCTAATATACTAATCTTATCCACAGAAATGAATACATCAATACGAAATATAAATCAACATCAAGTCTCAATAAAATAGATATCGGGGAACAAGCCGATGATAAGTCTGATACAATAGTTCAGTAAACAAGAAATAAAAGAGTCTAATAACAGCAAAGACTAAGTGTAGAATAAGCATGTACGTTGGAGAAATCCTCAGCGATCACCTCGTCCTCGGGTTCTGGTACTGCTTCGAAGACTGCTCATGTCTCGTACACCTCGGGGTAGATCTCCTCTGCTAAACCTGGGGACATAATCCAAATTCTAGGTCCTCAGGGGACATAGCAAGGTACAAGAATAACTCAAGCAAAATAAGTGCAGTATATAAAATGAATCAATAGGCAAACTATATAACCAGCTAAGTGATATGCAAAATGAGAGCATCACTAGAACTCAGCCTGAGACTACTACAAGCTCGGTGTCGGGGAGCCGGTAGCAGTGATATCATGTAGGAGCCTAGCTCGGAGAGGCTACGACACCGCAATAATATAATCAACCTGTAGCATGTGTGTCTCTTCCCACCCAATGTAATCACACGTCTCATGTCTACGACGTCTCATGTCCATGTCACGCAAGATCATATCTAATGCAGCAAGTCATAATGATAGCTAAGCACATGCAGTATCTATGTAATCATGTAACCTATACATAATCACCATGAATATCTCAGGAAGATTTTGTCTCATAAATAGTGTCAGGTGTCCTGTGGTATGACGTACTTGATAATGCAAGCACGAAGATATATAGGGTTTCGATATCCATCTCTAGGTGACGTTATATAACTCCGCGTACTGTGTTGCCACCCGAATATTATTCGAACGTTAAGTAATGTCACACGGTTCTAGGTTGAACAGATATAACATATCAATAAATCAAAGAAATATTATGTAACAAGAACTGCAAGATTGACAAGGTACACTTGTCTGGGGTTCTGACTCCAACTGCTGCTCTGGTATCAGCGAAATTTACAGTTACTCCTCTGAATACTGTAATAAACATTATCATCAGGTTTAGAAGATATCAAATAGCTAGAATTGCCTGTCCATACGTCCAATTTGGACACAGGGGCAAAAGTGACAGTTTCTTGTCAAAGCGGGGTCCACATGTGGCCCGCTTCACATCGAAAAAATGTGCCAGAGACAATGTTCTCCAAATTCGTCAAACTTAGTGTCTACAAGTCCAGAACGACGATACGAACCCAACGGATTGTCCAGAACTGGATTTCTATGAGCCGATCACAAAATCGCCCATCAAGTGGAGCCATGGGGCCCACGATACGGGATTTTGTCAACGTTCTCAGAATCGAACCAAACTTGGGTCACAAGACCAGCGTATCGCTACGAGTCCGATGGTGCAAGTTTTGTTTTGATACGACGAGCGTACACGAAGTTACAACAAGTTTTAGAACAGGGCCGATACGGGGTGTTATCGACAGATACGCGTTGATTCCGGTGTGCACGCACATCCAAATCAACTTCCGCAAAATCTCACACGTCCGTATTGACGGCGCGCACCTTTCGGTGAAGTTCGCACATGACCAAGTTGCCTTATTTAGCGGGGCGCACCCAGTTCCAGGAAAATCAGGGTATTTAAATAACCAATATTTTGGTCATTTTTACCCTCGAATAAATTACAAACTACAGCTCGATAAATTACACAAAAATAGGGTTTTAAAACTTGGTCATAAGGTCTAAATAATTGTTTAGGCCAATTTTGAAAATATTTAACAGGTTATTCGCAAAACGGTCGCGAACTGGGGAGTTTGGGATATTTTCTGAATTTTCAGAAAAGGGGATTATTTTCCTGATTTTGCGTCGCAGTTTACGACCGACACAGGACACGATACCCTGAACGAGTTGTACGGGATTCGAGAGGGTCATGCAGGGTTCGTACACGATTCGACAGAATAAAAAATGAGACAGCAAGGAGAGAGAAAAACTTACCGGAATGATGGCTCGGAATCGACTAAAATTACGCGTACGTGGGGAGCCGCGATGGTGCTCGACCGGCGGGGCTTGCTGGCGGCGGCAACTTGGTTGGCCTGCGGCGGCGAGGGCACGGCGGAGGGGAGCTTGGTCGGCCGGAGCTCTAGAGAGGCGGAAGGTGGTGGTCAGTGGCGGTGGTTGCTGTGGAGGGTGGTGGAGGTCTTGGAGGGGGTCGGGTTTTATAGGAGGAGAGGGGAGGGGATCCGGCGGCCGTTGGCGGGGAGAGGAGGAGCTGGCAGCGGCGGTTGCGGAGGCGAAGCGGCGGGGGTTATCCGCGGAGGAGGCAGAGAGGCGCGGGGCGGCTGCGGGAACGGCCGGAGACGAGGGGTTCGGGCGGTGGGATTCAAACGGGCGGCAGGGAAATAATTAGGGATTTACTGTAGCATATCGGGTTTGGGTCGGGTCGGGTCGGGTCGGGTCCAGATCCGACCCGCTAGGAGTTTGGGTTGGGTCGGTTCAGTTGGTCCGGTTCGGTTTAGGGTTGGTCTGGTTTGGTTCAGGATGGGTTTGTTTTGGTTTATTTAAAAACTTATGTTTTTAGGTCTTTAAAAATAGTTCCGGGGTCCAATAAATTCCAGGAAAATTACCCTATGTCTAATATTTTATTTTACACCCAAAAATATTATTTTCATAATATTTAATAAAATCATAATAATTATTTAATACCAGAAAACATTTATTTTAATTAGTTAAAAATTTCAGAAAAATTCCGAAAATTTAATTTTAAATTCCTGAAAAATCTAGGGGTTTACAATCTACCCCCCTTAAGAGGATTGCGTCCTCGCAATCAAAGAATAACGAAACATAACCGGTCAGAAGAGATGACACGGTTTGCAAAACATGTTCGAAGCACAACACAATCAAAGAATCATGATCAAGGAAAGAATCACGATCAAGGAGAATTCGAAGGATAGGGGTTTAAATAAAACACATAGGGAAGAAATAAAATATTTCCCTAGACAATGAAAGTTGGGTAATTCAAGAGTGAAGGAAATCTGGTTAGAGAAAACTACAGCTTAGAAAAAACTAGGTTATCAATTATTAACCAGTTCAAAATACTAGGTTTAAGGCTAAGGTCATGAACTAACAGCACATGCTAAAGCATTACTAGGATTAGACATCAATGAATATCTTACGCGCATTTGCTACTCCACGAGTCTGTGCATCCTCTAAGGTCATCGCAAAAGCTTGTCTGCGTCCTTGTGGTAGATTTCTCTGTTGCTGCTGGGCCTGCTGGAAGAGTACTGCCTGGGATGCCAAGGGTGGCCTCAGATGATATCCTCCTGGTGCTGGTAGAGCTTGTTGGTTTACCATTGGTGCTCCTTCTCGACGCTTAGGGCACTCACTAAATGCTGACTGGATCCGCAAGCTAAATATAATCCCATTTTGCGTCTGCACTCGTTCTCAATATGGCCTCGCTTGCCACAATATTGACAGATAGGCAGTGCCTACGGAGATGCTCCGGGTGGCTAGTGAATGTGAGATCTCTTTGCAACTTTTTCCTGTGGTGCTCTGGCTGGTGCTGATATGAAAGGCCGCTTTAGGCTGGTCTCTCTCCTGGTGACGCGGTCCATGCATCGGGCTGCAGCAAGGACGTCCGAGTAAGAAGTAGGTACAGCAGATCCGATCAGTCTCTGTAGCTCAAAGTTTAGTCCGTTGAAGAACTTCTCAGCCTTCTTTCTTCTGTCGGGATCAGGGTTGGGGCGAAGCGACTTAGATGAATGAACTCCGCATTGTATTCTTGTACTATCGTACTATCTTGAGTGAGGCGATTGAACTTGTCCCGAAGTTTTGATCGAGCAGTAGATGGAATGTACATCTCCTGAAAGAGTCTAGAGAACTCTTCCCAAGTGACTCGGTCTGGTCCGAGCTGCGTCTCCTCAGATAGCCACCAGTGATGTGCATTGTCCGTCAACTGCATTCTGACGGCAGTCATCCAACGCTCTCTTGGAAGCTCAGCTGCTTCTAATTGATGTTGAGTGTTTGTGAGCCACTCATGAACTTCAGTGGGCTCCTCCTTGCCTGAAAAGGTGCGGGGCTTCAGCTGGCGAAAATTGGTGATAGAGCCCGTCGTTGGTCGTCGTGCTGGTAGATTCGCCTGCTCCAATGCGATCACTATACTGTTTCGTAGAGCCTCTTGTTGAATCTGTTGTTGAGCTTGCATCATTGCATAGATCATTTGAAACATCTGCTGCCCGTCCATAGCCTGCCCTTATGGGAATACGGGTATTGGTGGAGTAAACTGTGGTGGAGGCGGAATATCGTCTCGCCGAAATCTTGAGGTATATTGTTTGGCTTGACTGCTTTGATGTGCTGATTGACCTCCATCCACTAGTGTTACTTCATCTTCGTTGGTTACCACAGTACCTCGTGGTGATCTTACAGGAGTCTCATTGTTTGCTCGTGGATCCATTACTCTGCATCCAAAAATAACTATAAGAGGCACACAGAGGAATCAAGGCAGGATGCATGTCAAGAAATTTGAATCCGATATAGAGATCAAGAATGATTCAATTAAGTGGATGAGATCCTATAACTTATCCTATCCTTTTTGCAGGCTTGCTCGGTCCCTAAGTTGAAACCGAAGCAATTTAGTCATGGACCTGCATAGGCCACCACAAAAACTATGTCATGCCCCAGTCCCAAAATACTGAGGGACTAGCCACGTGGCAATGGCCAGCAGCACACACCAATGGGCAAACCCAATTTAATGGACCCATCAGGGTGTACTTAAGCTGTAAAACAACAGTAAGGGTCTAATATACTAATCTTATCCACATAAATGAATACATCAATATGAAATATAAATCAACATCAAGTCTCAATAAAATAGATATCGGGGAACAACCCGATGATAAGTCTGATACAATAGTTCATTAAACGAGAAATAAAAGAGTCTAATAACAGCAAAGACTGAGTGTAGAATAAGTAGGTAATCAGAAGAAATCCTCAGAGATCACCTCGTCCTCGGGTTCTGGTACTGCTCCAAAGACTGCTCCTGTCCCATACACCTCGGGGTAGATCTCCTCTGCTAAACCTGGGAACATAATCCGGATTCCAGGTCCTCAAGGGACATAGCAAGGTACAAGAATAACTCAAGCCAAATAAGTGAAGTATATGAAATGAATCAATAGGGCAAACTATATAACCAGCTAAGTGATATGCAAAATGAGAGCATAACTAGAACTCAGGCTGAGACTACTACAAGCTCGGTGTCGGGGAGCCGGTAGCAGTGATATCATGTAGGAGCCTAGCTCGGAGAGACTATGGCACCGCAATAATATAATCAACCTGTAGCCTGTGTGTCTCTCCCCACCCAATGTAATCATACGTCTCATGTCCACGACATCTCATGTCCATGTCACGCAAGATCATATCTAATACAGCAAGTCATAATGATAGCTAAGCACATGCAGTATCTATGTCACGAATCATGTAACCTATACAGAATCACCATGAATATCTCAGAAAGATTCTGTCTCATGAATAGTATCAGGTGTCCTGTGGTATGACGTACTTGATGATGCAAGCACGAAGATATATAGGGTTTCGATATCCATCTCTAGGTGACGTTACACAACTCCGCGTACGGTGTTGACACCCGATTATTATTTGGATGTTAAGTAATATCACACGGTCCTAGGTTGAACAGATACAACATATAAATAAATCAAAGAAATATTATGTAACAAGAACTGTAAGATTGGCAAGGAACACTTGCCTGGGATTCTGACTCCAACTATTGTGGTATCAGCGGGATTTGTAGGTACTCCTCCGAATGCTATAATAAACATTACCATCAGGTTCAGAAGATATCAAATAGCTAGAATTGCATGTCCATAAGTCTAATTTGGACACAGGGGCAAAAGTGACAGTTTCTGGTCAAAGCGGGGTCCACATGTGGCCCACTTCACACCGAAAAAACGTGCCAGAGATAATGTTCTCCAAATTTGTCAAAATTAGTGTCTATAAGTCCAGAACAACAATACGAACCCAACGAAATATCCAGAACTGGATTCCGATGAGCCGATCACAAAATCGTCCGTCAAGTGGAGCCGTGGGGCCCACGATACGGGATTTTGTCAACGTTCTCAGAATCGAACCAAACTTGGGTCATAGGACCAGCGTATCGCTACGAGTCCGATGGTGTAAATTTTGTTTCGATACGACGAGCGTATACGAAGTTATAATGAGTTTCAGAACAGGGCCGATATGGGGTGTTGTCGACGGATACGCGTTGATTTCGGTGTGCACGCACATCCAAATCAACTTCCACGAAATCTCATACGTCTGTATTGACGGCGCTCACCTTTTGGTGAAGTTCGCTTATGACCAAGTCTCCTCGTTTAGCGGGGTGCACCCAGTTCCAGGAAAATTAGGGTATTTAAATAACCAATAATTTGGTCATTTTTACCCTCGAATAAATTACAAACTACAGCTCAATAAATTACAAAAAAATAGGGTTTTAAAACTTGGTCATAAGGTCTAAATAATTGTTCAGGCCAATTTTGAAAATATTTAACAAGTTATTCGCAAAACGGTCGCGAACAGGGGAGTTTGGGATATTTTTTGAATTTTCAGAAAAGGGGATTATTTTCCTGATTTTGCGTCGCAGTTTACGACTGACACATGACGCGATACCCCGAACGAGTTGTACGGGGTTCGAGAGGGTCACGCAGGGTTCATGCACGATTTGACAGAATAAAAAACGAGGCAGCGAGGAGAGAGAAAAACTCACCGGAACGATGGCTCGGAATCGACTAAAATTACGCGTACGCGGGGAGCCGCGACGGTGCTCGGCCGGCGGGGCTTGCTGGCGGCGGCCGCTTGGTCGGCCTGTGGTGGAGAGGGCACGACGGAGGAGAGCTTGGTCGGCCGGAGCTCTAAAGAGGCGGAGGGTGGTGGTCAGTGGCGGTGGTGGCTGTGGAGGGTGGTGGAGGTGTTGGAAGGTGTCGGGTTTTATAGGAGGAGCGGGGAGAGGATCCGGCGGCCGTTGGCAGGGAGAGGAGGAGCTGGCAGCGGCGGTTGCGGAGGCGAAGCAGTGAGAGTTATCCGCGGAGGAGGCAGAGAGGCGCGGGGCGGCTGCGGGAACGGCCGGAGACGAGGTGTTCGGGCGGTGGGATTCGAACGGGTGACGGAAAAATAATTTGGGATTTACTGTAGCATATCGGGTTTGGGTCGGGTCGGGTCCAGATCTGACCCGCTAGGAGTTTGGGTTGGGTCGGTTCAGTTGGTCCGGTTCGATTTAGGGTTGGTCTGGTTTGGTTCAGGATGGGTTTGTTTTGGTTTATTTAAAAACTTAGGTTTTTAGGTCTTTAAAAATAGTTCTGGGGTCCAATAAATTCCAGAAAAATTACCCTATGTCTAATATTTTATTTTACACCCAAAAATATTATTTTCATAATATTTTAATATTTAATAAAATCACAATAATTATTTAATACTAGAAAACGTTTATTTTAATTAGTTAAAAATTCCAGAAAAATTCTGAAAATTTATTTTTAAATTCCTGAAATCTGGGGGTTTACAAAGGTATCAAGGATACAAAAATTAAATAGGTAATTTAATCCGTTTGAGATTAACCTAATTAATACCAAAATAAATTCAAATTTTATCCTGAATTTCTAGAAATAATCCTACACTTAGACCAGGGGCTACGATCTACCCAACTTATTAAATTAAGTTGGTATCCAAAGGAATTTAGAATTCTAGGATAAGGTTACAAGAATTATTGGATTTTTTAAAGGCCTATTTTCTATCTATTTACACTAAGACCAGGGGCTACGACTGGGGGTTTACAAAGGCCTATTTTATATCTATTTTCTAAATAAGGTTACAAGAATTCTAGGATTTACTGGCCGTAATCAAGGATTTTTTAAAGGAACCTAGAAACTATCAGGGTGCTATTGATCAACAACTTTATAAGAGAAATTACTACCCATCCATTACTGCTCTTGTATAGGTCAAGCTTCTACAAGGCAGAAGAAATGACTGAGTCAGATCTAACTAAGGCAAGGTGGTAGAGAGGCTTCGATCATTGGTTGACATTGATGACGAAGAGACCAAAATTCAGGCCATGACAAGAAGAATTTCTGATAAGTCTACATGGTTGAATAAGGCACGATTAGGCACGTGTTTGGAGAATCAAGTCATGGTGACTAGATCAAGGGAATTAGAGTAGAAAAGAACTGATACCTATGGTGATATGGATATTAACAAGGAGTGGTACCAACTAAGGGATTGATTTTGTAATTAAGGCACAACTAGGGAAAGAGGAAAGATCTACTCATTGTTATAATTAGAAAGATCGTTGTTGCAAAAAGCATGAGGCCATATATGCAACACAAGATAAGAATTTGATAGGAATGATAGGGATGCAGTCGAGAGGGTAAAACAACTAATCCTTAATCTTAATACTATATTCAATTCTCATGCTAACAATCTACACTAGATCTAGCATATAGGAATAACCTATCTATCTGCCATACTAAGGGTAACCATCTTCTCAAAACATTATGTCCAGCATGTCTTCTTCCGCCTTGACAAGGATCTGCTTCTGGAGGAAACACCGTGCACGAACGTCCATCTCTCTAAAATAGGGAGAGATGATAAACCATAATAAAAATATCGAGGGAATGAACGAGTACAATTATGAAGTCCAAGGGCGATAATCAAATGCTAAGGAATTGTCAAATCAGTTGTGGATTGAGATACTAATACTGCTAATCCTGATTATAGGCTCGCTCAGGACCAAAAAGTAACCAAAACGATTTAATCAGGACCTGCATAGGCCACCACAAAAATATGTCACGTCCCAGTCCTAAAAGACGTAGGACTAGGAATACGTAACATGCCAGCTACGCATTCGACCAGACTCTGGTCCGACTCGAATACGTATAAGTTGTATTATAATGGTCACTATCTAAATAATCAAGTAAATATAAATATCTATGCCTCAATCCACAATGAACATAATATACAAGAATGAGCTACATGTGCTAAAGTCGGACGTCCAGTAATACACAAACTCGAATAGACTCGAGAAAGAAATATGAGTCTATAAAACTAGGCTATATCAGTAGATGAATAAACAATATGAATAAATAATCATAACTCCGATAGATATGATATAAGTACCTGGTACTAATGCTTGCAAGACAAGCAACACACATCAGCAACTCCAGACAAGCTCCACAACGGTCTATGCTGTAAAACTGGCAAGGGACCAGGTCCTCAGAGGGACGTAACAAGGTACAAGAAACAACATGCCAAAAGTAAAACGGTATAATACCACATACTCAAGGGTAAACTAATATAACCATCTAAGTAAAATGCAAGTGAGAGCATCACTAGTACTCAGGCTGAAACCACTACAAGCTCTGTGTCGGGGAGCCGGTAGCAGTAATATCAGGTAATAGGCCAAGCTCTGGAACAGAGACTAAAGCACCACAATAATAAAGTATATATATATATATATATATATAATCAGCCTGTAGCCTGTATGTCTCTCTCCACCCAATGTAATCACATGTCTCATGTCCACAATGTCTCATGTCCATAACACGCAAAATCATGACCTCTAACTAGTACAACGAGTCATAATGATCTCTATATATAAAATGCAAGTCTCATATCACGAATCATGTAAGCATATACAGAATTACCATGAATAACTCAAGAAAGATTCTGTCACATGAAATAGTGTCAAGTGTCCTAGGGTATGGGTACTTGGTAAAGCAAGCATGTAAAAATAGGATCGTGGAATCAACTCTCTAAGTGACGTTCCTCGACTTCGCGTACGGCATCGACACCCAAATCTTGTTCGGACGCTAAGCAACGTCTCACGGTCCTAGGGTAAATACACACATCACACATATCAAATAACTATAATAACTAAATAAGATAAAGATAAGGAACTATGATACATCATGGCAAGATACACTTGTCTGGATTCTGAACTCCGTCAACTACTCCTGGAAAAGTGGAATCTGCACGTACACCTCTGGATGCTGAAACAAACATCATCAATATTCTCAGAATACTTGAAATAGCTAGGATTGACTACCTATAAGTCCAATTTGGACACAGAGGCAAAATTGACAGTTATGGATCAAAGCGGAGTCCACATGTGACCCACTTCGCACCGTAAAATATGCTGAAGACAAAGTTCTACAAATTTGTCCCACTCAGTGTCTACGAGTCCAGAACGATAATACGAACCCAACGTGTCATGCCCTAGTCCCAAAATACGTAGGACTAGGACACGTAAGCATGCCAGCCGTATGAATATGGCACTCCAATATATGGAAACCATAATACGCATACGCTGTAATATGAATAACAATTCACAAGTGGTATACATATATGTCACAGGGCTTAACTAAATCTCATCCGCAGAAATCAATATAAACGAATAACCAATATCTATGATACTAGATCTCAATATAAAGTATCTAAAGATGATAGTCGGATGGAAATAAATCCACTATCGAACTAGAATATAAAAACAAAACACAACAATATAAGTACATCACTAATAATCATGAGACTCGAAGGGGAGACCTCATCGCAATATAAGTATCCAGTCCGGATCTGCGCTCCTACGAATACTCATGAACATCTACACCTGGAAAGGGACCAGGTCCTCAGAGGGACATAACAAGATACATAGAAGCATGCCATAAAGTAAATACTGAATAAATAAAGGGGTGCGCTAACCATCTAAGTAAAATACAATTTGAGGACAACTTTGGGTGTATGGAAAAGTGTAGGCTAGACATATGCTGACATAATTCACCAACCGTGATAACTGGCTAGTATATGCCACATATGCCCCCATACCAGGGCGCTGTAATATAATAACGTCCATACCGCTCCGAAGAACGGGACATATGCATAATATATAACTTCCATACCGCTCCGAAGAACGGGACATCTGTATAATATATAACGTCCATACCGCTCCGAAGAACGGGGCATCTGCATAATATATAACGTCCATACCGCTCCGAAGAACGGGGCATCTGCATAAAGGAAGTGGGTGTCCCATACGCCTACTAGTCGTCCTCCCCGCCCAATGATCTATGCATGTTGTATCCACAACACGACTTAGCTACTACGTCGCGACGTCGTAACTCTGGCTCATAGTCTATCGTTAGAATAATAGTCCAACCTTACAACCAAACAAGGACAAGGATTGGACTATCGTACCACGCTAGTCTATGCTCCGCCTACTAATAACTGCTAAGTCTTCTAACATGCATCACTATTAGCAGTTATACCCTATCCGTCATACGACCTACACGTACAGGTGGCCAACCACATACGCAAGTTCATGCCCTACATGAGACTCACAACACGTGTAAGAAATGTGTCAAGGCTTGGGAAATTATACCGATAACTCCACAACTTTAGGTGGATCTACTAGACACTAGGTCAGACATAAGTCCTAACGTCAATGCCTTCGTTGACTGCACCCGAGTCTCTCTCGGACGCGCACAGTTTAAAATAAATAAATATGCAACTAAATAATAACTGAATTTAAGCAGTACAACAAAGGCAAGATATGTCACGCCCCAGTCCCAAAATACGTAGGACTAGGACACGTAAGCATGCCAGCCGTATGAATATGGTACTCCAATATATGGAAATTATAACATACGTACGCTGTAATATGAATAACAATTCACAAGTGGTATACATATATGTCACAGGGCTTAACTAAATCTCATCCGCAGAAATCAATATAAACGAATAACCAATATCTATGATACTAGATCTCAATATAAAGTATCTAAAGATGATAGTCGGATGAAAATAAATCCACTGCCGAATTAGAATATAAAAACAAAACACAACAATATAAGTACATCACTAATAATCATGAGACTCGAAGGGGAGACCTCATCGCAATATAAGTAGCCAGTCCGGATCTGCGCTCCTACGAATACTCATGAACATCTACACCTGAAAAGGGACCAGGTCCTCAGAGGGACATAACAAGATACATAGAAGCATGCCATAAAGTAAATACTGAATAAATAAAGGGGTGTGCTAACCATCTAAGTGAAATACAATTTGAGGACAACTTTGGGTGTATGGAAAAGTGTAGGCTAGACATATGCTGACGTAATTCACCAATCGTGACAACTGGCTAGTATATGCCATATATGCCCCAATACCAGGGTGATGTAATATAATAACGTCCATACCGCTCTGAAGAACGGGGCATCTGTATAATATATAACGTCCATACCGCTCCGAAGAACGGGGCATCTGCATAATATATAAGGTCCATACCGCTCCGAAGAACGGGGCATCTGCATAAAGGAAGTGGGTGTCCCATACGCCTACTAGTCGTCCTCCCCGCCCAATAATCTATGCATGTTGTATCCACAACACGCCTTAGCTACTATGCTGCGGCGTCGTAACTCTGGCTCATAGTCTATCGTTAGAACAATAGCCCAACCTTACAACCAAACAAGGACAAGGATTGGACCATCGTACCACGCTAGTCTATGCTCCGTCTACTAATAAATGCTAAGTCTTCTAACATGCATCACTATTAGCAGTTATATCCTATCCATCACACGACCTACACGTACAGGTGGTCAACCACATACGCAAGTCTGTGCCCTACATGAGACTCACAACACGTGTAAGAAATGTGTCAAGGCCTGGGGAGTTATACCGATAACTCCACAACTTTAGGTGGGTCTACTAGACACTAGGTCAGACATAAGTCCTAACGTCAACGCCTTCGTCGACTGCACCCGAGTCTCTCTCGGACGCGCACAGTTTAAAATAAATAAATATACAACTAAATAATAACTGAATTTAAATAGTACAACAAAGGTAAGGTATACTTGCCTGGCAAGAAAGCTACGAAGTACCAATAACCTGCTCCTGAAGTCGCGCAGAACGATCCAATGGTCCTCGGGGTATGCGCACGGGAATGACGGTGATGACGATGATGGTAAACGATGATGATGACGATGATGATGGCAACAATATGGATGACGATGACGAAGTTAACGACGATGATGACGACGATGATGGCA
This sequence comes from Iris macrosiphon, assembly GCA_036927795.1. NCBI lineage: Eukaryota > Viridiplantae > Streptophyta > Magnoliopsida > Asparagales > Iridaceae > Iris > Iris macrosiphon. The sequence continues at coordinate 198,096,975 of JAYESA010000002.1, read as the reverse complement.
ACTATGTGGATGATGATAACGAAGTTAACGACGATAATAACGACGATGATGGCAATAATATGGATAACGATGACGAAGTTAACGACGATAATGACGATGATGGCGATGGGGATAATGATGATGATAATGATGGGTTAATGATGGGGCAATGATGATGTTGATTAGGTCGATGGTGTGGACGATGATGATGATGATGATGGAGATAATGATGTGGATGATGGTGATTGCGTTGATGATGAGATGACGATGATAATGATAAGAAGATGATGATGATGTCGATGATGAGATAATGATGATGATGAGGACGATAATGTGGACAATGGTGATGACAAGGACGATGATGTGGATAATAGTGAATGTGTGGATTTAGGTTATGGTGATGGTGAGGATGATTATGTGATGATGATGAGTGTTGATGATATGATGATGGTGATGGGGTATTAATAAGATGATGATGGTGGTATTGATACTCCGGCCAGTGGGGGAGGGAGGTCCGGCCAGTGGGGGAGGTGCTGGTCGAGGTCAGGGATGAGGGGAGGTGGTGGTGATCGAGAAGGAGGAGCAGGGAGTGGTGGAGTGGTGGTTGTCGACGGGGTGGCAGGGAACGTGGGGTGGTTCAGTCGACGGGGAGAGGGAGGTCCGACGGTTTATAGTTCAGGTGGTGGTGGTATTGCTGGTGGTCGATGGCAAGATCCCGGCGGCGTTCAGGCGAGGGGGAGGTGAAGAAGTCGATGAGGAAGAGGTGGAGGCGAGGTGGCTCGGGTGTGGCTCGATGGAGAGGAGAGGAGGACAGGGAATAAGAGGAGGTGATGTTGCTCAGGGCGAGTCGGGGACGATGACCGGAGTCTGGTCGTCGAGGGAGGAAGTCGGTAGCGGGGCTCGACGGGATGTCGGGTCGTCTTCAGGTGGAGGAGAAATCGGAGGGAGATGGTGGGCAGTGGTGGTTGTTGATGTTAATGGTGGTGGTGATGGGGATGCTGTTCAGGCGAGGGGCTAAGATGATGGTGGTTCGTGAGGTCGGGAAGATCCGGCGAGTGGTGGCTCCGGCTGGGCGTCGTGGTAGAGTTGCTCAGCACTGGGGGTTCAGCAGCGGGTCGAGGGAAAGGAGGAGGTCAGTGAAGAGGTGGTGGTAAGCGGAGATGGCCGCGGTGGAGCTCTGGCGAGTTGGCCGGGGAAGGGGGTGCACAGTAGAGATGGGTGAATAGGGAGAAGGAATCGACTGCAAACTTGGGTTGAAGGGAATTGAAAGGAAAAGGAAAACAAAGGATTATTTATATGTGCACATATAAGGGGGTTGACCTAGGAATATTAGACTTTGGTCAACAATCTCCTTGGGATGGGCCTTGGGCTCACTTGGGGATGTTTGGAGGGCTAGAATTTACATTATTTAAATGCAATGATAGGTTTAAAATAAAGGGGGCGATGTTGCGCGTTGTACATTCCGAAAATTATGAGAAAATTCATGTGAAGGAGAAAACGAGTTTTCTTCATGTACTGTCCAATGGTATGGACACCTCAATACACTTTTGCATAAAAGTACCAAATAATTAGAAAATTGCACAAAGATGGAAATTAGATTAAATTAATTAAAATTAGTGCGCGTGGTGTTCTCAAATTAATTAGAAGTACATGGGATTAAAATTAGGTGGGACACAAGTGTCATGGACTTAGAGAGCTTAGAGTAGAATATTATCATAAATTAGGTCGCACGAAACGGGTCAAGATTGTGTCTCCAATTTCGATTGGAACGCACAAGGATACAAAGTCGTATTTATTTAGAATTAATTATAAACGTCCGCGACGAATATTGTGCGACTAAAATGTAGCACAAGAGAGCATGATTATAAGTTACACAAGGGTCAGAATGGAAGGCGGCCATGTCTAGGACAAGGTTGTGAAATTCGTTGGAAGGCAATGGCTAGTATAGTGCTCCAATTATCGAAGCAACGGTAAGGTGCACTATGTGATATAAATATTGTATAATTAAATAAAATGCCGCGCTCTAATTCTAATTGGATTCTAATTAGCCATAATCTCTCTATCTAAGCCAAGTAGGCCTAATTTTGGGTGAGAGGGTTTACACAACGAAATATCCAAAACTGGATTTCGATGAGCCAATCACGAAATCGCCCGTCATGTAAAACCGTGGGGCCCACGAAACGATGTTTCGTTAACGTTCTCAAAATCAAACCAAATTTGGGTCACATGACCATCGTAACACTGCGAATCCGATGGCGTAAGTTTCATTATGAAACGATAATCACACACAAAATTAGGACGAGTGTCAGAACAGGCCGATACAGTATTTTTTGACAAATACGCGTTGATTCGGGTGTACACGCACATCCAAATCAAGTTTTGCGAAATCTCACACGTTCGCGTTCACGATACGCGCCTTTCGGTACAACTCGCATACGACGAAGTCGTCTCGTTTGGCGGAACGTACCCCGTATCACAAGATTTGAGTGTTTTAAAAACAAGTTTTTGGTCGTTTTGGAACAAGAATAATTTAACCATTAAAGCAAACTAATAAAAACTAAAAGAACAGTAAAAATATTGGTTATATTGTGAAGAAGTTATTTCAATTATATTTTGAAAATAATTAATGAGTTGGTGGCAAATTGGACATGAACAGGGATACTTTGATTGAATTTCTAAATTATTTTCGAACAGTTTTTTTGCCAACTTTCGGTTGATTTTTCGATCAAACCGGGGTGCCTAAATCCGTTCCTCTTAAAGAAAATCCTAGAGGGTTAGGTTGTGAACATACCAGCGAAGATGGAACAAAAATCGGATGAGCGAGGAAAGCAGAGGCTGCGCACGAAGGAGGGGTCGCAACTGTGCGCTGTGCGCGGGTGGGGGTGGGGGGGACGGCGGTGCGGCGGCAGGGCTGCGGGCGATCGCCGGGGTGAAGGCGTGGGTGATGGTAGAGGTGGTGTGGGATTAGGGTTTTGGTTTACACATATATATACATATATGAGAGAGAGAGGGTGGGGGTTCCTGTACACGCGGGGGAAAGTTAGTTTGTTGTGTACAGGTAGGTTTTAGGATTTGGGTTTGGGTTAGTGGGTTAGGGTTAGGGTTTAGGGTTTAATTCTATTAATCTTTTTCTCTTTTCTTATATATATATATATATATATATATATATATATATATATATATATATATATATATATATATATATATATATATATATATATATGTATGTGTGTGTGTGTGTGTGTGTGTGTGTGGCCATTAAAAATAGTTTTAGACCTCCATAAATTCCAGAAAAATTATACAATACACTAATAATAGTTGTACACCAAAAAATATTTTTTATACAATATTAATAATTAATTAAATACACATAATTATAAATTAATGAATATTATAATTAGCTAAATTAAATAAAAAAATTTCCCTTAATCACAAAAATTTTAGAATACCAATATTAATAAATTCTAAAAATCAGGGTGCTTACACATGTTGATGTGCAAGTGAGAAAGTTGCTCAGTTTTCAGTATAGTTGGAATGTGGTATCAGTTGGGACAGTAGAGTATGAGTATGTGAGATCAGTGATTAATATGAGTTATAGTTAGTTTGGGGTCTAGTGTATAGTTAGTTAGTATTTCTGTATTAGTAGTATACGTTAGTTGTTAGTTGTTTGTTAAAGTACTAGATTAGAGTTATTTTAGAATCACTTCTAATTATTATAGTTAGTATTACACCAGTTAGTATATGAAAATCAATTAGGTAGCATTAGTTTTAGTATTACATTCCTTATTTTTCCAGTTTAGTTAGTGTTGCATATATACCTTTAGTTTAGATATTGGGACTAGCTAGTGTCAGATTTGTAGCATTAGTTAGTGTAGAGTTTTTAACTATCAATAGTTAGTAAGGTTAGTAGCAGTTTAGTAGTTATCAATTAGATATTTAGGCTAAGTTAGTCAGTTATTCACACACACACACACACATATATATATATATATATATATATATATATATATATATATATATATATATATATATATATATATATATATATATATATATAGTATCATTATTGAAATGTTAGTGATATTAGTTAAATAGGTGTATGTCAGCTATATCAGTTAGTATATACAACCTATAACTGATGATTGGTTATTAGTTAGATCAGTTAGTTAAGTTAGTAAATGTGTGTATTGTATCAATTAGTTATTTCTAACAGTATATATGTACATAGTAAGTTAAGTTAAGATTATCTACTAAGATAGCTAGTATTAGCTAATTAGTAACCAATTTAGACCTACTAACCTTAGTGGACCTAGTAATGACCTTGAAGAGCATCCTTAGTGCATTTTAGCTCATTATCACTTTGTTACACCCATTTTGACATGCCATTCATATCTAGGTGTGTATGACATCATCTCGGACATCGAGTGCCATTATTTGCTTTGGACCAAAGGCGAGTACATTCTCTGATAGTTTTTTTATTTGACAATCTCTATGTTCCATGTATTTAGTATTGAGATATTTGATTCCTGACACGATGTTTATACGGATTGGTATACGTGGATCCTTGTCATGAGATATTATTGTCGTGATAACTCAGTGATCATCGTGTCGTGCTTCGTGATTACTTAGTGATTTCGTGATATCTCCATAATTATATAGACCGTGATCATAGTGCATAATATTATATACCGTGCATCGTGATATACGTGTTATAACGTGTCATGATTTGGATATGTGTACTAGTCGGGGGATAGGAAAATATTAGTAAATATGTGATAATACCTTATAACCCGTGATATAGTGTAGCCCGTGATAGCTAGCAGATCATGCAACTCACATGTGGTTACGCTAGCTCCAATTTATTTATATAGCCCGTATTAGGCCCAAGCCGATCACATATTTTGCTAATATTTCAAGGCACAAACTATTATTTCATTTCCTTATTCCCAGTTCATTATAATGATGTTCTATATCATATTGTTCTCAGTTTATTTCCATTTATTACCATAATTCTCTTTCTGGGATATTGTCTAGTCAGTTACTTCCATCATTTATTTTTATTACTATTCCTGTTTCATAGTTTCTTTCAATTATTGGAATTGCTATTGGGTTGTACTTTGCTCTATCCTGATTGAATATATTTTTAGATGATTCATTTGAGAATTGGTGTCCCATGCACTACGGGCCACAGGATGTCGAGCCAGTTGAGCCAGAACCCGTAGAGTCACTTGATGTAGCACCATTAGTTGGAGATGCTTAGACTATTCTTGTGTTGTATTAATTTTAGTAGACTTTGTGGCATGTATATTATATTATGAGCATTGTGGAGATTTTGACTTTGCACTTGTGTTGTATCTTGACTCTTGTACTTCTTTCCTTTTATTCCATATCATGCCATTCTTCCTCTAGTTTGATATTGTGATTGAGTATTGTTACCATTATTATGTTATTATATTGTTCCTCCATTTGGAGTTGAGATGGCATGGCATGTACCTTATATATTGTATGAGATATTTAGACAATATTATTGACCTAGACAGCGTTCTATGTCGTTATTACGATGTAGGTTGGGCGTGGTTCACTACGCGTGCCCTTATTCCGGGTGCGGGTCATGACAATAAAGCAAGTTTATGATCACAAGTTTAAGTTTATGCTTACAAGTTCAAATTTTTATTTATGACCTAATAACCAGTTATGTTATAGTGGTGTTAATGTGCATTTAAGTTTACTCGACAAGTGTACGCTTGACCACTCGGGTTGACTGCAGTGTCGTTGGTAGCAATATTCTTCAAAGCATGCATTTGTTATTAACTAGGTTTGTGATAACCCTATTTAGTTAATTATAGAAAGTCGTAGGCATGGTTGGTCGTGCAATGAATATTTGTCTATTTGTTAAGCTTGCCCTTTTAATTCATTCTTTCAGTGCGTGGTTAGGGTGCTAAGTTATGCTCGGGTGAAGGTTTGCAACCCCGGTCCTTGTTTAGTTTAAGGGTTGTGGTCCCGATCCGGAGTAGTTCCTATGCCCTCTTGCTACTCGTCACCTTACTTTCCTTATTTCGTAGTTTTAGATCTTCATTCAAAAAAAAGATTTTCTTTGTAAACGTAAGGATAATTATATGGACTGTGAATGATTCAATAATCGCTTTGCTTGGCGAGCGTCAGTGTTGGCGCATCTTTCAATCGTTGATTGAAATGGTTCTGGGAGATTCTTTCAGTTTTATTCTTTAGACAAGTACATTGGTACCGTACAAGTCTCGATTCGTATTTTTTATGTCTCTTTTTTGCTGCATGTTGTTATGTGTTTGGTCTATCACCTTGAACTCATTTGTGGTACTTGCTGCTTGGGGTTCTGACTCCACTGGTTTTGTATGGCCAGATTACCCCGAGGAGAACCAGGTTCCACCGCACTTAAAGCAAGATGGCTCGCACTCGTAGGACTGCGGTCGAAACTCGCGAGTGGGTTTCCTTCCTCCACCCCTCGTAGTATTATTTTATTTATGGTATTTTAGCAAGAGGCAGTATTAGCCCCTTATTTTGATATTACTTCTCTGACTTCGATCAATATGATGTATATATTAGACCATGGCTGGTATATTTGATCATGTATAATTATACTCTGCTAGTGCAATATTTTGTATTCACTAGCTTCATGATCATATGTGATATGTAATTTGGGACATATTTTTTACTTTCATATATGATATTCTCTTGTACTTATGTTGATGGATTGAGATACTAGGATTTGTCGGCCTCAGAAATGATGTCATAACATGCTAGAGTCTACCCATATGTCTTCTAGACAACCTTAGCATATTGCGGCTTACTTCGGTATTATGCAATGTGTGGTTGGCCATGTCATTCCTCATATTTACCTAGTATTCTGGGAGCGAGGCGTGACGCATCCAACCCCCAACCCCCACCGCTCAACAACCAATTCTGGTCAAAAAGTTTTGGTCAAAAATATTTTGTAAAGTTACGCACAAAAATAGTGCGTAAGTTATCAAATCCTGTCTTTTTCATAAATTAACATTTATGCGCAGTTAATTAGCAATCGACTAAAATTAAATATATACTTAGTAACTTACGTCCTAAATTTGGGCGTAAGTTTGTGATATACGTCCTAAATTTGAGCGTGAGTTCGTAATTTATGCTCTAAATTTGAGCATAATTTGTATTCTTCGATTTTATGCCCTAATATAGGGCGATCTTATGCTCTCCCTATAATTTACCAAAATATTGTGCCTTCTACACAATAAATCTCAACTTCGGTGCTCTGACTACAATTTTCTATTATATATATATATATATATATATATATATATATATATATATATATATATATATATATATATATAAACTAAAAATATCGGATTATCTAAACATATATCTATAAAAAAATTAATATAAATTAAATTTCTACAAAGATATTTATAATAAAATTTAACAAAAATATATTTAAATCATATTTAAAATATTTCAATATAATTTAAATTTCTATCTAATTTTTCAATAATATCAGATAATTTTTTCTATATTATATATTAAATGTCTCTTTCATCGAGTTATATTCCATGTTTTATCGCAACAGGATACAGAATGAGATTACTCTCTTATCTATGTGGGTTCATCTATTTTATTAGCATGCATTAACTTATAGAATAGTGAACTAACATGCAACATCTATTTATTAAGTATGAAAGTAAAGCAAAAAAATGGTCATCGAAACCGAGGACTCTGTCTCGACTGAGCAGAACTCTGAACAAGCCTATGAATGAGTCTAAATCCAAATGGCACTACGCCAATGAACCTTCTTGTCACGTCCCAGAACCAGAATACTGGAGAGTGGGGGCAGACAAAGCTAGCTACGTATACCAGAGTACTCTATATCCCGAGATACGGTCACGGCTATCTAGACATGTGAGGGTTTACTCTACAATCCATCAGGCAATCCTGGGTCAAGAATCCTAGGTGTCTCAATCCTAAGTAAGCAACAAGTTATAAGATATATGATCACCAAACATATAATAGTAAGGCATCCCAAACTATACATACACAGATAATCATGAAGCTAGTTACCAAAATGAAGAACTAGCGGAGTACTATATTACATGATCAGCTCTAGTTATAGTCTAGAATATGCTTTATATGTAGGTCCACAGGCTGCAGTATCAAGAATCCCAAAACATGAGCTAAACAAGTGCTTAGTGGCTAAATGTCTCAAAAGTGTAACGTACAAGATCAACTGGGCGAGGAAGCAAAAAATCCACTCATGTCCTCGGGTGCTCCTCATGCTCACCATCTTGAGGAGGGAAGTACAGGAGATCCTACAGTCCTGCTCTAAAATTTGGCCATACTAAACCAGTGGGTCAGACCCCAAACAACAAGTACCACAAGAGAGCCAAACTTATGAACTAAAACTAGCATGCAGACAAATCAGTAAGAATAATAGTTAAAAAGTTCTTGAGTAATTAAACAAGGACATCGGGAATCGGTACTTCTGTTATCATTTACAGATCAGTTGTTAATTAAATCAGGACAGGACTAGACTAGACTAGAAATCAAGCAATCACAGTCAATCATGCCCTATGGCTTTCTATCATTAGCTAACTAGAATTATCACAGTCCTAGTTACTAACAGATGCAGTTTGAGATTTCTTACGACGATATGCCCTGCAGACTATCTGGATTATCCAGACGAACGGGTACATAATATAGGTTTATCAGGTATAATCATTTTTTGTCTTTTCTGTTAGTGCAACACTCGTTGGTATGCTGGAAGTGTGCCCCTCACGATAGAGAGCTCTAAATACATCAGATATTGCTGGGATACCAAGATTACATGTAGCCAGAAAATCTCTCTAGATGCTTTCTAGATTATTATTCTTGTTATTAGCCTGGACAATTAACAAGGATTTTCGACCGTGGTGCTCAGGAATCTGCATTAGACATTATGCAAGATAGGACAGTAGCTTGCCAGGCACAATCAAATTCAACCACATGGATACATGACATGCAATACATATAATATTAATAGCCTCGATTAGGACAGTTACAAGAATTCTCAAGTCATGAGTGCGCTACGTCGAGCTACTATCAGAAATATCAGGATCAGGAGTATCAAGATTATCAGTTCCATATCAAGATTCAGGAGTTCATTCATAGTGTACAATCACTTAGCTCATGTCAGAAAATCAAGATCCATATCAAGAATATCATGCTCAAGAAATAACCAGGATCAACAAAAATAACCGGATAAAAGAGAACTTGGGAAACATCAAGTGTTAAGCATTATTAACAAAAAAATAATGTCATACATGCGCATAAATCAATAATTAAGGGTTGACGCATAATCAGGCAAGAAAATAAATTATTCGCACAAAATGGGCCAAAACTACTATTGGTGCACAAATGACCAAAAACAACATTGACGTACAAATGACCAAAAACAACATGGGCGCACAAATAACCAAAAATATTTTTGGCGCACAAATAGCCAGAAACAGTTTTGGCGCACAAATCACTAGTCCGGGCAGTTCTGGCGCACTTTGATACAAAAAGTGCTCCGAGCAAAAGATGGCGCACGAATCATACTAAAGCGCACTTCTAGAACCTTAACGCACAATAATAAAAGTGAGCGAGCCAGGGGCTTGGCGCACTTTTATTTTTATCAATTTTGCCAACATAGTGGTTGACGCACAATGATGAAAGTACACAGGCTATGAACTTGGCGCACTTTCACCAAGTGTGCCAGCAGGAGCGTATGAAGGTCTACTAAAAGATAAAACACAAGTATCAAAACATGGCATAGCAATCGAGACACGACATTCGAGAACACTACAGTCGAGGCGATGCCAAAGTTAAGGCTCGCCCATCAAGAAAGCTCAGAGAAAGGAATTAGTGCGCCAACAAAGGCTTGGCGCACTTTCTCTTGATTGACGGGACTGAATGCTCAAATGTGCGCCGTTGAGGATTTTCCTCAAAAGTGCACCCAAGTTTTTTGATAGCCTTGACGTACTTTTGGAAGGGTTTGATTAGATGACATTCGTACAAAATATACGCATAAGGAGTAAAGTGCGCCAAGAGTACTCAACGTATCTTGGCGCACTTTTTGTAATGATTTGAAGGATGTGTTGAAACCAAGCATATTTCAAGGATTTGAATGCTTTGCTGAACGCAAGTATTTTTAATGAGAGAACACACAGTGCGATCAAGTTTTCAAGGGTCTCAAGCACACTTTTCATAGAATTGCTCATTCTTCTCCAGCCAACACACTTTGTGCTCGGACTTTGTTGTTCTCAACTTTTTCGTTTAAGATCAAATACAAGGGCAACATAATATCAAGGTTATAAAAGAGTCTACAACACAGTTCTAAGCTACTAAAGATATGCAGATAACTAAGCTAGCAAATAAATGTAAACTTAGGTTATCAAGAAGCTCCAAATCATAGGTTTACTCGGTTTACAAGATGTACTTGTCTACGGTCAAGCTCTAGCCTAATATCAATACTACTAAGTCACCCATGGCCAAGGCCAAGCCCGACTGCTGCTCTCTGCTAGGGAAGAAATAAAGAAGGAAAGAGAAATGAAAGAAAAAAAATTAGAGGAAAGAGAGTGGGATTGCTTATATAGGAAAAGCTAGGATTGTAGGCCATTGGATCATAATCCATGTCCCTCACCCGGGTTCATCACAGCCACACACAAGAAAATCAAGGGACCAACGGTCCAAAACATGCAACTAAGAAAATTTACAAATATAACCTAAACAATGCGTGAATGGCATAAAGCATAAAATAAGCAATTAAACAATAAGCAAGCTATACACATATAATACGCGTGTCACTCCCCCATCCTGTATACTTGAAATATACTCAAGTTGGCACAATTTTGATCGAGTTTTTATTTTTTTTGCACTTTGAGTATACTTCAAGTATACGGTTGAATTGGAGCTTAGCGTGCATTGGCCAATATTTATTGTGTGGTGGTGGTAGGGTGTGTGGCTTGGATTTGTTGGAGAGATCTCACGGTTTACCATCAACCCCTTACCTATATATATCCTTGTTCTCATTCTCTCTCCTCACTTGTTTATTTCTCTTATTTGCTCCTAATTTTTTTCATAGGTAAGTACATCTTACAAATATAAATAAACATGATCGGCTATAGTTTTATTCTTAGTATTTGTTGTTATAATTAGATTCTAGTAGTGTTCTGATTATAGGTGGTTCTTGAAGTTTTTAGATTTGAGGTGGTTAATGGTTTATCTTGAATTTATTATGAGAATTTTTATGAGTATATTTTTTTAGAGAATGATCCCCCTAAAAATGAGATATTTTTAAAAGATGTTGTTTCCTGATTTTGAGCCTGGATTTTTCCTTGATTTTTGGTTCTTGTTGCTTGAGGAATGGAGCACTGTCATAGTCTCGAGCTTGAGCTATGAGTGCATCAATGATGGGTCGGTTGGAGAAAAAAAAGTGACAAGGAGTACACAAAAGGATTTACACTACGGAAACATGTTGAGTGTGACCTGCAGTCCATGGTTGCATGTTGAATGTGACTCGTATTCCATACTCGTGCATACTTTAAGAGTACTGCCAATTTCTTACAAAAGTATGTCAAGGTGATGGATTTTTGGAAAATTCCTTCTTGACGCATTTTTGGAAGATTTCAGCCTCTGTTGCACAATTGATGTATTATCGAACGAACCGAGCAAAAATGCGCCAGTCTACTTTTCAGCGCACTGCTGACCAACTTCCTTCTTGGCGTACTTTTTAACCAAATCAGCAAACTGGCGTACAATTGTCACATTGTGCATTAACTATCAAAAGTGCGTCGCTCTTACACATAACCCTTGGTGCACTTTTGATGAGTTAACAAACCGGCGCACTTGTTAACTCTTAGCGCACTCTTGCTCAGTTCAGCCTCGATAAGCGAGCCTTGATGTCATATTCCAGAACCAAAATACTAGAGAGTGGGAATGGACAAAGCCAGCTACGTACACCATAGTACTCTATATCCCGAGATACGGTCACGGCTGTCTAGATATGTGAGGGTTTACTCTACAATCCAACAGTCATTCCTGGGTCAAGAGTCCTAGTTGTCTCAATCTTGAGCAAGCAACAAGTTACAAGAAGTATAATCAATAAACATATAATAGTAAGGCATCACAAACTATACATACATAGATGATCATGAAGCTAGTTACCAAAATAAAGAACTAACAGAGTGCAATATTACATGATCAGCTCTAGATATAGTCTAGAATATGCTTTACATGTAGGCCCGCATGCTAGAATGTCAAGTACCAAAACACGAGCTAAACATGTGCTCGGTGGCTAAATGCCTCAAAAGTACAAGTATAAGATCAGGTGGGTGATGAAGAAGAAACCCACTCAAGTCCTCGGGTGCTCCTGGTGTTCACCATCTGGAGGCGGAAAGTACAGAAGATCCTGCGGTGTAGCTCCAAAATTTGGCCATACAAAACCAGTAGGGTCAGATCCTAAAACAGCAAAGTAACACAAGGGAGCCAACTTAGGAACTAAAACCAGCATACAAATATTCAATAGCATAAGAAAATATAAATAAGAGCAATATGTAAATAAGTAGTTTCTGGAATCGGTAACGGGTACAGTTCAGGATTAGCAGCTGCATGATCCGAGACAAGACAAGACTAGAAAATATGCAATCACGGCCAAACATGACCTCAGGCTTACTACCATTAACTAATTAGGGTTATCACAATCCTGGTTACTAACAAACGCAGTTGAGATTCCAAACAGCCACATGCCCTGCAGACTATCCGAGTTATCCAGATGTAAGAGTACATAGCATAGATTAATTAAGTATATAGTATTTTTTTGGTAAATTATAACACTCGATGGTGTGTTGAAAGTGTGCCCCTCTCGATGGAGAGCTCCAAATCCATCAGGTGTCGATGGAATATCGGGATTGCATGTAGCCAGAAAATCTCTCTAGATGCTTCTAGATAATTATTCTAGTTATTAACTTAGACAAGTTAATCAAGGATTCATGACTGTGGTGCTCAGGAATCTGCCTTAGAAATGATGCAAGACTAGAAAATAGCTTGGCAAGTACAATCAGGACAGGGATAAGCAATCAACCACAAAAATTTATCTTATTAGTATAAGCATTCCAGTTCTGGAGATTCTAACATGTCAGGAGTGAGCTACGTCGAGCCACTATCAGGTTTATCCGTACATGTCAGGTATCTGGAGTCAGGGATCAAGTTCATTCAGTATAAGTCAGATGCCAGGAGTCCTTAGTTTAACAGTGTCATTACATTCCATGTTCCGGGTATTCCATGTTTTGGTAAGTGTAGCATCCAGGTTATAAGAAATTTAGAAATAGCATGCATCATATGAATTTAACTAATTGGGCCAAGCACAAGGAGTAAATAATCCATAAGAGAACCTATAAAAAAGGAAAATATTGCTACTATAAGTGCTAGAAGTGCAGGATATGTGATGGTCGCAGGCAAGAAATATGCCGCATGCAAGAAGCTGGTCGCAGGCAAAAAATAAGTCGCATGGGATAAACTGGCCGCATGGATCAAACTGACCGCATGGATCAAACTGGCCGCATGGATCATCGTAAGGTCCACTCCTCGGGACAAGGGTTGAGTGACGGAAATAAATACAAGGCAAGAAAGTGACTAAAGTGACTAGCTAATAAAGTGTGTCAGAGAAGTGACCAATGTGACTGGCCAATAAAGCGTGTCAGATAAGAAAAGACAAATTTAGGAGAAATCGTGCCAAGGCGGCGCTGAGTCATGTATTAGAGAAAAAGAGGAATACATAGCTCGGACCGCATAGACAATTTTGGCCGCATGCTCCTCTGGGTCGCATGTTCCCCAGGGTCGCATGGAATCAGGAACTTAGAAAAAAAATTCGTTCAAGTTTCATACATTTGGTCAAGGGACGCATGTGCAGATTCAGTCATACGTCCAACAAGATGGCCACATAAGAAGTTTGGAGCGAGGAGTCTAAGCCGTATGCAAAATAAGCCGCATGGAGCTCCTTCATCCCAGAATAACAAGTTTCAGTCATAGAAAAGCTCAAAGTCCTAAAAATGTGATTCTCCATGAAATCCTTATTTTTAGCCCAAATCCAGAGAAGTAAAGTTCTAAATCACTTGAAATCAGATGCTCTCTTTTGGAAAACAACAAGTTTTAAGAGATCAAAACTATAAAAATGTCAAGAACATATTAAACTAAAAATGTAGATCTAGTCCAACCAAGCTATCAAAACCGAAATTACCAAGAAGTAAACATGCATAGGAGTTCATAGAGCACAATATAGACTAATAAAATACAAAAAAATCTATAATGATATAGAAGTGCAAGTTCTCCATCATTGGCAAGATGTACTTGCCTAGAACCACCACTAACTACTACCACTACTATCAAGGGAAAGAGGAGGGGGGCCGGTCTGGGCTGCTCTCGGCTAGAGAGGAGGGGAAAGGAAAGGAAAAGAAAATAAAATAAAAAGAGAAGAAAAGAAAAGTAAAAGAATGGGGAAGAGAGAGAAAGAGAGGGGTTATATATCATGAGTGGTTAATACTAGTCATAAATCTAGAAATTACATGAGAACGGCTATAGAAATCCAGAAAAATATACGGGAAGTAATATACAACAATAGCACACATATACAATATATGAACATGAAAAATACGCAATAGTGAGACGAGTCTCACAACTCTCACCTTCTTAGAAAAGTTCTATCCTCGAAATTTTAATAAGGCACATGATCTAGCAAGAAGACTACAATAATCAGGCAATAAAACAAGCATCATGGTATGGGTGTCAATCACAAGCAATGAACTATCTAGATCAAGGCAAGCATGCATAAGACAATATCAGGATACGAGATATACAAACAAGTATACCTCACGTGTCAAATAGATACGAGTATCGAGATTGGATATCATCCTCACGCTCCCAAGCTGACTCGTCCGGTGAGTGATTCCCCCAAGCAACTCGGACTAAACGAATGGTCCGGTTCTTGAGAATTTTCTCTCTTCGGTCCAAAATGGATACATGCCTCTCCTCATACAAAAGGTCGGTACCAACAATCAATTCTGAATGATCTAGGACATGGCTTGTATTCGGTATATACCGTCGTAGTTGGGATACATGGAAAATATTATGTATCTCATGAAGCGATGACGGAAGAGTAAGACGATAGGAAATATCTTCTATTCGCTCAAGAATATCGAACGGGACTATGTACCACAGACTAAGCTTTCCCCGTACACTAAAACTGATAACTCCATGGGTAGGCAAAATTTGAAAGAATACATGGTCGCCGATAGAAAACTCGAGAGGTCACCAATGCGAATCGACCCAATGACGCTGGCGATCTTGTGCTATTTAAAGATGCTTTCGGACTTGCTTGAATACTTCAACTGTCTGGGCTATCATTTCGGGACCAAGCAATTATCTTTCGCTAATATTATTCCAAGCTACAGGGGATCTGCACTTTCTGCCATACAGTGCCTCGAAGGGTGCCATCTAGATACTGGCCTAAAAACTGTTATTATAGGAGAACTCTACCAGGTGTAAGTGATCCTCCCATAAACCACCAAAGTCAAGGGTACATGATCGAAGCATATCTTCTAGAGTTTGGATGGTTTGCTACAACTGACCATACGTCTGGGGGTGATATGTCGTACTGAACTTCAGGCGGGTGCCTAAGCTCTTTTGAAGACTCTGTCAAAAGTGAGAAGTAAATCTGGAATCTTTATCTGAAACTATGCTAATTGGTACCCCATGTATTCTAACAATCTGCCTTATATACATCTCGGCTAACTGTTCTCTGGACTGGCCAATCATGAAAGGAAGAAAGTGTCCAACTTTTGTGAGTCGGTCCACTATTGCCCAAATAGCATCCCTGCCATCTGGGGACCTAGGTAGACCTGTCACAAAATCTATGGTAATATGCTTCCACTTCCACTCAGAATTTGGTAAAGGTTGAAGAAGTCCTATTGGTCTCTGATGCTCAGCTTTAACTTGTTGACATACCAAACATCGAGAAACAAACTGCACTATCTCGCGCATCATTTCATTCCACCAAAAATGCTAACGAATGTCTTTATACATCTTGGTTCCTCCGGGATGCACTGAATATTGTGAACTATGGGCCTCCGATATAATTTTACGATAAAGATCTCCGTTAGGTACACAAAGACGATTCCTAAAACGGAGAGTTTCGTTATTGGGAATGATAAGTTCTGGTTTATGTCCTGTTTCACACTCTGCTGTGAGTCGATGAAGCTTGGCATATGCTAATTGTGCTACCTTGAATCTTTCTACTATACTGGACTGAACTTGGAGACCTGCCATCAATGCTGCATTGCCAGACAATACTACTTCTACGCCCATCTTTTGAAGATCTTCTTAAATCTCTCACTGCACTGTGAGAAAATAAGCACCTTCTCTCCGGCTCAAGGCATCCTCTACCACATTGGCCTTCCCAGGATGATTCTGAAGGTCAAGATCATAGTTTGTCATCAGCTCCAGCCATCTTCTTTGTCTCATGTTAAGATCCTTCTGGGTAAAGACATACTTCAAACTCTTGTGATCAGTATAAATCTCTACTCGATCTCCATATAAGTAATGTCGCCAAAGTTTGAGTGCGAAAACATCTGCTGCTAACTCCAAGTTGTGCGTCAGATAATTTCTTTCATAATCTCGAAGCTGCCGGGACACATAAGATATAACCTTGCCATGTTGCATTAGAACGCATCACAGTCCCTTGCCAGACGTATCACAATAAACTGTGAATCCACATGTCCCTTCCGGAAGCATCAAAATAGGTGTTGTGATCAATTTCTTCTTAAGCTTCTCGAAAGAGATCTGACATGTATTTGTCCAATCAAAGCGCATATCCTTCCGTGTTAGCTGCGTCAAGGGTGCAATTTTTTTAGCAAAGTTCGCCATAAATCGTCCATAATATTATGCTAATCCCAAGAAACTGCCAACTTCTGCAACTGTTCTGGGTACTGGCCACGTCTCAACGGCTTCTATCTTTTTGGGATCTACCTCCACTCCACCTCTGGCAATGATGTGGCCCAAGTAGGAAATACGATCAAGCCAAAACTCGCATTTGCTGAACTTTGAATATAACTTATGCTCTCTGAGAATTTGAAGAACTGCTCAAAGATGCTGCTCGTGCTCTGCTTCACTCCAACTGTACACCAAGATGTCGTCGATGAACACTATATTATGAATTTGTCCAGATAAGGCATAAAAATATGATTCATGAGATCCATAAATACTGTTGGCACATTGGTCGCCCCAAAAGGCATCACTAAAAAATTCCAATGGCCATATCTTGACATGAACGCCGTCTGGAGTATATCTTGCTCTCTGACTCTAATTTGATGATATCCAGACCGTAAATCAATCTTCGAAAATATGGTCGCTCCACTAAGATGGTCGAACAAGTCATCTATCCGAGGCAATTGATACTTATTCTTGATGGTTACCGCATTGAGGGTACAATAATCAATATATAACCGTGGTGTGCCGTCCTTCTTCTGCACAAGTAGCATCGGAGCTCCCCAAGGTGATCCACTAGCACGAATGAATCCCTTGGGTCTTAATTCTTCAATCATTCTGTACAAGACTTCTAACTCCGAAGGCGTCATCCTGTAGAATCTTTCTGATACTGGGCTGTCCCGGAAAGTAGATCGATGGCAAACTCAATCTCTCTCTCTGGTGTCATGCTTGAAAGTTCTTCTGAAAATACATCTGGAAATTCATCAACAATCTGGGGAATCGTACTTCTTTCGCTACTGCCATTCTCAAGGTTACTGGTGAAGACTCTGTCTCACCTCTAGAAAATAAGAATTTTCTCTCTCAGGGAATATGAAAGATAACATTGCCAGCATGGCAATCTATCGTCGCGTATCAAGTACTTAACCAATCCATGACTAAGAGATGTCATAATCCCATGCCTAAGACGACGTCATAATATCCCATAGGAAAATCTATCAATCTGGCGAGAAATCCTCGCCCATGCACTATGACATGACATGATGCATAAACTCCATCGACTGCCACTATATCGTTACCGGTAAGTATATTGAGTCTTACTGATAAGGATTCGGGTTTCAAACCAACTCGTGTCGCAAATCATACAGACATAAAAGAATGTGATGCACCTGAATTAAACAATACTGAAGCTGAATGAGAGTTGACGAGAATGGTACCTGCCACCACTTTACCTGAAGCTAACTGCTCTTTTATAATAAGTGCCATTGCCTGACCTCGTCCCCTCGGTGCTGGTCCTCTCTGTCGCGGACCTTCTTGCCTGACCTATGCTTGAGCTTGGGCCTGCGCATACTGTTGTGGCCTTTGTTGCTGGTATACTTGAGATTGGGTCGACAAAGACCTCTGACCCTGGTTCTGCGAAGCCGGTACTAGAACCCTATACTGTGATCCTGCCAGGGAAGACGATGATGAACTGGCTCTATGTGGGCAAGATTTTACTCTGTGTCCTAGAGTTCCACATGCTAAACACAATCCTTGCGCTTTGAGGCACTCAAAAAATACGTGCCCAGGTTTTCTACAATAAGAACACCCTACTGAAGAAGATGTCCTCTGCTGCTAGGGTTGGGTTAGTGCTATTTGCTGGACCGAGGCTGTTGATACGGGCCTCCTCGGAGATCCAATGGTTAAGGCCCTAACTGTCGGGGCTGGTACTGAAGACTGGGAGTAAGAACCTCTTGAGGTGTGGGTCCTCTTCCTTCCTCCAGTTCTATCCACGATTCTTTGGGAGGTATACTCATGTCTCCTTTCTGCCCGTAATACGACATCGAAAGTCTAGAACTCATGCTGTTCTATTGTCAATATAATCTCTAAGTAAAGTTCCTGCTGGAACCTCCTAGCTCTATCTAATTCGGTCGCCACCAAGGTGGGAGAAAATCGACTTAGTCTGCAGAACTCTGTCGCATAACCGTCGACAGTCATGCCCATATGCTTCAAGTTGTTAAACCTTTGCTGAAGATTATAACGCAATACCGTATCAAAGTACCTCGTCTGGAACCTCTCGCTGAAGACGACCCAAGGGACAGGTAATGTCAGAGAAATCATTTGTGTTGCCACGAGTCTCGGGCCAAGTCTAGCAACTACAGTCGAACTACTGATACTTACTCTCTGTCAGGCACTCTTGCTGCCTCTAGGATAGCTTTAGTGTTCTGAAGTCACGCATCTGATGTAATCGCATCTTCGGTACCATAAAAATACGAGGGTTGGTGGCGCTTGAAGTTGCTTGCTGAGTTAGGGGCATGATGTTCGTCTTTCTCTAATGCCTCATGTACTGACTGGGTAAGAGCGTCACCCCATCGCTCTTGAGATGCTAGCAACTGCCTGATGATCTCCACCAGGGCCTGCATATCACTTTATGTATTAGGTAGTACTGGCGGGACTGCCACTGCGGGTACAACTGGTGGTTCTGGCTGGACCTGTTGTTGCACATCTTGAGCCATCCTGGACTCTGCTTCAGAATGTTGTGGCTGAACCGCAAAGAGATACTGATCGTCTGGTAGTTGGCCTGCTACTGGCAAAACTCTAGCTAGCTGATCGGAAGGACTAGGAACAGTGTCCCTGAAAGATAGAGAATACTAGGATCAAATCAGAAGGACGGGATAGATCGAGGATCAAAGTAGATGTTGAATCAAGATTTTTGGGATACAAATTCGATGCTGGAGGAGATCAAGGAGTAGCATGATTGAGACATCTAAACAATGATAAACCCCTACACTTCTGAATTTTTTGACCTGCATGGGCCACCATCTTGACTTTGGCACATCTCGATTCTCGAGGCCCTCGACTGTCGCGCCGCCTAGGGACTCATATTTTGTCTTGTAGTTGCTTGCTCGCGTATAGTGTGTCACTTCTCTTACTCGTAACTCTTGATTTATGCACCAGTTTGCTTGCATGTGTAGAATACGTCTATTCTCGTAATTCTTGATTTGTGTGCCACATCTTCCTGCTGCTGTATTATCGATTTTGTGCGCTAAGTTATAGACTTCTGCATCATGACTTCTGTGACCTAGTATTATATGTTTGTGCGATATATAGTTGCTTGCTCGTGCATAGCGTGCCACTATTCCTAACTAGCCTATATCAGGGAATTAATAAGGCATTCATGACCATGACTGGATCATATGAGATAGAAGATTTCTAATTAATTATGACTCCTGACTTGATTAAAGCATGATTTGTGTGACCAACTGATAGATTTGGTATCTTGACTTGGTTATTGTATTTGTACCGATACACTTGTCCTGCTCGTCTGTTCATAAAGGCTATATTATACACTGAGTATGGGATATTGGCCAATATGTACACTGAACGTGACATGATGATTCCTACTCGGTGCATAATATTATATTCTTGAATTCTTGGCACGAAAATGATAATGGATCAGAACCATAGCGTGGCTAGGTTATTGCTTGTTTGAATGATACATCTACATTTGGGTGAATCCAGACTTGACTCCTTATATTAAATAGATTCGTATCAAATGTGCCCATACTTTATACGACATCATTAAGAGGAATATTCATGTGGCCACAACAGGAAATTCCATATCACTATAGGGTTAATTAGGTGTCACGACCCACACCCGATATAAGGGCACGAGTACATGTGTACGTCCAGCCTACGCCGCAGCATCGGCGATAGAACGTTGTCTAAGTCAACAATATTATCTAAATATTTCACACAATATATATAATATACCTGACAATGATATCTCAAATCCAAATGGAGGAACAATATGATATATAATAAATGCTAACCAATACTCAATCACAATATAAACTAAAGGAGGATAAAAGCACAATATGGAATATAAGAGAGAAATAAAGAGTCACAATATATCACAAGTCCAAATCCACAAGTCTAGGCACCATATAAGTCTCAAATAATATATACATGCTAAAAGTCTAATAATGAGACTAATATAATGATAAATGTCTAAGCCTCCTCGGTCACTGGCACTAAATCCTCGTGCTTTAGGGAAATACCCTCTAGTGGCTCGCCATCCTGCGGCCGTAATAAGTGGGACACAGCTCCTCTAGCCAATTATCTAAAAAATATATCTAATCAGGATTGGAACAAAGTATAAAACTTCGTAAGCAGTTCCAAATACATGGTAGAGAATATATGACAAGCAATAAAAAAGAATACAAGATGCACTAAAAAGTGAAAACATAACTAAAATATGCAAATAAATACAATAGGCACTGAAACAGATAAATAGAGAAAATATGAGATGAACTGTAAGTAAGAAAAACTAGAATACAGTCTATGTGATTTAGAGCACAAGTTCGATATGTGATCGGCTTGGGTTGCACATGATTATTCTAAGGTAACTCGATTATACATGAAGTATATAATCGACATACACATGATTTACGCTAATAGATTGATCACATAAGCAACTTCTACTCTCCCTCCCCAACCAATACTCATGGATCTAATTATGATACGTTACACACATAATTATAATATAAACACACTAGCACATGGGGATAGTGAGAGCACATGAAGTACATAAAAAATAATACCCGATGCACGTGATGAAATACATGTATAGGAGTACATGCTGAACACGGTAAGAGGATAACATCTTCTGACAGGATCCATATAGTACCAGTCCGTGTAACAATGTGTCGGAGTCAAGTATACAGTTCTAGAACAAGTAATATATACACTATCATAAAATAAAAACTAACAAAGAGATGTACTGGCCTGTGGTCCTGAGCAAATGGTATATTTCGGTACCCATGCTGGTGTCACACAGACCTATATATAAGATATCATGTCAAATGGTATAATGGATGGAAATTAAGTTAAAGAATGCACTAATATGATTTTCTATGTCATACTAGCTAACTAGGCTAAACTAGGTCATACACAAGTTTGTTTCTAGGTCCACACTAAGTTAATTAGTCTATATTGGTCCTAACTAGTTAGCACTAGCTATCCTTCCTAACTTTAACCAATACTTAAAAACAAAATATACTAACTAGTATATAATTAACTAACTTAGAAGTTATACTAACATAATACTAACCTAGTACACTAAATGATAACTAACTGGTAATAATACACTAACAGACATTTCTATATGCTAACTGATACTCTAATTAACTAGCTATTATAATACTCTAATTAACTAGCATCACTAACTGATATCATATATAGACACTAACTTATCTATAATACTAAATAACTGATACTAACTTATATCTAACTCTTCATATCCTACTCTAACACTAACATAATACTTACATCTTAACACTAGCATAATACTAAACACTAAGGCTAAACACTAACACATAATACTAAACACTAACACTCCACAATTTCTTATTCACTAGTTCATCTGAGCATTCCATACCCTTACTGACATTTGCACTTGTGCACCTAAGTATCTTGGTACTTGGTACACTCACACACTTAACATCTAACAACTCCAACCTCACTATCTTTACAAATGCACAGTCCACATGTGCACTCAATTGCACAATGCAGACAAAACAAGTTGCTCGTTGTGCAACTGCGGACTTCTCCTCCAGGTCTGCACATGCTCCTTTCAGTTCCTGCAGTCAATCCTACAAATTATCCCCAAAACACCCCACATGCATTCCTCTAATATATACTAGACCCTTGAACCCGAGCCTTCACATTATCTATGCCATCATCTGCTACTGCCACAACTCTAGTGTTCATCACCCAAAGCATACACACACTTCAAATTCCCTACTTTACTCATAGTGCATACACACACTTCAAATTCCCTACTTTACTCATAGTGCATACACACACTTCAAATTCCCTACTTTACTCATAGTGCACACAGTTTCACCATAACCCAACTGCACAAACCCCATCACCCACTGCTAAGTGCTGCATTAAATTGCAGCTATACACAGCTGCTTAAGACCCGATACCCTCTAATCCTCCTATATAGTGCTACACCAATCAACCTTCAACCTCCCTATAATAGTGCTCCACATAACCCGAACTTATCTCCTTCTCCCCTTTGCTCTGTAACCCGACCCACAAGAGGCTTATGCTGAAATATTGTTGCTAAAGTTGTTTCAACTAAAGTTGTTATTAGGTAGCAGTGCATTAGGCACTGCTACAGCTGCTCTGGACAGGAATCCCGATTCCTCTCTCTTCACATCTATCACACAAGATTATGGCAACCCCTTTGATATCTGATACTTCACAGGTATCACACAATATATATATATATATATATATATATATATATATATATATATATATATATATATATATATATATATATATATATATATATATATAACACTCACACATACTAGAATTATTTCACCAAACACTTGGTAAGCACTCTATGATACACATCAATTAGAGATGTCAAAACCCCAAATATACTACAATAATCATTCCTACACCTCAATACATAATAATATCCATTATAACTAGTTACAATAGGTTTTGAAGAGAATTAGCATAAATTAACCAAAATGAGCTCTGTATCACACCGTATCACGATACGACATACTCGCATCCAATTGTGGACACATATCTAGTCCCCCTACTATCAATCTAACTCTAATTAGACTAAATTAGTCTCATAAAATATAATTGATATGTCAATCTCATAATTCTTCCTATTTGGACATAAATTACCATATAACTTTCACAATACAAGTCATATGGACCAAATTCTTGATCCTATGGGTAGCCTTAAGCGAAGGAATGATTCATAATGGTTATATGCATGAATTAGAGCCTAATTTAAGGGTTGGATTCAGAATTTACCTATTGAGAGATAAATTTCTAATAAAATGCTCAAATAACACGATCTGGACACAAGCTCCTAGCAAATTTCTCCTTCTCCAAGTGCTCCTTGCAAATACAAGCTGCAATACTTCTTGATTGATGAAAAATGTAAGAGAATAAAAGTGAATTAAAGAAATTTGGTGGAGGGATAAGTCAATTTGGGAAAGAACACAATTAGGGATATGAAGAGGAGAGAGAATTTTCTTTCCTCCTATAGGTGGTCGGTCCCTTGCCCCTCTCCCAAGCAACACCCAATGACTAATATACCCCCACTAATTATCATGTAGGTAATAAATTAGGAGGGCTAAATTAGGAAGCATCTAACCCTAATAAAAGTTTAATTAAATCACCTAACTAATGAAGAAGGTTGAGTCTATAGGCCTAGCCCAAAATGTGGGTTCAATATGTCATGACAAGTCTAATTAGGTCAACTAGGGTCAAGTCCAATAAATAGGTTAGTCCATAAACCATTAAATAAATAATATAATATATAATATATAATACTAGCACATTATATAAATATTCACACAATATAAAAATATAATATGAATGGACAGAAATATCCCTATATAGAAATATGTTAGTGACATTAGGTAACATAATAGCTGATTATAATATGGGGAGGAAACGACATCCCGAGATCGTGCGTGATGGGCCGTCCCGTGATAATTTTTATGGCGTACAAGGCTGACCACTACGGATATTGTATATCATCCACATGTAGTGGAGTGCAATATTCGACCTTTTGATATTTAAACCGAGCCAACAATTTTTTTATAGAAAGGTTGGAACTGTTACTGATTTATCAGCGCGGTGGCCCTACGGGGAATTGATACGACAATTAGCGCGATGATCCTACGGAGAACTGGTGCGATCATGATTTCTCGCTTGTATAGTATTGGCTCGGTTAGCCCAGCTCGATATGGCATGAACTGGGGATGTTTATTGTTATTATTATCTTAAAAAACCCAGACTCCACATAACAAGCCGTAACATTGTTTGGCCGTTCTAACCTGACTTGGTTGTGATTGTAATTATGCTAGTAGCTTAGGGACATGGACTGTCATAGTGTGGTGTTCAACTTACGTCCTTGTTTGGTTGGAAAGTTAAGTCATTATGTATGTTATGATGGAATATGGACCGAACTACGACACATAAATTTTAGCTTGACCATAATCATGGGACGCACCTTATCTTGGGTGGCATGACATTTTCTGTCCTTGTTTGGTGAAGGAGTGTCATATTATCCCAAAGATGGGGCACGCATTAATAATTTTTGGCTCATGCACTATATGCTTGATCTGGTTTTTTGTTTCTTCATTCGTACTTCCTTGTGATACTTGCTATTTGGGGTCTAACTCCACTGGTTTTGTATGGCCAGGTTTAGAGCCAGCACCAGAGGATCCAGCTTATCCCTCTTACGATGACACGCACCGGACGGATGTCGTTGAAGGGCACGGGTGGGTTTCTTGATCACTGCTCGTCTTCTACATTCTACTCTTTTGGGCATTTAGCAACCGACACTTATTAGCCGGCTTGTCTAGACATCAATTCTTTTTACATAATTGTAATATAATCAGACTGCAGCTGATCTAGGTTGTGTAAACTATTAACATTCTGCTAGTGTCATGTTCCAGTCCCAGAATACGTAGGACTAGAAATACATAACATGCCAGCCATATGTGTACGACAACTCCAATAAGTTGGAAGATCGTAACACATACATACGCTGTATATGAATATCAAATCCACAAGTAGTAATATACTGTCGACACAAGTCACACGCAATCTATATCTCATACACAACACAAATAAAGAATTATGAAATAAATAACTGAATCTCAGATATGAAGTATCAAAGAATGATAGTGGGGTAGAAACAAATCCACTGCCAGTCGACTATACCAAAAACTAAATGAGAGAAGAGATCAAAACTCCAATATAAGATAAATGTCAATAAAAGAATAACAACTAAAATCTCCATCAGCTGCGAAGAATCAATGATACTCCGAAGGTAAGACCTCATCAATCTGGTATGAAGCGTCAGGTCCGGATTCGTACTCCTGCGGATAATCCTGTCCATCTACACTTGGAAGTGGAGCAGGTCCTCAGAGGGACGTAACAAGATACAGAAATAACATGCCAATAAAGTACTGAAAATAAACATCCAAGGGTCCCCTAATCGTCTATGTGAATGCACTTTGAGAACAACTTTTTAACACGTGGGCTATCTGGCTAAAAATGGGATTAACATGATTCTCTCGGAGAATCAGGTGCCTAAAAAAAGTATGACATCTTTTGAACGTCAGAGGCCGCCTGTAGATATATAATATAAGGGTCATCTGACCACGCATCTCCGGCGGAGCATACGGGTTACATAAAAAAAGTGCAAAGGAGTCCAAACGTCTTACTTGTTGTTCTCTCTACCCCATGCTTTATTCATGTCATATTCATGACTCAATGACATCTCTAATGACTTCCAAGGCTTATAATCATGCAATTCTATCAGTAGTTATCCTTATCCGTCGCACGTCCCATACGCACAAGTGGCCATCCCGTCACGCAAGTACGCATCCTATATGAGACTCACACTCTTGTAACAACTGTGTCACGGCCAATGAAATATAAGAATGCCTCATGATAATGGGGTGGTCTCGTAAAACTAGGTCAACATGCATAATATATAATAAAGACAAAATACGATGCCACCAACGTTGCACCCAAGTTATTCTTGGACGCACAGTTTATATAGCAGTTAAAATATATAAAATAAATAACAAAAATAAAATTCATGCACCAAATGGAATGTAAATCACAGTACAATGGCAAGATATACTTGCCGGGCAGAAAAATTGCGTAATGTAAACGTCCAGGTGTCAAGTACAGAGTATCAGAACCCACTGCCTCCGACTGAACGTCTCCGGATGATAAAATAAATATCACCAACGTTCCTGAAATCAGTGAGATAGCTAGAAAATACTACACTTTTGTCCAATTTGGACATAGGGGCAAAATAGTAATTTTTGGTCAAAGTAGGGTCTATGTCGCCCACTTTGTACCGAAATACGTGCTAGGGGTAAAAGTCTCTAAATTGGACAAATTATAGGTCAAATAAATCCTAAACGTCGATACAAACTCAATGATATGTCCAGTTTTGGATTTCGGTGAGCCGATCAAAATTTTACCCTTCATGTCAACCCGTGGACCCGCAAATAGGCGGTTTGGTCAACTGTCTCGAAATCGCGCGAAACTTGGGTCACAGGACCAACGTGATACCACGAATCCAATAGCACAAGTTTTGTCACGTTCCGCAGAGCGTACACAAAGTAGGGTGGTTATTTACAAAAGTCACGATACAGAAACTTTTCACGATACAAGTTAATTTCGACACGCACACACGTCCGAATCAGCTTCCGCGAAAGTCCACACGTCCAGATATACTATATGCACCTTTCGATGTAATTGGTACACGACGAGGTGGCCTGGTTTGGCTGGACGCACTCCGTATCGCAAGTTTTCGGGTTCAAAAAATATGATTTTTGGTTAGGTTTGAACAAGTTGAATTTAATAATTAAATCAAACTATATAAAACTAAAAGAACAGTTTTAATCTTGGTCATATTGTGAAGAAGTCCTTTTAATTAGTTTTTAAAAATATTAAACGGGTTGATGGAAAATTGGACATGAACAGGGGCAGTTGGATTAAATTTATGAACTATTTTCGAACAATTTTTCGACCAACTTTCGGTCGATATTTCGATCAATCCGGGGCTCCAAAATCCGTTCCACTTGAAGGGATTCCTAGGGGGTCAGGTTGTGAGTGTATACGGATAAACCGTTCATAAAAAGATGCGGAGATGAGAGAGATAAATACCTATGAAATAGGGGTCGCAGGGGGTTGTTGCATGCGTGCGCGCGGGGAGGGTGTTGTCGGCGGTCGACCGACCGGTGTAGGCGGCCAGCGGCGGTCGTAGGGAGTCGGCTGTCGACGCTGGAGGTCAGACATGGTATATCTAGGGTTTGGCTATAGATTTATGGAATTAGATCAGGGTTAGGGTAAAGTTATGAAGTATATATATATAGAGAAGGAGAGGAGCGTACGGGTCGAGCGGGTTGAGGGTTCTGTAGTATAGGTTTTTTTTCTTCTTATTTCTTTTCTTTTCATTTAATTAATACTTTCTTTATTTATATTACTTTTTATTTTATATAATCTTTTTAACAACTAACTTATTTATTATTATATTATATTATATTTTACTTTATTTTATTTTATTTATTATTAGCACTATAATCATTATTATTATTATTATTATTATTATTATTATTATTCTATAATACCAAAATTATTTTATTTATTACGATAAATTTTAATTTCTAATATACTAACGTAGTAGGGGTCACCCTCACATATCACTATTCTTACAAAATCGCGTATTCATATATATATACATATATTATTTTATTAATTATAAAATTTAGGGTGGTTACAGCTAGCCGAATATTTTGATGGCTAGATCTCTAGAACATTCTGATGGAGCGTTTGGGGCACCTTACGACTTTATCTCACATGTTCTATGTTGTTGTTACTTGCTTGAATGATTGAGATATAGTTGTTCTGAGACTCTAGAAGACTTAATTGTAGCATGCTGTCACGCCCCAGTCCCAAAATATCGAGGGACTAGACACGTGGCAATGGCCAGCAGCACACACCGATGGACAAGCCAATTTAATGGATCCATCGGGGCATACTTAAGCTGTAATACAACAATAAGGGTCTACTAATCTCATCCACAGAATAAATACATCAATATCAGAATCATAAAGCAAGATCAATCTCAATAAAACATAAAATCGGGGAACAACCCGATAATGAGTCTGGTACAATAGTCAAGATGCAGGAATAAAGATAACAACAGCAAATACTGAGTATGGATACAATATATACTCAGAAGATATCCTCGGAGATCACTCGTCTTCTTGATCTGGTACTGCTCCAGTGTCTACTCCTGCTCCTGCTCCTGCTAATGCTCATGTCCGTATATCTTGGGATAGATCTCGTCTGCTAATCCTGGGGACATAATCCGGATCCAGGTCCTCAGGAAACATAGCAAGGTACAAAATAACTCACATCAACAACTCCAGTCAGGCTCCACAATGGTCTATGCTACAAAACTGGCAGGGGACCAGGTCCTCAGAGGGACGTAACAAGGTACAAGAAACAGTATGCCAAAATAATACAGTATATGAAATGTATCAATAGGGTAAACTATATAACCAGCTAAGTGATATGCAAATGAGAGTTTTAATCATACTCGGGCTGAGACTACTATAGGATCTATGTCGGAGAAACCTATAGCAGTATTCTCTCGAAGGGCCAGAACTTGTGCCAAAGCTCTGTATCAGAGACTAGGATACCTCCAGATGACAATATATATAATATAACCAGCCTTTGATATGGTAATACTCTCCCCACCCAATGTAATCACACGTCTCATGTCCATGACACGCAAGATCATAACTAATGCAATAAGTCATAATGATAGCTAAGCAGGTATAAAGTATATGTCATAAACCTGTATCCTATACAGAATCACCATGAATATCTCAGGAATATTCTATCTCATGAATAGTGTCAAGTGTCCTGGGTTATGACGTACTTGATAATGCAAGCACGAGAAGTATATGGTCTCGGTATCCATGTCTAGGTGACGTTACACAACTCCGCGTACGGTGTTGGCACCCGAATAATATTCAGAAGCTAAATAATGTCATACGGTCCTAGGTCAAGCATGTACAATATATAAATAAGTCAAGGAAATATGTAACAAGAACTGCAAGATTTGGCAAGGTACACTCGTCTGGGGTTCTGACTCCAACTGTAGCTCTGACAGCAGCGAGATTTGCAGGTAGTCCTCCGGTTGCTGAAATAAACATCACCATCAGGTTCAAAAAATATCAAATAGCTAGAAACGCCTATTCTTGAGTCCAATTTGGACACAAGGGCAAAAATGATAATTTTTGGTTAAAGTAGGGTCCACATGTAGCCCGCTTCGCACCGAAAAATGTGTCAAAAATAATGTTCTCCAAATTCGTCAAACTTAGTGTCCCCAAGTCCAGAATGACGATACGAACCCAACGGAATGTCCAGAACCGGATTCCGATGAGCCGATCACAAAATCGCCCGTCAAGTGGAGCCGCGGGGGCCACGATATGCAATTTTATCAACGTTCTCAGAATCGAACCAAACTTGGGTCACAAGACCAGCATATTGCTACGAGTCCAATAGCACAAGTTTCATTTCGATCCGACGTGTGTACACAAAGTTATGATGAGATCCAGAACAGGCAGATACGAGACGTTGTCGGCGGATACGCGTTGATTCCGGTGTGCACGCACATCCAAATCAACTTCTGCGAAATCCTACACATCCGTATCAACGGCGCGCACCTTTCGGTGAAGACCGCACGCAACCAAGTCGTCCCGTTTGGCGGGGCGCAATCAGTTCCGGGGGAAAATGGGGTGTTAATTTTCCTGTTTTTGGATCGCAGTTCGCGATCACCACAGGACGCGACACACCGAGCGGGTTGCACGAACATCGAGAGGGTTACGCAGTCTACACATCACAATAGACGGCACGAAAAACGGGGCAGCGAGGAGAGAGAAAAGGTTACCTGAACAAGGCTACGTAGAACTGGGTTTTTCCGTGTCCGCGAGGCGATGCGACACGACACGACACTGTGCTGTGTCCGGGTTTAGGGCTTCGACGACTTGCCGGAGACTTCGCCGGAGGAGGGGTGGCTAGGGCACGGCTGGGTGGAGGCGGAGCGGGCTCTGGCTCGTCGGGGCGGCTCAGGCGAAGGCGAAGCTGGAGCTGCTAAGGCGGGAAGACGTCGTGACGGCAGCGGAGCTAGGGCAGGGGAGGAAGGCGGAGGTGGCTGCGGTGGGTGGCTGGACAGAGGCTGGGATGGGTCAGGAGGCGGAGGGGCTCGTCGGGGAAGACGGTGGCTAGGGGCTGGGAGCAGCCGGTACGAGGGTTTATAAAGAGGCGAATGGGAGGGAAAGCGGTGGCCACTGCGGAGGCGAGGCGGCGGCAGTTGCGGGGGAGCTGGAGCGGCGTCGGAAGCCGAAGAGCTACGGCGGTTACGGGCGGAGGGGAATCGTCATGGTCGGGGGTTAGGTTTAGGGTTTCTGGGTCGGGTCAGCGGGTCGGGTCTGAGGGGATCCGACCCGATCCGCTAAAGCATGAATGCGGGTTCGGGTAGGCGAGTTTCGGGTAGGCGGGTTAGACCCGGATCCGACCCATAGGGTTGGGTTCGGTTCAGTTGAACCGGGTCTGGTTCAGGTTGGTTTGGTTCAATTGAACCGGGTTTAATTAAGGGTTTAATTAGGGTTTATTTTAAACTTAGTTTTTAGGGCTTTAAAAATGTTTCCGGGGTCCAATAAATTTTCGGAAAATTATCCTATGTCTAATTTTTCATTTTACCCCAGAAAATATTATCTTAATATTATTTAACATCGTTTAAAAATTATTTAATTATAAAATATCTTAGTCTTATTTAATTAAAAATCCCAAAAAATTACAGAAAAATTATGAATAACCATTTTAAAAATTCCTGAAAAATCAGAGAGTTTACAATCTACCCCCCTTAAGAGAATTGCGTCCTCGCAATCAAAGAATAACCGGTCAACAAAGATAATATGGTTGCAAACATTGTGCGAAGCACATCACGATTAAGAAGAGTCAAGGTTGAGGGTTTAAAAACACATAGGGAAAATTATTTCCCTAAAAAGTTATGCAATTTCCCGGATAAAGGAAATCTAGAAGACTACTAGGTTATCACTTATAAAAACATATTAGGTTATCAATTATTAGCAATTTTAAAACTACTAGGTCAAGGCTAAGGTCACGAACCAATAGGCACGAGCTAAAGCAAATCTAGAAACAAATAACTACGAAAACTTGCGCGCATTAGCTACTCCACGAGTCTGCACGTTCTCTAAGGTCATCACGAAAGCTTGTCCGCGTCCTTGCGGTGGTGCCCTCTGCTGTTGCTCAGCCTGCTGGAAGAGTGTTGATCTACTTGATTGCCTTGTGGTGTTCCTGCAGGAGTCTCGTTGCTTGATTGTGATTCCATTACTCTGCATCCAAAATAAACTATAAAAGGCGCAGAGAAATCAAGGCAGGATGCAAGTCAAGAAATAAATTTGAATCCGATATTGTAAACCCCCTGAATTTTCAAAATTTTAAAAACTGAATTTTTCACAATTTTCTGGAATTTTCTGGGAATTTTCTGTAATTTAAAAACTGGGTTTTAATTATTCAATGATTTTTAATTGATATTAAACAGTATTAAAATATTATGAAAATAATATTTTTGGATGTAAAATGAAAAACTGGACTTAGGGCAATTTTTCTGGAATTTATTGGACCCCGGACCTATTTTTAAATGCCTAAAAAGTATTTACTTATTTAATTAATTATTTATTATTTAATTATTGATTTTATTATTATTATTTTCTTTTTCTTTTTCTTTTTCCCAGCCCGTTGGGCCGGCCCAGCCCGGCCCAACAGACCCAGCCCAACCCGAGCCCAGCCCTAGCGGGTCGGGTCGGATCCGCCAGACCCGACCCGAAACCCGCTAGCCCGCTCACCCGCTCACCCACGATCCCCCAGCCCCCCCCGCGCGTCCCGGCCCCTCCGCCGCACTTCCCGCCGCCCGCTCCGGCCGGCCAACCGCCCCCGCACGCCCCCACGACCCCACGACCTCCGCCTCCCCCGCTCGGCCCCGCTCCCCTCCGCCCCCTATATAAACCCCGTCCACCGCCCTAGCCCCTCCCCGTCGACGCCACCGCTCTCCGCCGCTGCCCAGCCACCCAGCCACCGCCCCTGCGCCGTCCACCACCGCGGCCAGCCACCTCTTCCTCCCCTCCTCTTCTTCTTCTCCGGTGTCCCGCTCCGCCGTCCCCGTCGACCTCGACGTCGACAGCAGCCGAGGACAGCAGCAGCACAGTGGCAGCTCCGGCAGACCGCGCCGCCGCCGGCGAGCCTCCAGCGCCGCGCCGCCCTCCGCCGCGTGCCCCCAGCCCGCCGCCTCAGCCGCCCGGCCGCCCAGCCGCCGTCCCCGCCGCCGGATCCCCAGAGCCCTAACCCTAACCCTAATTCTCGAGTCCGTGTCCGACACGAATCGGACACGTGTCGGACACGATTTGGCCCTGGTTTTCGGGTCCCCTTCAGGTGCGTGTATCTTTTTGCTCGTAGCTCCGATTTCGATTCCGTAAATTGCGTTGCGAAGCCTGTATGACCCTCTCGGTGTCAGGACAAACTGTTCGGGGTATCGCGTCCTGTGGTGATCGCACACCGCGATCCAAAAACAGGAAAAAACCAGACCCTGTTTCACCCCGGAACTGGGTACGCCTCGCCAAACGGGACGACTTGGTCGCGTACGGTCTTCACAGATACGTGCGTCTCGTCGATACGGACGTGTGGGATTTCACGAAAGCTGATTCGGGTGTACGTGCACACTGGAATCAACGCGTATCCGCGGACATCGCCCCGTATCCGTACTTTCTGGAATGTGTCCTAACTTTGTGTACACACGTCGGATCGAGACGAAACTTGTGCCATCGGACTTGTAGCGATACGCTGGTCCTGTGGGTCAAGTTTGGTTCGATTCTGAGAACGTTGACAAAATCGCGTGTCGTGGGCCCCATAGGCCCCGCTCGACGGGCGATTTTGTGATCGGCTCATCGGAATTCAATTCTGAAAGTTCCGTTGGGTTCGTATCAGCGTTTCTGACCTGTGGACACTAAGTTTGGTGAATTTGGAGACCGTTGACCCGGACGCGTTTTTCGGTGCAAAGCGAGCCCACCGGTGGACCCCGTTTTAGCCCGAAATTATCGTTTTGCCCTTGTCTCCAAATTGGACCCAAGGACAGGCGTTTCTAGCTGATTGATATTTTTTGGATCTGATGGTGATGTTTATTTCAGCAACCGGAGTATCGCCTGCAATTTCCGCCGAGGTCAGAACTGCAAACCGAACCGGAACCACAGGCAAGTGTACCTCGCCAAAACTTGCAGCTTGCTACATATTTCCTGGACTTGGTTATACATCAGTGGGCAAGTAAAGCCTGCCAATTCTTAGACATTTCTGATTATAGTATTTTACTTGATTTTCTGGTAGTTTCTTATGTAACTTGTTTAACTGCTCAACCCAGGACACCTGACACTATTCATGTGACGGAATTGCCTGAGATATACCTGGTGATTCCGTATAGGTTGCATATTCATGTCATTCCAGTTTACATGCTTAGATTCTAGCCTGACTCATTGCATTAGTTCAAACTTGCGTGACTTGTACCTGATATATTCTGGAACTGTGACGTGAGATTACATGGGGTGGGGAGAGTATTACCATATCAAGGCTGATTATAATATAAATAATGTTATCTGGAGGTGTCCTAGTCTCTGATACAGAGCTTTGGCACAAGTTCTGGCTCTTCTAAAAAATACTGCTATGGTTTCTTAGACACTGATCCTGTAGTAGTCTCAGCCTGAGTATGACTAAAACTCTCACTTGCATATCACTAGCTGGTTTACATATTTACCCTGCTATTTATTTTATTGCTGCACTGCATATATTTTGGCTTGTATTTTCTGTACCTTGTTATGTCCCCTGAGGACCTGGAATGGACTATGTCCCCAGGTACAGCTGAAGAAAACTACCCCGAGGTGTACGGTACTGGATCACTCCTTGGAGCAGAACAAGGAACAAGGGACGAGATAGTGGCCGAAGACTTCTCTTGAGCACCGGCCTCAGTTATACAGTATTTCCATTTCCAGCATTTTAAAATTCCTGTCTTTTCTTAAATGTAACAGACTAATTCTCGGATTTGTTCCCGAGATAGCTTATTTGAGATTTCAGTATTTATTTCCATTGCATAATTTCTGGCTTTTAATCTGTGACTTTCTGTGGATGAGATTAGAAATACCTGAGACTTGTAACATATTACTGATAGACTACAGCTTAAGCATGCCCTGATGGATCCATTAAATTAGGTTGTCCATCGGTGCGTGCTGCTGGCCATTGCTCACGTGCTCAGTCCCTCGTCATTTTGGGACTGGGGCGTGACATGGTTTTTGTGGTAGCCCATGCAGGTCTACGACTAAATTGTTCGGTTTCAACTTAGGGACCGAACAGGCCTACAATAAGATAGGATAAATTTTAGGATCTCATCCACTTGCTTGAATCGTTTTTGATATCTGTATCGTATTCGAACTAACTTGAACTTGCATCTTGCCTTGTTTCCTGTGCGCCTCTTATTGGTTATTTTGGATACAGGAAAATGGACCCACAAGAATGCAACGAGACTCCCGTCAGAACACCACAAGCTACAGGTGTCACCTACGACGACGACGTGACACCAGTCGGAGGAATCCCCACAACTCAACAGAGCCAGCAGGCAGGTCAACCTACCTCCCGAATCCGGCGCGACGACATTCCACCTCCGCCGCAGTTCGTCCCACCAATGCCCGTGTTCCCACCAGGACAGCCGATCGACGGGCAGCAAATATTCCAAATGATCTACACGATGATGCAAGCACATCAACAAGTCCAACACGAGGCTCAGCGTCGTGAAGCTAACTTCTTAAGGGACAGCATCGTAACTGCACTGGGGCAGGCCAACCTACCAGCTCGACGGCCAACTACAGGCTCAATCACTGACTTCCGCCAACTGAAGCCCCGCACTTTTTCTGGAAAAGAGGAGCCCACAGAAGTTCACGAGTGGCTCACCAACATACGGCATCAACTTGAAGCAGCTGAACTTCCACGAGAACGCTGGATGACTGCCGTCCGAATGCAATTGACGGACAATGCCCATCACTGGTGGCTATCCGAGGAGACGCGACTCGGACCAGACCGAGTCACTTGGGAGGAGTTCTCCAGACTCTTCCAGGAGATGTACATTCCTGCCATCGCTCGATCAGAACTGCGGGACAAATTCAATCGCCTCACTCAGGACTCCATGACGGTGGAAGAGTACAACGTAGAATTCATTCGTCTGAGCCGCTTCGCCCCCACCCTGATCCCGACTGAGGAAGAGAAGGCCGAAAAATTCTTCGACGGACTGAACATTGACCTGCAGAAACTAATTGGGTCCGTCGCACCAACATCATACTCGGACGTCCTTGCTGCGGCTCGACGCATAGAGCGCGTCACCAAGAGAGAGACCAGACTGAAGCGGTCGTCCCCATCCGCACCAACCAAAGCAGCACAAGAAGAATCTGCAAAGAGACCGCACCAACAGCAGAAAGCATCTACACCACCAGTGGTAGTCCTCCTTACTTGTCATTACTGTGGCAAAGCAGGCCATATCGCCAAGGAATGCCGACGCAGACTAGGATTGTGTTTGGCATGCGGATTCCGTCAGCATTCGGTAAGGGATTGCACTCAACGTGGAGAAGGAACACCAAGGGCGAACCAGCAAACTCCACCAGCGCCTCGAGCAGCACCCTACCAGCAAGCTCAGCAACAGCAGAGGAATCTACCTCAAGGACGAGAGCAGGCTTACGCGATGACAGTGCAGGAAGCCGATGCGAGTAAGTGATTTATAGTTTTCTGTTTCCAGTCTTGTCGTAGCTCGTGCCTATTTGGTTCGTGACCTCAGCCCCAACCTAGTAATTTGCAACTTGTTAATAACAACCTGGTATTCATAAAATTTATAGTTTTAACTAGATTTTCCTGGAAAGTGTAAACTTTCAATTTTTAGGGAAACGGTATTTCCCTGAAGTCCCTTGTGACGTGCTTTCAAACGATACCTGCGACCGTGTCATCTCTGCTGACCGGTTATTCTTTGATTGCGAGGACGCAATCCTCTTAAGGGGGGTAGATTGTAAACCCCCTAAATTTTCAAAATTTTAAAAACTGGATTTTTCACAATTTTCTAGAATTTTTTGGGAATTTTCTGTAATTTAAAAACTGGGTTTTAATTATTCAATGATTTTTAATTGATATTAAACAGTATTAAAATATTATGAAAATAATATTTTTGGATGTAAAATGAAAAACTGGACTTAGGGCAATTTTTCTGGAATTTATTGGGCCCCGAACCTATTTTTAAATGCCTAAAAAGTATTTACTTATTTAATTAATTAATTATTATTTAATTATTGATTTTATTATTATTATTTTCTTTTTCTTTTTCTTTTTCCCAGCCTGTTGGGCCGGCCCAGCCCGGCCCAACAGACCCAGCCCAACCCGAGCCCAGCCCTAGCGGGTCGGGTCGGATCCGCCAGACCCGACCCGAAACCCGCTAGCCCGCTCACCCGCTCACCCACGATCCCCCAGCCCCCCCGCGCGTCCCGGCCGCTCCGCCGCATTTCCCGCCGCCCGCTCCGGCCGACCAACCGCCCCCGCACGCCCCCACGACCCCACGACCTCCGCCTCCCCCGCTCGGCCCCGCTCCCCTCCGCCCCCTATATAAACCCCGTCCACCGCCCTAGCCCCTCCCCGTCGACGCCACCGCTCTCCGCCGCTGCCCAGCCACCCAGCCACCGCCCCTGTGCCGTCCACCACCGCGGCCAGCCACCTCTTCCTCCCCTCCTCTTCTTCTTCTCCGGTGTCCCGCTCCGCCGTCCCCGTCGACCTCGACGTCGACAGCAGCCGAGGACAGCAGCAGCACAGCGGCAGCTCCGGCAGACCGCGCCGCCGCCGGCGAGCCTCCAGCGCCGCGCCGCCCTCCGCCGCGTGCCCCCAGCCCGCCGCCTCAGCCGCCCGGCCGCCCAGCCGCCGTCCCCGTCGCCGGATCCCCAGAGCCCTAACCCTAACCCTAATTCTCGAGTCCGTGTCCGACACGAATCGGACACGTGTCGGACACGATTTGGCCCTGGTTTTCGGGTCCCCTTCAGGTGCGTGTATCTTTTTGCTCGTAGCTCCGATTTCGATTCCGTAAATTGCGTTGCGAAGCCTGTATGACCCTCTCGGTGTCCGAATAAACTGTTCGGGGCATCGCGTCCTGTGGTGATCGCACACCGCGATCCAAAAACAGGAAAAAACTAGACCCTGTTTCACCCCGGAACTGGGTACGCCCCGCCAAACGGGACGACTTGGTCGCATGCGGTCTTCACAGATACGTGCGCCTCGTCGATACGGACATGTGGGATTTCACGGAAGCTGATTCGGGTGTGCGTGCACACCGAAATCAACGCGTATCCGCGGACATCGTCCCATATCCGTACTTTCTGGAACGCGCCCTAACTTTGTGTACACACGTCGAATCGAGACAAAACTTATGCCATCGAACTCGTAGCGATACGCTGGTCCTGTGGGTCAAGTTTGGTTCGATTCTGAGAACGTTGACGAAATCGCGTGTCGTGGGCCCCATAGGCCCCGCTCGACAGGCGATTTTGTGATCGGCTCATCGGAATTCAATTCTGAAAGTTCCGTTGGGTTCGTATCAGCGTTTCTGACCTGTGGACACTAAGTTTGGTGAATTTGGAGACCGTTGACCCGGACGCATTTTTCGGTGCAAAGCGGGCCCACCGGTGGACCCCGTTTTAGCCCGAAATTACCGTTTTGCCCTTGTCTCCAAATTGGACCCAAGGACAGGCGTTTCTAGCTGATTGATATTTTCTGGATCTGATGGTGATGTTTGTTTCAGCAACCGGAGTATCGCCTGCAATTCCCGCCGAGGTCAGAACTGCAAACCGAACCGGAACCACAGGCAAGTGTACCTCGCCAAAACTTGCAGCTTGCTACATATTTCCTGGACTTGGTTATACATCAGTGGGCAAGTAAAGCCTGCCAATTCTTAGACATTTCTGATTATAGTATTTTACTTGATTTTCTGGTAGTTTCTTATGTAACTTGTTTAACTGCTCAACCCAGGACACCTGACACTATTCATGTGACGGAATTGCCTGAGATATACCTGGTGATTCCGTATAGGTTACATATTCATGTCATTCCAGTTTACATGCTTAGATTCTAGCCTGACTCATTGCATTAGTTCAAACTTGCGTGACTTGTACCTGATATATTCTGGAACTGTGACGTGAGATTACATGGGGTGGGGAGAGTATTACCATATCAAGGCTGATTATAATGTAAATAATGTTATCTGGAGGTGTCCTAGTCTCTGATACAGAGCTTTGGCACAAGTTCTGGCTCTTCTAGAAAATACTGCTATGGTTTCTTAGACACTGATCCTGTAGTAGTCTCAGCCTGAGAATGACTAAAACTCTCACTTGCATATCACTAGCTGGTTTACATATTTACCCTGCTGTTTATTTTATTGCTGCACTGCATATGTTTTGGCTTGTATTTTCTGTACCTTGTTATGTCCCCTGAGGACCTGGAATGGACTATGTCCCCAGGTACAGCTGAAGAAAACTACCCCGAGGTGTACGGTACTGGAGCACTCCTTGGAGCAGAACAAGGAACAGGGGACGAGATAGTGGCCGAAGACTTCTCTTGAGCACCGGCCTCAGTTATACAGTATTTCCATTTCCAGCATTTTAAAATTCCTGTCTTTTCTTAAATGTAACAGACTAATTCTCGGATTTGTTCCCGAGATAGCTTATTTGAGATTTCAGTATTTATTTCCATTGCATAATTTCTGGCTTTTAATCTGTGACTTTCTGTGGATGAGATTAGAAATACCTGAGACTTGTAACATATTACTGATAGACTACAGCTTAAGCATGCCCTGATGGATCCATTAAATTGGGTTGTCCATCGGTGCGTACTGCTGGCCATTGCTCACGTGCTCAGTCCCTCGTTATTTTGGGACTGGGGCGTGACAGATATAAATGTCAAGAACGATTCAAGCAAGTGGATGAGATCCTATAACTTATCCTATTCTTATTACAGGCTTGCTCGGTCCCTAAGTTGAAACCGAATAATTTAGTCGTTGACCTGCATGGGCCACCACAAAAACCATGTCACGTCCCAATCCCAAAATATCGAGGGACTAGACACGTGGCAATGGCCAGCAGCACACACCGATGGACAAGCCAATTTAATGGATCCATCGGGGCGTACTTAAGCTGTAATACAACAATAAGGGTCTAATAATCTCATCCACAAAATAAATACATCAATATCAGAATCATAAAGCAAGATCAATCTCAATAAAACATAAACTCGAGGAACAACCCGATAATGAGTCTGGTACAATAGTCAAGATGCAGGAATAAAGATAACAACAGCAAATACTGAGTATGGATAAAGCATATACTCAGAAGATATCCTCGGAGATCACTCGTCTTCTGGATCTGGTATTGCTCCAGTGTCTACTCCTGCTCCTGCTCCTTCTAATGCTCTTGTCCCGTATATCTCGAGATAGATCTCGTCTGCTAATCCTGGAGACATAATCCAGATCCAGGTTCCCAGGGGACATAGCAAGGTACAAAATAACTCACATCAGCAACTCCAGTCAGGCTCCACAATGGTCAATGCTGCAAAACTGGCAGGGGACCAGGTCCTCAGAGGGACGTAACAAGGTACAAGAAACAGTATGCCAAAATAATGCAGTATATGAAATGTATCAATAGGGTAAACTATATAACCAGCTAAGTGATATGCAAATGAGAGTTTTAATCATACTCGGGTTGAGACTACTATAGGATTTGTGTCGGAGAAACCTATAGCAGTATTCTTTCGAAGGGCCAGAACTTGTGCCAAAGCTCTGTATCAGAGACTAGGACACCTCCAGATGACAATATATATAATATAATCAGCCTTTGATATGGTAATACTCTCCCCACCCAATGTAATCACACGTCTCTTGTCCATGATACCCAAGATCATAACTAATGCAACAAGTCATAATGATAGCTAAGCAGGTATAAAGTATATGTCATAAACCTGTATCCTATACAGAATTACCATGATATCTCAGGAAGATTCTGTCTCATGAATAGTGTCAAGTGTCCTGGGTTATGACGTACTTGATAATGCAAGCACGAGAAGTATAGGGTCTCGGTATCCATGTCTAGGTGACGTTACACAACTCCGCGTACGGTGTTGGCACCCGAATACGATTCGGAAGCTAAGCAATGTCACACGATCCTAGGTCAAGCATGTACAATATATAAATAAGCCAAGGAAATATGTAACAAGAACTGCAAGATTTGGCAAGGTACACGTGCCTGGGGTTCTGACTCCAACTGTAGCTCTGGCAGCAGCGGGATTTGCAGGTAGTCCTTCGGTTGCTGAAATAAACATCACCATCAGGTTCAAAAAATATCAAATAGCTAGAAATGCCTGTTCTTGAATCCAATTTGGACACAAGGGCAAAAATGACAGTTTCTGGTTAAAGCAGGGTCCACTTGTGGCCCGCTTCGCACCAAAAAACGTGTCAGAAACAATGTTCTCCAAATTCATCAAACTTAGTGTCCATAAGTCCAGAACGACGATATGAACCCAACGGAATGTCCAGAACCGGATTCCGATGAGCCCATCACAAAATCGCCCATCAAGTGGAGCCGCGGGGCCCACGATACGCGATTTTATCAACGTTCTCAGAATTGAACCAAACTTGGGTCACAGGACCAGCAT
Organism: Iris macrosiphon; assembly: GCA_036927795.1. Classification (NCBI taxonomy): domain Eukaryota; kingdom Viridiplantae; phylum Streptophyta; class Magnoliopsida; order Asparagales; family Iridaceae; genus Iris; species Iris macrosiphon. The sequence goes on along the minus strand of JAYESA010000002.1, from coordinate 198,055,581 downwards.
ATTGCTACGAGTCCAATGGCGCAAGTTTCGTTTCGATCCGACGTGTGTACACAAAGTTATGACGAATCCAGAACAGGGAGATACGGGACGTTGTCGGCGAATACGCGTTGATTTCGGTGTGCACGCACATCCAAATCAACTTCTGCAAAATCTTACACGTCCGTATCAACGACGCGTACCTTTCGGTGATGACCGCACGCGACCAAGTCATCCCGTTTGACGGGACGCACTCAGTTCCGGGAGAAAACGGGGTGTTGATTTTCCTGTTTTTGGATCGCAGTTCGCGATCACCACAGGACGCAACACACCGAGCGGGTTACACGGACATCGAGAGGGTTACGCAGTCTACGCATCACAACAGACGACACAAGAAATGGGGCAGCAAGGAGAGAGAAAAGATTACCTGAACAGGGCTACACAGAACTGGGTTTTCCCATGTCCGCGAGGCGATGCGACACGACACTGTGCTGTGTCCGGGTTTAGGGCTTCGACGACTTGCCGGAGACTTCGTCGGAGGAGGGGCGGCTAGGGCACAGCTGGGTAGAGGCGAAGCGGGCTCTGGCTCATCGGGGCGGCTCAGGCGAAGGCGAAGCTGGAGCTGCTCAGACGGGGAGACGTCGTGACGGCAGCGGAGCTAGGGCGGGGAGGAAGGCGGAGGTGGCTGCGGTGGGTCGCTGGACAGAGGCTGGGATGGGTCAGGCGGCAGAGGGGCTCGTCGTGGAAGACGGTGGCTAGGGGCTGGGAGCGGCCGGTGCGATGGTTTATATAGAGGCGAATGGGAGGGAAAGCGGTGGCCGTTGCGGAGGCGAGGCGGCGGCAGTTGCGGGGGAGCCGGAGCGGCGTCGGAAGTCGGAGAGCCACGGCGGTTACGGGTGGAGGGAAATCGCCATGGTCGGGGGTTAGGTTTAGGGTTTCCGGGTCGGGTCAGCGGGTCGGGTCTGAGGGGATCCGACCCGATCCACTAAAGCATGAATGCGGGTTCGGGTAGGCGGGTTTCGGGTAGGCGGGTTAGACCCGGATCTGACCCGTAGGGTTGGGTTCGGTTCAGTTGAACCGGGTCTGGTTCGGGTTGGTTTGGTTCAATTGAACCGGATTTAATTTAGGGTTTAATTAGGGTTTATTTTAAACTTAGTTTTTAGGGCTTTAAAAATATTTTCGGGGTCCAATAAATTCTCGGAAAATTACCCTATGTCTAATTTTTTATTTTACACCAGAAAATATTATTTTAATATTATTTAACATCGTTTAAAAATTATTTAATTATAAAATACCTTAGTTTTATTTAATTAAAAATCCCAGAAAATTACAGAAAAATTATGAAAAACCATTTTAAAAATTCCTGAAAAATCAGGGGGTTTACAATCTACCCCCCTTAAGAGGATTGCGTCCTCGCAATCAAAGAATAACCGGTCAACAAAGATAACACGGTTGCAAACATTGTTCGAAGCACATCACGATTAAGAATAGTCAAGGTTGAGGGTTTAAAAACACATAGGGAAAATTATTTCCCTAAAAAGTTATGCAATTTCCCAAATGAAGGAAATCTAGAAGACTACTAGGTTATCACTTATAAAAACATATTAGGTTATCAATTATTAGCAATTTCAAAACTACTAGGTCAAGGCTAAGGTCACGAACCAATAGGCACGAGCTAAAGCAAATCTAGAAACAAATAACTACGAAAACTTACGCGCATTAGCTACTCCACGAGTCTGCACGTTCTCCAAGGTCAACGCGAAAGCTTGTCCGCGTCCTTGCGGTGGTGCCCTCTGCTGTTGTTGAGCCTGCTGGAAGAGTGTTGATCTACTTGATTGCCTTGTTGAGTTGATTGACCTCTATCTTCTGGTATCACTTCATCTTCGTAGGTGACCACAACACCTTGTGGTGTTCCTGCAGGAGTCTCGTTGCTTGATTGTGATTCCATTACTCTGCATCCAAAATAAACTATAAAAGGTGCACAGGAATCAAGGCAGGATGCAAGTCAAGAAATAAATTTGAATCCGATATAGATGTCAAGAACGATTCAAGCAAGTGGATGAGATCCTATAACTTATCCTATTCTTATTGCAGGCTTGCTCGGTCCCTAAGTTAAAATCGAACAATTTAGTCATTGACCTGCATGGGCCACCACAAAAACCATGTCACGCCCAGTCCCAAAATATCGAGGGACTAGACACGTGGCAATGGCCAGCAGCACACACCGATGGATAACCCAATTTAATAGATCCATCGGGGCGTACTTAAGCTGTAATACAACAATAAGGGTCTACTAATCTCATCCACAGAATAAATACATCAATATCAGAATCATAAAGCAAGATCAATCTCAATAAAATATAAACTCGGAGAACAACCCGATAATGAGTCTGGTACAATAGTCAAGATGCAGGAATAAAGATAACAATAGCAAATACTGAGTATGGATAAAGCATATACTCAGAAGATATCCTCGGAGATCACTCGTCTTCTGGATCAGGTACTGCTCCAGTATCTACTCCTGCTCCTGCTAATGCTCATGTCCCGTATATCTCGGGATAGATCTCGTCTGCTAATCCTGGGGACATAATCCGGATCCAGGTCCTCAGGGGACATAGCAAGGTACAAAATAAATCACATCAGCAACTCCAGTCAGGCTCCACAATGGTCTATGCTGCAAAACTGGCAGGGGACCAGGTCCTCAGAGGGACGTAACAAGGTACAAGAAACAGTATGCCAAAATAATGCAGTATATGAAATATATCAATAGGGTAAACTATATAACCAGCTAAGTGATATGCAAATGAGAGTTTTAATCATACTCGGACTGAGACTACTATAGGATCTGTGTCGGAGAAACCTATAGCAGTATTCTCTCGAAGGGCCAGAACTTGTGCCAAAGCTCTGTATCAGAGACTAGGATACCTCCAGATGACAATATATATAATATAATCAGCCTTTGATATGGTAATACTCTCTCCACCCAATGTAATCACACGTCTCATGTCCATGACACGCAAGATCATAACTAATGCAACAAGTAATAATGATAGCTAAGCAGGTATAAAGTATATGTCATAAATATTTATCCTATACAGAATCACCATGAATATCTCAGGAAGATTCCGTCTTATAAATAGTGTCAAGTGTCCTGGGTTATAACGTACTTGATAATGCAAGCACGAGAAGTATAGGGTCTTGGTATCCATGTGTAGGTGACGTTACACAACTCCGCGTACGGTGTTGGCACCCGAATGCGATTCGGAAGCTAAGCAATGTCACACGGTCCTAGGTCAAGCATGTACAATATATAAATAAGTCAAGAAAATATGTAACAAGAACTGCAAGATTTGGCAAGGTACACTTGCCTGGGGTTCAGACTTTAACTGTAGCTCTGGCAGCAGCGGGATTTGCAGGTAGTCCTCCGGTTGCTGAAATAAATATCACCATCAGGTTCAGAAAATATCAAATAGCTAGAAATGCATTTTCTTGAGTCCAATTTGGACACAAGGGCAAAAATGACAGTTTCTGGTTAAAGTAGAGTCCACATGTGGCCCGTTTCGCACCGAAAAATGTATCAGAAACAATGTTCTCCAAATTCGTCAAACTTAGTATCCACAAGTCCAGAATGACAATACGAACCCAACGGAATATCCAGAACCGGATTCCGATGAGTCGATCACAAAATCGCCCGTCAAGTGGAGCCGCGGGGCCCACGATACGCGATTTTATCAACGTTCTCAGAATCGAACCAAACTTGGGTTACAAGACCAACGTATTGCTACGAGTCCAATGGCGCAAGTTTCGTTTCGATCCGACGTGTGTACACAAAGTTACGACGAGATCCAGAACAGGCGGATACGGAACGTTGTCGGCGGATACGCGTTGATTTCGGTGTGCACGCACATCCAAATCAACTTCTGCGAAATCCTACACGTCCGTATCAACGGCGCTCACCTTTCGGTGAAGACCGCACGCGACCAAGTCGTCCCGTTTGGCGGGACGCACTCAGTTCCGGGGAAAAACAGGTGTTGATTTTCCTGTTTTTGGATCGCAGTTCGCGATCACCACAGGATGCGACACACCGAGCGGGTTGCACGGACATCGAGAGGATTATGCAGTCTACGCATCACAACAGACGACATGAGAAACGGGACAGCGAGGAGAGAGAAAAGGTTACCTGAACAAGGCTACGCAGAACTGGGTTTTCCCGTGTCCGCGAGGCGATGAGACACGACACTATGCTGTGTCCGGGTTTAGGGCTTCGACGACTTGCCGGAGACTTTGCCGGGGCTTTGCCGGAGGAGGGGCGGCTAGGGCACGGCTGGGTGGAGGCGGAGCGGGCTCTGGCTCGTCGGGGCGGCTCAGGCGAAGGCGAAGCTGGAGCTGCTCAGGCGGGGAGACGTCGTGACGGCAGCGAAGCTAGGGCAGGGGAGGAAGGCGGAGGTGGCTGCGGTGGGTGGATAGACAGAGGCTGGGATGGGTCAGGCGGCGGAGGGGCTCGTTGGGGAAGACGATGGCTAGGGGCTGGGAGCGGCCGGTGCGAGGGTTTATATAGAGGCGAATGGGAGGGAAAGCAGTGGCCGTTGCGGAGGTGAGATGGCGGCAGTTGCGGGAGAGACGGAGCAGCGTCGGAAGCCGGAGAGCCACGACGGTTATGGGCGGAGGGGAATCGCCATGGTCGGGGGTTAGGTTTAGGGTTTCCGAGTCGGGTCAGCGGGTCGGGTCTGAGGGGATCCGACCCGATCCGTTAAAGCATGAATGCGGGTTCGGGTAGACGGGTTTCGGGTAGGCGGGTTAGACCCGGATCCGACCCGTAGGGTGGGTTCGATTCAGTTGAACCGGGTCTGGTTCGGGTTGGTTTGGTTCAATTGAACCGGGTTTAATTCAGGGTTTAATTAGGGTTTATTTTAAACTTAGTTTTTAGGGCTTTAAAAATATTTCCGGGGTCCAATAAATTCCCGAAAAATTATCCTATGTCTAATTTTTTATTTTACACCAGAAACTATTATTTTAATATTATTTAACATTGTTTAAAAATTATTTAATTATAAAATACCTTAGTTTTATTTAATTAAAAATCCCAGAAAATTATAAAAAAATTATGAAAATCCATTTTAAAAATTCCTGAAAAATCAGGAGGTTTACACATGCACTCCCTTATCTTTCTACAGCAGTGACCATCATACGACGTTCTATACCTTGTACGGGAGAACTGGCCATGTCCGTCTCCGTATTCCGGTACTGGACGTGGCAACACGTATCTCGGGTACGTATACTAGAATAGTAAGACGAATCTCACACTTCTCACTGAACCAAGCAGAGCGGGGCATTACACTAGTCATGTTCAAATGAACCTTCTCACTGAACCAACCGGAGCGGGGCATTACACTAGTCATGTTCATGTGCGTTGCATGTACCAAAAAGAAAGAAATTTCCTTTGGTATATATATATATATATATATATATATATATATATATATATATATTGGAATTTAAATAGTTTAAATATGATTTAAATATATTTTAACTAGAATTTGTTATATACATGTTTTTAAAACTTTTGATATATGTGGTTCAAATACAATTTGAATATTGAATATATTTTAATTATTATTTTTATAGATATGTTTATAGGCTTTGGATATATGTTCATGTAGTTAGAATGATTTTATGATTTTTTTTTCTTACTTAGTTGAGGATATACATACACGATAGTTAGAAGAATTTTAGTTTTTTTTTTCATCTTAATCACGTGATGATATACATACGGCTTAGACGACTTATTTTAAACAGTTTCAATGATCTTTATAATAGTAGAGATATATTTTAATTATGTTTTGTTATATACATATTTTTTAAACATTGAATATATGTGGTTTAAATATAATTTGAATATTGAATATACTTTAATTATGATTTTTTTTATAGATATGTTTATAGGCTTTGAGTATATGTTCATTAGTTATAAAGATTTTGGGATTTTTTTCTTACTTATATACATACGCAATAATTAGAAGAAGTTTAGTTTTTATTCTTAATTAAGTTATATATACGACTTAAACGATTCAATTTCAAGCGTTTTCAAGCCTATTGTCTTATATATAACTAGTAACATGCACGTGCGTTGCACGTATATTCGTCAAGAATAATTTATATTAGATTTGTTTATTTCAGAATATTTAATTTTTTGGCTCTACTAGTAAGCAATATGACAATATGTTGGGTATTTTTATTTAAAAATTAATTATTTTACATTTTTTTAATTAATTGGACGAGGATAATGATTTACAACGGAAATGATGTTAGTTTTATAATTTGTATCTTTTGAAAGTTTTTTAATTAATTGGATGAGGAGGATGGTTTATAAACAGAGAGAAAGTTAGTTTGATAATTTGTATCTTTCGTAATTTTTTTAATTAATTGGATAATGATGCGAAATCACAAATTGCTTAGACGACTCAACTTTGAGCCATCTAAAAGCCGCATTATATTATGGAATATTAGAAAAGTTGTGCTTCATTGTAAAAATTTTCTTTCCAAATATACCCTTTCTTATGTTTATCAATTAATATTGTTCATTTAGTTAATAGAAATTGTTATTTAATTCTTTATAAACAAAAATTAATTAAATTGTTCTTTGTTCTTCCTAAATTGTATAAAATACATACAACACACATATCTATACTACTATATAATGAGAAATATTGAGGCTTCTCCGTGATTTTATTTTTTAAAAAATATCTTTATCTATATTTACTAATAAAGTTTGTTCATTAAAATTAATATTAGTAGTTATGTAATTACGTATAGAAGAACAAATTAAGGAGCTTGTTGTTTGTTCTTTTCAAATATTATGAAATATGTGCAAGGCACGTGTATATCTATACTACTATATAATGAGAAAAGTTGAAACTTCACCGTTGAATTCTTTTGTTCTAAAAATATCTTTATCTATATTTACTAATTAAATTTGTTCATTAAATTTAATATGAGTAGTTATGTAATAACGTATAGAAGAACAAATTAAGGAGGTTATTGTTTGTTCTTTTCAAATATTATGAAATACATGCAAGACACGTACATATATCTATACTACTATATAACGAGAAAAGTTAGGCTTCATCGTAAAAATTTTTGTTCCAAAACTATCTCTATATATGTTTACCCAAATAGTATTAAATGCACGTGCATATATATTAGTCCTAATAATAAAGAATTTTTTTTTTTTTTTTTTAAATAGTATAAAATACATACTTAACAGAGACGGATGTATTTTTCACTTCCTTCCCAAACGAAACATCAAAACAAGCCCCCGTATATTTGGACATACTTTAACATAAACTCCACATTTTCTAAAACCGTCGTCGCTCAAAACCAAATCTCTCCCATGCCGTCCCATTCCCCGCCGTCCGATCCCCCATCTGCCGAAACCCTCGCCGGAGAATCGCCGGAGATACGCCTCCGCGACGCCGAGGAGCGGCTCCGCGAGGCGATCGAGGAGCTGCACCGCCACCACGCCGGCCGCGCCGACGGAGCCGGCGGAGACGGGGCCCGACCGGAGTGCGACCACGAAGGGGACTCGTGCGTGGCGAACGCCATCGGCAACCTGTGCCAGAGCTTTCTCCTCTCGTACGGGGTTAGGGCCGGGATCGGCATCCTCCTCCGCGCCTTCAAGCTCGCCAGGCGCCAGTCCTACTCCTCGATTCTCGATCTTAAGGTTTATGATCGATTCATCGATCTCTCTTCTTCTTCTTCTTCTTCTTCTTCTTCTTCTTCTTCTTGTTATTGAATTGGCAATTTAATTGTTGATATATTGTGCATGTTTTGATTTGGGAATTGCTAAGCATGTTATACTGCACAATTATCTCTATTTTGTTCGTAGTGTTTGGTTCGCATTTAGGAAGCACAGAGACCGCAAAATCTTTGCCGTCTATGTGACGATTCGTGTCGTGCTGGACATGTACAGGACACAGCATGGATACACTAAAACTAATGTGGTGTCTCATGTTTGTGCAAAATAGGTTTACTTGAGTCAGGACCCGGTGAATATTGCACTTGGAAGTCTTATCTCCACTTTTGTATATACTAAATTGTGAAATTGGTAATCGTTAATATGGGTCTATCATGCGAGTTTGGGGATTTTTAGCTCTGAAAAAAATATGGTTAGTTTGACTCCAGAATAAAATTAGATTGTAACCCAAACAAAAAACAAGGAAACGATATCCAATTTCGCTGAATTGCAGTATTTCAGAACAAAAGAAGAAATTGAATTGCTATTCTTTGATTCTCAGTTACACTACTTCAAATAATCCATGGAATTTCAGTTATTGGCATTGTTAGATCCCCTTCCTAACTGTCCAGCCATGAGAGTAACTCGAGAAGAATTAGACATCAAATTTGGAAAAATTGACAGAGAAGACAGTGTAATTGGAGAATTTGAGAGTAAAACTAGGGTTTCTTTATTGCTGTAAATTGAAAAGTGCAGAGGACATTGGAAAAAACTGGAAGAGGAAAATGTACATAGAGACAAATTTTGAAAAGAGCAAATAAACTTCTGCTCTTCTCCTCTCTCTATTCCCTTATATACTGGGAATTTACATTTGAATTGAATTAAGACCAACTAATTGAATACAACTAACTAATCCTAACAGAATGAGCTAAGTGGCCGAATGATTTGCTACTGAGTAGGCCTCCTCCTCCTCTACTAGCTGGCTCTGCTGAGCTGTATATGGCTCTGTTGAGTTGCTTACCTGGATAGCTGACTCAGGTATATGCAATTTGTAAAGGGGGTAAGAATTAAGGCTAATGACGATGAAGCTCATACAGGTCTGATACTGGTTTGGAATTCCCTACTGCCTGGATTGAACTCCACACTGATGCTACACTGAGTATAATAGAGTTCAGTTCAGGTTCATATCAATCCTCTACCCCTTATTTTGACCTTGTCTCAAGGTCAAAGTATGGAAAATCCTTGAGAAACTGCTCATAGGGTACCCAGGTGCAGAATTGGATCTCCTTCTTTCCACTGGACCAACAGATCCACTGCTGCTTTTCCTTTCCTCTGAACTAGCTTCCTCTCTAGGATCCAATCATGTTCCAGAATGGCCTCAATGTGACTAGGCACACCATTCTGGACTTCTATATTAGCACTGATATACTTCTTAAGTTGTGACATGAAAACCTGGGTGTACTTGTGCATCCCTGGGTAGTTCCAGTTTGTAAGCAACATTGCCAACTCTAGTCATAATCATGTAGGGACCATAGTACTTGGGTGACAGCATCCATGGCTTTCTCTGGGCAATAGAAATTTTCCTGTAAGGTTGGACCTTAAGGTAGATCTAGTCTCCTACTATGAATTCCCTGTCAGTTTTGTGTTTGTCAACAAATCTCTTTATCCTTTCCTGGGCTAGCAATAAGTTGTCCTTTAACAATTATAATGCATTGTCTCTATTAGCCAACAGTTCAGCCACCGTCCTGTCCTTAGCTGTATGAGTATCATACACATAGGTGAGTAAATTGGGCAGGGGTGTCACGACCTGCACCCGATATTTCGGACATGAGTACGTGGATACGTCCAACCTACGGCGCAGTGTCAGCGGTAGAACGTTGTCTATATAGTCACACAATCTCACGCAGTTAAATATCCATCATCCTCTAATCAGAGGGAAAACAAAATATATGACAGTTATAAATACTACGATCACAAGACTAAAGAAAGATGTCACCAGATGAAATATCGAATATAAGGTCCAAAGAGTCTGTAGTCTTAAGTCTGGATAAACATAATATCCAAGGGCCTAACAAAAAAATAGTACAAGCATATCTAGTCTACCGGAGACGAGGTCCGGGACAACTATAGAAATAGGGAAATAGCTAACTAGATATATCTAGAGAGTCGCAGTCTGGACCGCCACTGCGACCTCATCCTGATCCTCCCGAGGGGCAGGATTGAGCGTCTCTACAAAATCATCCTGGGACCGTAGTGAGTAGGACAATGGTCCTCGAGATTGTCTCCTAAATTTTTTAACATATTCATGTCAGGATTGGAGTGAAAGTACATCAATGAAAGCAGTTCCAAATACATAGTAGAGACTATAAAACAGAAATAACAATGTAATATATAAAAGAATGTGAAGAAGAGACCTGTCATGGCAAGCAATAGAAACAGGTAATACCTGGCATACGACTACAATATGGAGTGACAAGAAAGACTATAACTCTAATGTAATTTTAAAATACTATTGTCAAAATGTGATCGGCTGCAAGGGGTAATATGACACATTGAAAAGATGGCCGAAAGCAACAAGCACTACACTACTGGGTAAGACTGAAATCATACGTAAATGATATGATTTCAGCTATTCACAAGCACTACACTAATGGAATTGATCACATAATCACATAGCATTTTTCCACCTCGACTAGCAGTCATGAATTTGAGCAGGATACGTAGATCAAGAATAAGCATGATAACATAAGAAGTGCCAACAACAAGCAAACATGATTTATCCAACAAGCTTGAACAACGTATTTCGTGACAACGAATCCATATAACTTTAATCCGTGATACAAGCGTGTCTATAACTCAAGTAAAACTATTTCTAGAACATGCAGTATAGAGACTATCAAGTAATGAAAACAATCAGAGAATGTACTCGCCTGCCATAGTGAGATGATGATATGGAATAGAGTCTGTATCGAGGTCCAAATAACCTATATTGAGAATTTACCATGTCAATTGGCGATATGCAATCTAAATCAACCTATTTACTAAGTTATTGGTTTCTAGGTTCATACCTATATCTAGTGGTATCTTAATTAGGTTCTCCTTACCTATTTGGTTTATGTATGTAGTTATCTATACTATTTATTTACACTTGGTATTACACATAGTTATCTCTCTCTCTATATATAGTATTTAAATAGTAAGATAACTCATTTACCTATACTCAAAGTCAAAATATCCTAGGATACCAACAACCTCAAGGTAATAGGATACTCACTCACAAACACAACTCACTAACTATACTTGACTCTAACTTACCTATATACTAACACTTACCAACACTCTAGGATACTCACTCGTATCACAACCCATGACACTTATCCACACTTGACACACGTTATATATGTATTGGTATATCATGTTTCCTACAACTAAACTTATCTTGGACACTCGATCACTCATCACTCAAACACCTAAACACACATCACACACTTGCTCACTCCCTGTTATACCTGCTGCTGCTGCTACTGTTTTTGCTACTGCTGTTGCCATTGCTGCTGCTCCTAATGCTTCTACTGCTGCTGCTCCTAAGGTTTCTACTGCTGCTGCTGCTGCAAATGTTGCTACTGCTGCTGCTATTTCTGTGTTCTGTTTCCAGAACAGAACACCCCCCTTCTAACACACACCTCTCTCTCTCTCTCTCTCTCTCTCTCTCTATATATATATATATATATATATATATATATATATATATACACACACACACATATATATATATATATATATATATATATATATATATATATATATAACACTCTCTTGTGTATATTGATACACAACCAAAATATGATACCAAACAAATGACACTTATTAATCTAGTTTATGTAAGAACTCAATATTTAACCATGCGTTTTAGGTAGTCTCTTGACACGATGCTAGGTATCCTTTTAGGACACATAGACACAAACACATCTCCATTGGGACACAAAATTCTTTTGGAGAATTTACACAAACACTTGGTGGATATCAATCCACTAGTGTTCTAAATAACATATTAAACACCTAGAATTAATGGTGAATAACGCTTTATAACCTATTCCTACCATAGAAAACTAAGAATAGTTATATGTGGGTTTCCTATGGGTTTTAGATTAGTTATCCTACTATAAAACTAAAAGGGAAGTGGTAGTTACCTATTGGGAAGAGCTCTCAATGCCAATCCACTCAAAAGTGGACACAAAAGAGAGAAATTTGGACACCACACCACTTGCTTGTGCTCCTTGCTAGCTCTACTTGAGCTCCCAAGCTTTAGCTCCAACTTTGGTAGAAAGTTGAAGAGGGAGTGGGTTGATTTGGAATGGTGGCGAAGGAATTAGGGTTTGGGAATTTGGAGAAGATGAAGTGGAGAAGAAGAAGTGGAGTAGAATGAAGGGGTGGAGGTGTGTTTATAAGTGTTGTGGTTAGCTTCTCATGTAAGCCTCCTAGATAATAAACTTGAAGATGTGGGAAGGGTAATTACAAGTTTACCCTTAGATATTAGTTTTTGAAGAGGTGGGATACATAATATCTAGATATTTTCTAATCCAAGATTACTCTAACCTAAACACTAATCTTCCATTAATCTAAACCAAGATTAACCCTCATGTAAACACTAATTAGAATTAATTAACTAATAACTAATTAGAATTTAATTAATCATAACAATAATAATTAAATAAATATAATTTAAAATTTTAGGAAAGTGGAGGTTACAAGGGTCTACCATAAATAGCTTCAAAAGGGGTAGTTTTGGTAGAGGAGGGCCAATTGGTGTTAAACCAATATTCAGCCCATGCAAGGTACTTACTCAACTGTTTAGGCTTATGACTGTATAAACATCTCAAGTACCCCTCCATGAAGACCTATGCCACTGTATTAGCAGTGTAGGGATGTGATAAGGCAAATATGTGAATGTATTTGGTCAACCTGTCCACTACCACCATGATAGAAGTCTTGTGGTTGCTGGTAGGAAGACCATCAATGAAGTCCATAGAGAGGTCTTCCCATACTCTCTTAGGAATGGGCAATGGTTGGAGTAGTCTAGCAGCTTATTTTCACTTTTGTTCATCTGGCACACTTCACAATCCTGATGTAGTTTTGTACCATCCTCTTCATACCTTTCCAGTAGCAGACCTTCCTGAGACTTTGAAGAGTCATACTGGTTCCTGAATGACCCCCCTAGGGCCCTAACACTGTGTCATGATGTTCCTTAAGCATGGTCTGCACAAAGGGTGATTGAGGGTCTATCAACAATCTATGTTTGTGATACAACACCCCATCCCCGAAGGAGTATTTGTTGACATCCAACTTGCCTGATTTGAACAATTTCTTCTGGTAATATGCTGAATTAGCCATTTGAACCTTGAACTGTTGCATCCAGTCAGGTGTCACTAGAGTAATAGCATCTAATTGTACTTCCCCTCTCCTTGATAAACTATCTGCAACCTTGTTTTCTAATCAATTTTTGTATTCCACCCTGTAGCTCCATGACCCACTTATACTGGGCATCTGAGTAAAGTTTCTGTTCTAGCATATACTTAAGAGCCTTATGGTCAGTCTTAATGATAAAGGTTCTTCCCCAAAGATATTGCTTCCAATTTTAACTGACAAGAGAATTGCTAGCATCTTCTTTTCACAAGTAAAAAGGACTCTCGATCTTCCCTTCAGTGCCTGGCTCAAGAATGCTATTGGCCTGCCCTCCTGCATTAGAAATGCTCCTTTCCCCTCCCCTGAAGCATCACATTCCATCACAAAGTCTTTGTTGAAATATGGCATTCTAAGCACAGGTGGTTGGGTCTGGGCCATCTTGTGTTCTTCAAATGACTGTTGAGCCTTGTCACTCTATTGAAAATCATTCTTCTCCGGTAGATTAGTCAAAAGGGAGGCCTTTATTCCATACCCCTGAATAAACTTTCTGTAATATCCAGTTAGAACCAGAAATCCTCTGACTTTCTAATACTCTTAGGTACTGGCCAATGTAGTACAACCTGGACTTTTTCTTTATCCACCTCTACTCCTTGATGTGAGATAATATGGCCTAGATATCCAACTTGATGATGAAAAAACACACACTTTTCTTGATCTTGAGATTGTTCTCATCTAGCCTCTGGAGGACCATCTCCAAATGTATACAATGAGTAGTCTGCTTATCACTGTAAACTAAAATATCATCAAAAAAAAAAAAAAAAATCTTCTTAAGTAGTCTTTAAAGATAGTGTTCATAAGTGCTTGAAAGGTGGAAGGGCATTGGTTAGCCCAAAGGGCATAACCGAGAACTCATAGTGCCCTTCATGAGTTCCGAAGGCTGTCTTGTGGACATCCTCCTCAGCCATCCTTACATGATGGTAGATCAAGCTTAGAGAAGTAATGTGCTCCATGCAATTCATCAAACGGCTCTCTATGAAGGGAATGGGGAACTTATCTTTAATAGTGTTGTTGTTTAGTGCTCTGTAATCTATGCACATTCTCCAACTTCCACCTGCCTTTTTTTACCAATATCACAGGTGAGGAGTAGGAACTGTTGCTAGGCTTGATTATTCCAGTGTCCAGCATCTCCTTCACCTGCCTTTCAATTTCATTTTTATGTATATATGGATGCCTATAAGGCCTGCTACCTACTGGTAAGGCTCCTAGAATTAGGAGTATTTTGTGATCAAAACTTCTTTTGGAGGAAGACCATTGGGTTCTTCAAAGATTTTGTCATACTTCTTTAGTAGTTCGAACATTTCCACACTGACTTTTCCTTCAGTGTTCTCCTTTCTTCAGGGAACAAAGCTGGATTATGAAGACTTGTGATTTCTGCCTTAGTCTTTGTCCTGGTTCATCTAAGTGGCTCTGCTGAGGTTGTACTCCTCTGAACTGATGCATCACTCCTTTGTCTTCAAACCTCATAGTCAGGTCCTGGAAATTCTAAATGATATATCCTAATGTACTTTACCAATTGGCTCCCAGGACTATTTGACAACCTGTGATAGGTAGGTGTAGCAAATTAACAACAATTTTTTTGCCTTGGCAGTCTAGAATGACCCCATTACTAACCCCTTGTCTATGCAACTTATCATCATTTGCCACCATCACTTCAAATGATTTGTCTTCATTCTTGGGAAGTTCCAGCCTCTTACTGAATTGACTTTCTATGAAACTATGTGTTGAACCAAAGTCCACGAGTATTATTACAGGTTTATTATAGTGTACCTCTCAGTTTCATGGTAGAGTGGTGTGTGATTCCTGACAGTGCCTGCAGAGAGATAGTAAAGGATCCTGGAATATTCTCACTATCCAAATCTTCCTTCCCCTTTATTAATTCACTGCTTCCTGCATCATCTTCTTCAGTAGTCATCATATAGAGCTTCTTCTCCTTACACCTATAGCTCTTGAACAATTTCTCATCACAGAGAAAACCCAGCCCCATGTTCTTTCTTCTTACTATCTCACTGGGGTATATGATTGGAGGCTGTTGGTTTACTACAGACTGCTGTGCTCCCACTGCAGAAGGCAGGATTGGCTTTTTATTAACCTCAGTGTTTTGTATAGTTACACCACTGGCGTTAGTAGAGGCCTTTAAGGGAAAAACACTTGTTCTATAAGTCTTCTTAATAGCCAGCCTTGCTAACTGCATAGCTGCTGGCAGTGTACTTGGACCTGCATTTTGTACTCCTGGACAATTCCTTCCTGTTTCAAGAGCTTAAGCTCTATAACATGGTTGGTGAATTGGGAAGGCCCAAATTCCATTCTGATAGACTGATAGAAATCTTCCCAACTCATGAACCCACCTCTAATCTTCAACAACCAATCAAACCAATAAGCAACTTTTCCCTTCATCTGGACTGAGCAATACTCTCACCCTATCCCACTCTAGAACATTGTAGTAGTTGAAGTAGTGTGTCACCCTCAACAACAA
Source organism: Iris macrosiphon (assembly GCA_036927795.1). Taxonomy (NCBI): domain Eukaryota; kingdom Viridiplantae; phylum Streptophyta; class Magnoliopsida; order Asparagales; family Iridaceae; genus Iris; species Iris macrosiphon. Next base: position 198,039,937 of record JAYESA010000002.1, on the reverse strand, counting down.
CTCTTCCACATCCATATTGCCATCAAATTCTGGAATTTTCAGTCGTAGTGTAGGCTGTCCCCAGCCTTGACCTGGTAGACTGGAAATAGGTACCCCCCAATGGTTCCCCAGGTGAGATGATGATGAAACAGTGGGGTTGGAATACTGCACAGGACTGGAGTTAGTTGCAGTGATAGGAGGAGGTCTATTGACAACTCTAAGATTCACATTTGGAGCATAGGAACATATTGGTTGAGGATTATGATAGTTATATTGTCCTATGTGTGAGACAAGGTGATGACCTATGTTTTAAAAAGCGCGCTTAAGCGGTTTTGGAGACCTGGACACCTCGCTTAGGGAAATCTCGCCCAAAAAAATGGACATGTGCCTAGGCGCACTTAGCCGGCGCTTAACAACGCCTCGCCTACCTCTTGGCGTTGGAAAAAGCGCCAAGCTTTAAAAAAACGAACAAATATTACTTGACCATGATATTTTGATGACTTTGTATTTTGATTATAGTATTTATATTGTGTCTTTGCTTGATTGATAATTGGTATTGTTATTTATGCATATACTAATAGGATTGTATGAAAAATATATTAAAATTTATGTGTATATAGAGTATTTTACATGTAGGTAGGTAAAAATGGGTGAAGCACTAACTAAGCGCTTAGGTGACGCTTAAGCGAGACGCCAGCTTCATCGCCTCGCCTCGCCTCGCCCATGCTTAATATAACATAGGTGATGACACTCCTTGTTGATTTGCCTGCAAATTGGGGTGTGTTGCATAGATCTGGAGATTTAGGGGAGGAATCGAGGTTGATGTGCTCGACAATCCCATAGTAAATTGTGAAAACTCATGTTCCTTCCTAGATCTAGTCATTTCTTCCAAAACACGATCAAGTCTATCATTGAAACGATTATCATTGAGCTGGAGAAATTTACCCTGATGCATATCTATCAACTGGCGATTCACGTTGGGATCCGTAGCAACTCGAACTGTGCTCCTCATTCGTCTCGATCACCGGATTTAACGGCTCTGATACCAAATTGTTAGATCCCCTTCCTAACTGTCCGGCCATGAGAGGAACTCGAGAAGAACTAAACATCAAATTTGGGAAAATTGACAGAAGAGAATGTAATTGGAGAATTTGAGAGTAAAACTAGGGTTTCTTTATTGCTATAAATTGAAAAGTGCAGAGGACATTGGAAAAAACTGGAAGAGGAAAATGTATGTAGAGACAAATTTTGAAAAGAGGAAATAAACTTCTCATTCTGATGCACTTCTCCTCTCTATTCCCTTATATACTGGGAATTTACATTTGAATTGAATTAAGACCAACCAATTGAATACAACTAACTAATCCTAACAGAATGAGCTAAGTGGCCGAATGATTTGCTGCTGCGTTGGCCGCCTCCTCCTCTGCTAGCTGGCTCTGCTGAGCTGTATATGGCTCTGTTGAGTTGCTGACCTGGATAGCTGACTCAGGTATATGCAATATGTAAAGGAGGTAAGAATTAAGGCTAATGCTGATGAAGCTCTGATACCGGTCTGATACTGGTTTGGAATTCCCGACTGCCCGGATTGAACTCCGCACTGATGCTACACTGAGTATAATAGAGTTAGTTCAGGTTCATATCAGGCATCCAAACATGTCCAATGATGTCGCACATGCATAACTACGACATGGACATGACACCGTTTTTGGTGTGTCCTTTTGTATATTGGAGTTTTTGTGTTGTCTCGTACACGTCTGAAACATGCACAACAACCATTTGGGAGTGTCGTCCATGCTTCCTTCCCTATCATTCAATCCGGATACGAATCAGGAAACAGCATATTTTGTAGACTTGCTAGAAACTCTCATCCAAATCCTTATTGTATGTGCAATCACTGAGGGAAAAAGAATTATACATGGTTAAATGACATAGGTTGGTGATAATTAGCCATACTTGGCATATTGATTTGTTTGCTTCACATAGTGCACAGGACTTATATGTCATTTTAGTTATATTCTCAAATTTAACATTTTATTGTTCTCCTTCAATTTCTTTTCATTTTTCAGCCTATGCAGTTCTATTCCTGGAAATTTTATTTTCAAAAATTCAGTGCTTACCCTTTTCCAAAGTCTTTGACTTCATCTGAAGCTTTTACTTATAGTCGATCTATATAATGGTCATATTACTGACTGACCAAGTCAAGCCACTTACAAGTTACAATCTTTCTCTTAAGGTGCACTAGCATTGAGATTAATACTAAATAAAGATGGAAACTCTTGTTCGGCTATGTGCAAAACTGTGGAATTCACCATTGTAATTGTAATATTGTATTCATTTTATTTTCCCCTTGCAATCTAGCATTGCTATTTTTCTTAACAATATCATGGTTAACGTTAAACAAACAACCAAAATAAATCATGTCTGCAACTTTAGTTTATTGAATAGTAGTTGGGCATATGCTTCTCTACCATGTCTCCATGACCTTTTGCGCTTCATGTACAGCAACTTGTTTCAGAGAAAGATTTGATAGTTAGAGAAGAAGCTTGCCGTGTTGGGTTGCTTTTTGGTGGTTTTACTGGATCCTATCATGCTCTTAGATGTTTCTTGAGGAAGTTTCGGAAGAAAGAGACGCCACTAAATGCGTAAGTCCATAAACATGAAAGAATGGATATTCTGTTAAATTATATCGATTATGTAGTTTATTTACTTCATGATTGTTCTTTCTTTTGTGATGGGATTGATGCTCAATGGAGTCTTAACTTCTATAGATGCCATGTGATTTTTTTTGTATTATATATGATTACTCATTCATGTCCATGACCTAGTTGAAGGGCTTGATGGAGCAGAATTTTAGCAGGTTCGGTTGCAGGCCTGTCCATATTAGCATTAGATGATCCGAGTCGACGGCGCACACTAGCACTATACCTTTTAGCTAGGCTTGGTCAGGTCTGAAATGCTTCAAATTTCTAATCAGCTAAAACTATGATTATTTGCTTCCTTTGTATTATTTTATTTTTAGTGTAATTTTGCACTTTTGAGGGAAAAACAAAATATTTGTCTCCTTTTGCAGTGTGCATATAATTCCGCGAAGTCCAAGAATAAGTTCCACCTTTGGGGGAGCCACTGGAGGCACGGGGATTCTTTACTCTTTTCTTTGGCTTGCGCTCAGGTGGATAACTTTAATCATCACAAACTTGATATTAAGAGAAAAAAATGTCATGTGTAGGTAATTGGAGTCAAATTTTGTTTCCATTTTGCCGAACCTGCTGATTCCCTTATTTTCTTTCTATTATCACTTTCTTTCTATGGGGTTTTGTGCAATTTAAGTGAAACAGAAATGTCTGGTGTAATATTTGTTCATGTTTTGTGGTCTTCGCCTCTTTATTAGTTGTACAATCTTTATTAATACATGCTGAAATGAGTGTATGCTCCGTTGCCCCCTTATACATGGTACCTATGATATTTCATTTTGAATATAAACATATATTGAACTTCAAAGTTTCAAAAACGATTTTATTTTTTCCAGTGTGATTCATTATATGCGTATGATTTTATTTATTTAGGCATTTGACATTCCTTGAATGCTGTGATATTGAGTGTGATGACCACTACCACTATGGTATTTATATACAAAGATTACTGGAAGATAATATTGACTCCTAAGTCCTATTATTTTATTTTAGAGGGAAATCCTAGGCCTTCTGCCAAACATTTGAAAATTGAAAGCAATAACAAGCTCCACATCAAAGAGAGAAACTTTTGTAATATAATATATACTGGGAAGGATTTGACAATGAATGGGCCTATTTTATTTTATTATTATTTTTTTCTGGTGGTGGGTTAATTTTTTTTTTTTTTTACTCTTAAGTATTTCACAACAATTAAAATTTTCATGAAATTATTGAAAATTTTCAAAAGCTAGGGGGCCATGTCCCACCCATACCATGCTTTGGGCTAGCCCCTGTTTGGAAGGTTGATAATTGGAAATAAAGCCTTTTAATCCAAACTGGGGCCAGCTGTTTGAATCCTCTTCTTCCGTTAGGCTCTCTTAAAGACCATATCCTCTGTAACACTAATAGAAACCATATCCTTCTTTAAAACTTAGAACCATGTTCTTTTAGGCCTACCTTTAGTCTTAGTGGCTCCATTAACTACTATATTATCACTTCTCCTTATGGGAGCATCTATTGGTTTGCTTTGCACATGTCCAAACCACTTGGGACGATTTTCTCTCATCTTGTCCTCAATAGGCTCCATCTCTAACTTCCCATGAATACACTCATTTCTTATCATTGGAAACTAAAAGAGCAAAATATTACACCAAATGGGACCAGTATCTTTATCAAATTTAACAAGCTTTTGTGTGCCCTTAACACCTATGACCACCACAAAATTAGCTAAGAGGCTCCTATAGAACTTGGGCCTTCCACAAATGAATAACCCGATCTTCATGTTTTACCTCTAAGTTGATATGGTTTTCTTCGAACTATGTTCATGCTGTTCATTTGACTCACTTTAGGCAGGTTCATGCTGCTTATGCTGTGAGCAACTGTCATTTTGTTGAAGGAAGAAAATGTAATAGTAGATCTCTTAGGACCAGGATCTCCTGTATGCATACTACCTCTCTCAATGGTTATACTTTTTAATTAAGCCAGACTGGCTTCCTGTCAACTGTGTTTCCATAAAGGCAATTCATTCCCATTTCCTACCAATCTTCTCAGAGATTCTAGATGGTCCAAGTTAATTTGTGAAATAAGATTTGAAGCTGTCAATTACTAAGCTATTTGTCTGTCTTCTCATTGGTTATTAGATTATGCAGATATAGTTTCTCCTTCCAATGTTTCAAATATCTTTATGAAGATCATATTTTTGGTAAACAAATGATTTGTATGTAATACTAGTGAGTGGTTTGATAAGTTAACAGCTGATTCTATTGTCAAGAAAAGTCCAATATAGAATATTTAGTGCTCTGTTTATTCTTATTATAGGTGGTATGATATCTATGTTCTACAAGTAATATTGCAGTTTGAGGTTGGCGGAGTCTTATCTCTCTGTGTTATGTTCTGGGGATGTTCATGTAGTATAGCTGCCATGTCATACACAATTGTCATAGTTTGTGGGAAGTAGGAAGGGCCTTGGTTTTTTAGGCTTTTCATTTTTCACTTCCATACTTTCTTTCCCATAATTATGGCGAGTAACCTAATCCTTCACTATTTTACAGTTAACTCAAGCATGCATGCGGACATTTTGTTCTACTGAGATGTTTGAGAGGTGTGGCTGGACATTGGATTCTTAGATATTAGAATATAAATGAACTTTTATGTGCGTCTTCAACCATAAAAGTCCTTATCAGTTTATGTATCTACAACTTTTTAGGGATTATTATGGATTATTATGTAGAAACTCGATCTGTAGTTGCCTGATGGTGTAAGGTTTATGGGAGTTGTGTTGTATATTAGTTAGGTGATCCACCGATGAACAAGGCATAGTTTTTTTTAGTTTTTTTTTCTCGAAATGGGATCCTCTTCTCAGAAAGGCTTTATTACATTTGTGATTTAAACCACACAAGCCCTCTTTCTTACATGTGAAATTAAATTTCCTGTTATTTTGTTTGGTCTTTTTTTACTTGATTGAACATACAGTTGACTCGGTAAGCCATGCTTATGAACATATAATTACTGAAATGTGAAATTATTTTTCTTATGAACATATAATTACTCAGCTGTCTCATCTCAGGTGATGTATGCTTTTGTAATGCGGCCTGAGAGCTTGCCTAAAGCATATCAAGATTTCATTCAAAAGACTGGACCAGTTGCAGGGCCTGTGTACAAGGCCGTGAGGGACTGTTGCCGAGGCTCCCCTCTGGATATTGTTTCACTATCCGCTTACTTATCTGACCAAAAGGGGTCTAGCTCTATAAAGTTGACTGATCATCTCTCCATAGTTCCTTGTTCTGTTATTCATCCTGACAAAACATCTTGTTTCGCTCACAATGTTGCTGCAGCTTCAGCAACATTTCGGAAAACATTCCCTCTATATTTTTCATTGACATTTGTGCCATTCGTTGTTCTCCATCTGCAAAAGGTATTTTTTTTTCCATCTCTTTGTTACTTTATTTCTGTACCCTTAATTTTGTATATTTAAGAAAACCTAACATATGTGGATACAAATCTGTACTATGTATGTCCATTTTTTTAAATGGATCTCTATTGATGCTTTATTTTTCTTCTTCTTCTTCATAATTTTAAGTATTTTTTTGATGATGAATCATGTCTCTGTTTGTGAAGTATCCGAAAAGTACTAATTTTTTTTAATGTGTTACTTTCTTCTAGGGAAGCTATGGGTGTTTGTGTTAGTTAACCAATGTTCCTAAAAGCTCAAGTTCTTAGGAATGGTAAACATCATGTATTAAACCATTTAATTGGTGGAAGGGGGATTTGAACTCATAATCTTTTGCTTTGATACCATGTTAGTTAAACCAATGTTCCCAAAAGCTCGAGCTATTATGAACGGGCCAACATTATATCTTAAAACATTAAATAGTTTGTTCTATGCTCATTGTTAGGGGCTTATAAAATGGACATAATTTTGTGTTAAGTGATGATATTGACTTTGGATGCAATCGTTCTCTGTCAAAATGTGCACATAGGGGCCTCAGGCTCATTTTGCGTTGAGTACTGAGGCACTGACATGCTGTTGTTGACTTTGAATGATTGTTACTGTAAAATGATAAAAGCATAAAACTGAAAGCATATTTGTATGCTTGGTTAAGTACTATTAATTTTGGAAATACACTAACTTCAAAATTTCAACATGTTTTTTTCATATTGAAAGTCCAAAACCTGTTTGTTCACTTCAAAATATGATCTAAAAGCTTATTGTATGCAAGATAAATTTGTTTTCAGTTTTCTAAAGTTGTTAAACTACGAAGGTATTTGGACCAGTCACATTATTGAAGAGTAAGATAGTAATTCTCTTTATCCTTCTTCATTCATTACTAAAGACAAAAAACTTCTGTACACCTGGGACATGTGAAGTTTTCATTTCTCTCCATGGAACAAATGTGATGAGAGATTAGGTGCTATTATCACTTTTTGTAGTCATGGACTGCAAGTATTATATGCTACGATTACTTTGTTATTTTGAATGTTATTTCCTTCTAAATATTAGTTTGTTATGTTGATGTTATCTTTAACATAATGTTTTTTTTACAAGTTTACATAATCTTATCAGGATTGTTCAATAGCACTTTTCTAAGAATGTTCTTCATTGCTAATCAAACAACTGAACAAGTAATGTTGACTTGAGACGAGAGCAGAGATATTGTGTTACATTGTTCGGCTGTAACATTCTTTTAATATCTTAGCAACTTCTCTTTTGCTTGGATAAGCTTTACTGAGCGTGATATAGGATTTGCTTGATAGATTGGTGAATCTACTTTTACTCTGTTTTCCTCCTTATCTCCTTTCTCTTCTTCTCGGGCACTGGGAATAACTCTGTTATTAATAGTCCTAAACTGGAAACTGGCAAAAACTCATGGACTATGTACTCAATTGTATTTTGACAAGCCTAGGGCTTTTTTGGTGTGAGTACCGAGTCGTGACTCTGGAGCAGAACAATCAATGAGGGACCGGCGAGACTTGCTCCAAATATGTTATCAAGTGTATATCCCTGCTTTAAGATGCAGCTGTCAAATGTTTTAATTTGAAGAACGCGCAACTTTAGACATTTCAAGGATAATACTAACCATGTTGGAACATGCACATCTTTTAAGGATAAACACTGCATTGTTTGAATTTCTTTGTAGCTGTAGGTCACTTCCTTTGCTCCTCATTCTTCAAATGATACTGTCCATTTGGAATGTTTCTGGGAGGAAAAAGCCTGTGAGATGGGAACTTGAGTCTTTTATACCATTATTATTTCCACGGCATTCTATTTCCTTGCTAAGCAGTGGAATTGTGTTGCTCCTCATTATGTTATCCCAATATCAGAGAAATTGCTCAATTGGTTTCTTTATGAGAATCAATACAACCAATAGTTTGTTGCTTTATTTTGACTGTCACATGTATTGCCACTGAATTATGCTATTTACTGAAAAGCAATCATTAAGCACCTACCAGGCTACCATGGGAAATGATATTTACTTGTGAGGGAATCTCAGACACTTAGGGGGGTAAAATTTGTCCCTAATTCTCGACTAACTTTTTGATGTTCATTTGTACCAGGCACCTGATATTGGTATCTGTTGATTTTCATAATGTTTATTGTTTTCCGTTTACATTATTTTACAAACTTTACTCATTGTTAAAAAGTTAATTCATATTGTCTTTTTTATTGAACCCGCAAAATATTTAATTAAACATATACACTGTCCAACTAGATACTTATTTATCTAGAAAATAAATAACTTGAGCTATAGCTGATACCAATTTGACAATAGACATTTCAAGGATGTACAAATGGTTTTACCTCATTGCTGTGCGCAGTGAGGTAGTCTAGGGTTCTAAACTTATACTAGTGGCAAAAAAGAGAGAACGAAAGGGTGTAGGTAACCAATATAAAAGAAGAAAAGAACGAATGATGCATCAAGTTCTTATGGTGATTTCAGCTGAAAACTGATTCCCAAATCTCAAGTTTTAAAGAAGAAACTTGCATCCTTAGGGATATATAATAATACCTTGTGAATATTAAGTTAGTTGAATTAAAAAAAAAAATGCATACACCTTATACATATTATTATAATAAGGTGATGAAACTGTATTGCTTCTTAGCTGCCAAATTACAGTTATGTAGTATGAACAGAGCATTGGCCAGATGACAAACTTTCTTCAAATGAATACATTTCCAGTTCTTGCAATCTCCTTTCTGGACATCATGGCGTGCTGTTTTGGGTGCTGTTCGATCAACGACCTTCTTATCTGCTTTTGTGGGAATCTTCCAGGTGAATGCTCTCCTAATTGATTTATCTTCCCTTCATGATGCATTTCGTCTCCAATAATATAATATTTGTTTTGGTGATCATAGGCTGTCATCTGCTTACACCGAAAAGTGGCTACTGAAGATCACAAATTTCTTTATTTGGTTGCTGGTGGGATATCCGCTCTTTCTATACTTCTAGAAAAGAAACCTAGACGAGCTGAATTGGCTCTTTATGTTCTTCCTCGAGCTGGAGACTCTTTGTGGTATATTTTAGTGAAACGCCACCTGCTCCCTGATATAAAAAATGCTGAGGTATTAAAGTTGTGCTTCCTCTAAAGCTTATACATAATAATTTGCTAGTGATGACAGTAAAGTGAGTTTTCTCAGGTCCATGAATTAGAGTCTAGACAATGATTTTCAAGGGATGCTAAGGGCGTCACTTGGCAAGCCTTGCATCCTAAAGGATGCAGGTTCTAGTCACGGAAACAAGTAAAACAACCTCTCTATGTATATGGGGATAAGGCTGTGTACATCTTTGACCCTCCCCAGACCCTGCATCAGCGGGAGCCTCATGGCATTGAGATTTGAGACGCCCTTTACAATCTGCTGATTTCGTCACCTTTCTTGGTCTAGGGCTTGAACATTGAAAGGGGATTTTGCTTATCAAGCAGGGGTGATGTTTATTGTTATGACACATTGAATCGTTTTAACTGTGATGCTGAATCATGTTGGGTACCGTCCAGTTGAGGTCCTGTATGACCCAGTTCAACTGGATTCAGGCTCAACACCTCAATGATTAGTCTAAACTGGTTCAGAATTGAGTTCATGTGGATAGATGTCATTTTTGTTAATTTGTTTATTTTTTTTAATTCTAATTATTGTGCCCTAAACCATGTTTTAAGTACCTCTGCTGATGTTATATCCATCTGGTAATGTTGTTCTGCTGCCATGGTTATCAATTGAACACTTAACAATAACAAGGAGCACTATAAGATGCTTGGTTCATCCTAATTCATAAATTAGCCTCTTTTTTTGTCCTTTTTTTTAGAATCATAAATTGGCCTGTTATTCGTTGGGATTGTGTGGATTCACTGGCCAAATAAAGAAAAGGCTTCTTTTTTAGATGCTTGGTACATTTTCTTTTCCTGGCTTTCCGGTGATCTGATTCAATCTACTGCCATTGACCTCGTGGCCTGTCTAGCCATTAGAATAACATGCCTTGTCAAGGAGGGGTGGTAGTGATAAGCCAACCATATTGTCAGTTATTTTTGTTGGTTTCCACATTTGCGGAGATGGTATCTTTATAGTTATCTGTGCATTCTGACATATTTGCTTATCAATCACGACAGGTGGCTATCTTTTGTTTCTGCATGGGAGGAATCATGTACTACTTGGAACATGAACCGGACACTATGACTCCACTTCTCAGGAGTCTCATTCGTAGGTTTCTTGCTAGCAGAATAAGCAATCCAAGCCTGCCCAATCGGAATGCATCCTACTCCTACTTGCAGACACTCGGTGCCATTGAGACACAAAAATCTCAGGAGAGCAGAGAGAATAAAGAAGCATCAGCCTCGACAAAGTACGATCTTGAATCGATCCCTGGATTATAGAGATCTTATTGCTAACTTTGTGTTAACAGATGGAATAACTCTTGACATTTCATTTTGGTTTTGATTTGGCCCCATCTTGACTTTATAGTCCAGATGAACTGGGAATGTCATAGGTGTCACTTTTAGTTATGTAATAACACGCCGAAAGGATCATCTAGGTTTCAGCTGCTTGACTAAGTAATATAGCAGCAAAATATCAAGATTAGTGTTGTAGAAGGATTACTGGAGAAATGTTTTCTGTAAGTTGCGAATACACGTTTACAGTGACTCATCTCCATCAATATATAGTGCTGATGTTCAAATTTGGCGGGCTCAAGTATTAGTATCCGACTATATATATCAGCATACATGATGTTGATAATGCAGGAACTTTGGTTATTCTGTGTGCATCTCTTTGGCAAGGATGGATTACGTTAAGCTCGTGAAAAGTTGTTTTTGTAAGTTGTTACCAGAACTTTTCTAAATGTCTCTACTTTAATTTAAGATGATACAAGTTGACAGCTTTGGTGTGGTGACTTTTGCAATCATTCTAAGGAATTTGCCACGAGTAGATGTCATATTGTGTACATGCCTTGCTGTCCTTTCTTCTAGTAGATTTTGTTACAATTTGTTGTAGGTGAGGAAAGTGAGTGGAACTGGAGCCATTGCTGTCTTTTCTTCTAGTAATATTTTGTTACAATTTGTTGTAGGTGAGGAAAGTGAGTGGAACTGGAGCCATTGCTGTCCTTTCTTCTAGTAATATTTTGTTACAATTTGTTGTTGGTGAGGAAAGTGACTGGAACTGGAGCGCGTTTTGGTTTGGTAGAAATCACCGTTCCATTAGCAAGCTGCGAGCCTCTCTGGCTCGCAAAGGCTGCCAATAGTTGGCTCTCGCTTTACACTTGGGAGAAAAGGAGAACCGCACATACTGGAAACTCAAGCCACATTAGCTTTCTTCTGGAGAGAGCTAGGAAGTGCTGGTGCTAGCGGAGTGCAACGGTTTTCTCAGTATATCTGATACCCTATTCTCCTATGTTTTACTTTCCAGATGTTGGGGGTTGACGACCGCTAGTCGTAATCATTACTTGGTTCTACTGTAATACTGCGACACATCACGTTGAAAACCCGGCCGACATCAGCCAATGTCAGAACTGTACTTACGGGGAAAGTCAAATTTTTTTTGTCGACACCAATTTCTGACTGGTTGTCATCTATGTTGCACTAAATATGGACACATGTATACCGGGTATGGACAACTAGTGTATAGGGACACGGGTACTGGTAGCATGGCCGGGCCCCGGGGGTGGGTTGTTTGATCCGGAACTTATTTTGGTTGTCCTTTAATCCTTGTTGTAGGATGGTCCTGGAGGGTCACCTGCAACCCCGATCTCTTACAGGTCACGTTGGACCTGAGGAGTTGTCCTAAGCACATGGGAGTTGTCCAAGTCCGAAGCCTTGTCAGACTTATCTTAAGCCGGCCCTGACCGGTAGAATGACACCATTTAACAGTGTCCGGACATGGGTCCTTGTAGAATGGTATCATTTAACTGTGTGCAGGCACCATATCTTATCATTAACCTATGTTAAGCTTAAGCATTAGTTTCCAAATCTAGTTAAGAAGAGAATGTATATCTTGGATTGCTGTCATGTGTACCACAAATCGAATCGATTCATGTTCATGACTTCACGGTATGGAGATGTAGCAATCATCCGAAACTGTTGGTAGTAGAGTTTTCGGACTGACGAACAATGTATGAATAAAAATCCTTAACGAGTGACTTTTGGATCTTTGATATTTGGTGGAAAGAATGAATGTTATGCACACTTGCATCAAGTCATCAACCATTTAGCATGCACTAGTATCTTCCATCAGGACCGGTCCGGAATGTTGGATTGTTCTAGTCGAAGCTAATTTTGATTGTCTCTTGACCCTTGTGGAGATAAATATAGGTTTAAGTTAGTTATGTGGTGGACTGATCCTAAGAAAAAGAAGACTGGACAAAGTCCAAAGTCTTATTGGACACTTGGGCCACACTCTCACCTATATATATGACAAGACAAACTAGCCTTCTCCATTCATTCAAGCCCCCTTAATTATTACTCTTTGTTTGAATTTGATTCCATTCCCTCTCAAACTTCATTAATTAATCATGCTTCCCACACTCCCACTCCTTTGCGTGCTCTCCCTAATTCTCTCCTCCCCACAACCCTCCTGCTCCCAAAACACCTTCAATTGCTCGCGCGCCAGCTACTACGGGAGCCCGGAGTGCCCCGGAACCCCTAAAGGAGCCTGCGGCTACGGCGAGTTTGGCATGGACGTCAACGGTGGAGATGTCGGTGCGGTCTCGAGGTTGTTCCGCAGTGGCATGGGCTGCGGTGCTTGCTACCAGGTGCGGTGCGTCAGCCAGCAGCTCTGCAGGGAGGAGGGGGTGAACATTGTGGCCACCGACCACGGTGCGGGGGACAACACCGACTTCATACTCAGCGCTCGCGCGTTCGCAAAGCTCGCCAAGCCGGACATGGCCTTGGAGCTGATGGCCTACGGAGTTGTCGATGTCGAGTACCGGAGGTAAATATGACCGTTCCTTATTGGCATTGTATGTTTATATATATACCAGTAACGTGCATTGCACTTGCGTAAAAATATTGTTAAAGAAAATTAAATATAAAATTATTATAAAACTTATCGTTCATAGGAATTGAACTCAAGCAACCAAGAAAAATAACTCCCACCTTAATTATTTGAATTAGAATTGTTTAGTTATGAATACGTAATATTATGTAGTTAAATAATTAATTATTTTTAAAAAAATAGTTAGTGGAGTATTTACATGATACGGCTTAGACGGCTCAATTTGCCTCGTTTGGTTCGCGGAATATTGTCATTGGAAAAGGAAAGTGATTCATTTTCTATGTTTGGGTGTCGAAAAATATGAGAAAAGAAAAATGATTCCCTTAGTGAGAAAAAATATGGAAGAAAGTGATTTCCCCCATCCAACCAAGGAATCACTTTTCCACCATAGAAATTTTATTTTTCCTTCAAATTTTCTTTGCCTTTTCCAAACACTAGAAAGAAAAATGATTAGAAATTATAATTTCCCAAAGGAAGGCAAAGTACAAGGAATTGATTTTCTTTTCTTTCTTTTCCGCAAACCAAACGAAACCTAAGAGCAGAGATACATTGTCAAGTTAGCAAAACAATGCTAAACACCTGAATTGTGTTGTTGCAATGGATGCATTTAGGATCTCATGTCAATACCCAGGCTACAACATGATGATCCAGATCAAAGAGCACAGCAAATTCCCCCACTATCTGGCCCTCGTCTTCGTGTACCAAGCAGGCCAGAAGGACATTGTCACTGTTGAGATGTGGCAGGTTATGTGTTGAATTGAACCCTACTCTACTATTATAGCTCTGATACCAAAATTAAAGTCTCCGTCACTGTATAATTACTAATGAAATCATGAGGTGTCGCATGCATGCAGGAGGACTGCAAGGAATGGAGGGGGATGCGTCGTGCCTATGGCGGAGTTTGGGACATGGTGAGCCCCCCCAGCGGCCCGCTCAACCTGAGGTTTCTGACGTCGGCAGCCGACGACGAGAATAGTCAGGAGTGGGTTCAGTTGGCAGCGGCGATCCCCAGTGACTGGAAGGCAGGGGTGTCCTACGACTCAGCCATACAACTGACCTAAAAGTAGTCTCGTGCATATGCATGCATTCATGCATGCATATTGATCGATGTTGTGTATGGATTAGTAATAAAACAAGGATGTAGTATGTACTTCTGGGCATAGTGCCCCCTTGATTTGCAAGAATAAAAGAAGTTTGAGCGTACGATGAGAGAGCAATTATAGAATAAATGTAGCTTCTATGAATAATGATAATCATATTTATGCTTATTTAGCGACACACAAGACACGTTAGGCTTCTCAAAAAAGTAAGGCCACATAATTAACAACTGGAAGAAGGGGAAAAAAAAGTTTCATAACATAGGAAACATTAAGCAGTTCAAAATTTTCATTGTGTTTTTACAAATATTCAGAGTTGTGAAAAAAATAACTAAACATCCATAACATCAGTGAGTTGCTAGCATTTCAGACATCAACTCGTCATCATCATCATCATCATCATCGCCTATTTGCAGCTAAGTGTATGTCAAACTGATATGATGGTGCGAAATTCCTAATGATGTGGTGAAGAGAAGAGAGGTCTATGCACAAGAAATTGTGTGCTATAACAATTAACTGATAATATTTTGTCCTGAAGAATCTGAGTAATTGAATCAATCCACAGAAAAGCATCTAAGCAATTCACCACATGATCAGTAAAATTAAGTTTGCAAGCGGAATATCAACTGGAAGGATAAAACAACTAATTGCATAGATAGCTTCAAAGAAACTGGTATCCATTACAAAGACGAGTTTAGAGATACATCACATGATCGCTTCAAATAAGAAAAAGACATCAGTCACTGCTAAGTAACCTGATTCTTCTTTTCTCCAGATACTTGCATAAATTGTATCAAAGGAACTGGTATCCATAACAAAGACAAATTTTGAGATACATCATAAGAACGCTTCAAGTAAGCAAAACACGTCAGTCACTGCCAAGTAACATGATTCTTCTTCTCTAGATTTTTACACTGAGTGTTTCCCTTCCAAAGGCACAAAGTTGATGGAAAGGACATGCCAAAACCAAGTAACTGAAGTGCAGATTCCATTCTAAAACCTGTAGCTGCTCCCATATCCTCCATATCCTGAGCTATATCCACCATATGATGATGGGAGGGACGATGAGGGATAAGTTGTACTTCTAAGATGAGAATAGGATGACCTCAAGCCTGTATCAAGACTATCATAACTGCTTGGTGCTGGTTCTTTAGGTCCTGATATAAAATCCTGCAAAAAAGAGAGGAAATATTCATCAACATCGTCTTTTAAGGTCATCAACATTGCTTTTTAGATATCGTCTCAAAACTGTTACGA
The DNA here is from genome assembly GCA_036927795.1 of Iris macrosiphon. Lineage (NCBI taxonomy): Eukaryota > Viridiplantae > Streptophyta > Magnoliopsida > Asparagales > Iridaceae > Iris > Iris macrosiphon. The sequence goes on along the minus strand of JAYESA010000002.1, from coordinate 198,024,461 downwards.
AAAGCTATTGTATATCATTATGTGTTTGTATTTGTTATTTTCTACTTCACATACATTTTTTATACAACAAAACATGAGAAAGATGATACAAAAAGGGTTCATGTCACCTGAATGAGCTGTTGAGCAGTCTGAACTTGAGTAGAAGTGCCCTTGATCTCAACTGTAATCTCATCAGGCAATCCTCCGCCTTCCTGAACAGTAAGGGCAGCTCCGCTAGTGCGTCGAATGTATGCTATGTTTGCTCCTCTGACACCAATGATGTCCTCTGCATATGAAAGCGGAATTTGCATCGTCTGTGTCACCTGAATCCAAAAGTAGCGGTTAGACAACGAAAAATAAATTAATACATGTCCAAGATACAGGCTCTGCCTAAAGATATATTAAAACGTAATCACTAGTAAAATAAATCAAGGACAATGTTTGTGAATTGACAATTTTGGATTTAGAAACTGGCATTTCTCAAATGCAAATTTCTGAAATAAATAAGCAAGTAGAAGAAAAGTTCCTAAGTTCGGTTTCTACAATTCAACCTCCTGTCAACTTAGTCTGGGTTTGGGATTTGCTCATCTTGGATGCTTCTGCTTATTTTTATTGAAAAGTGAGCCCAAAAGTTGCTTGTTAACAGCAGCTTACCAAAGAAGTTTTGAAAAGCAAGCTCAATTTTGGGCCAGCTTTTGACAGCAGGTGGAACGAGGCTGCTGTCAAAAGATACTTCTGCCGCTTTTTGCAAGGCGGCAGCAATCGCAAACCAGGCCATTATCATTTCAAGCTTTCAGAGAGCCAGAAACGCATCTGATGTTAGATTATCAGGAGACCAAAAAAGTCCTCAAAGAATTACCACCATCCAGCCTTATCCCAGTAATTGAAGATTGGCTGTGGAGAAGAAAATCTAAAGAGTAGTGAAAGCAAGATCTCATGGCAGTCATATGACAACAAATATGCCAGAGAATATCCAGATGACAAACGAGAAGGGTCAAATGCAATGAGTATCCAATCTCTTGGAATAAGAGGGAACACTTTTTACCTTTTTGAACTACCGCCAAACTTTCAAAAAAGACTATAAATAGCAAATATACACATAAACGTTTGCTTGTCTAGTGGCATGCATCAGTGCTTATGCCACCCCACAAGCATATTTCACATTCTTCAATGGATTATAAAATGACTCTTGCAGACAAAAACAAGTATACACATGGTAGTAGGACTGTGGAGCAGCTGTCGATCGGTTAACCGACCGATCGACAAATTTGGCAACATAATAAACTTAGTCGGTTATGCAAATTATATAACCGAACCCAACCTACATATCTTTAATAACCGAACGATTCGGTTTAACGGACTAGACGTGTAGGTCGGTTATCAGTTAAAACCGACGGGTAGTTCAGCTCAATTAAGGATAAAACACTTGACAATTTATGGGGGACTTCAAAAACTGTTGCAATTTAGTTCAATTAGGATGATACATCATACAACACAACCTTCGTAGTTTACTTCAATTAAAAATATAATAATATTCATATCCGAAGTGAAACATATCAATGCAAGTTGGTAGGTAGAAAACAATACCTCAACTTGGGGAACAAATGTCATCTGTGTGCTGCTTTCCTAAATCCTACTGTGAAGGAGAAGAAGAATCTTAGGATTACAGCTTCTTTCGAGTAGCTAACAAGGTCTTTTTTTTTTTAGTCTTACTACTAACTATTAATTATTAACCCATATACCCTTAACGAATGGTTAGTAAAATATTGGTCTTTTATAAAGAGGAAATCACAAACCGTAATAAACCCGTAATACAGAAAACCATAACCGCACCGATCTGGTTAACCGCATTTTAGGTTAATCTTTAACATCCCTACATGGTATTCTTCAGGTATCAAATCGGGGACACTTTCTTTGTCCATCACTTCCTACATAACAGTTTAGTTATACAGGAGCCTCTTTACTCTCCTACGTGCATTGCAGTTGGGACACATTTTAAGAAGGTAACATTGTAGAGTTATTGAGCTCACGCAACAAAACATTGTTCCTATATTTAAGCTACAACTCCAAGTTGAAGGAGAAATATGGTAGAAAGTGCTCATATCAGTTTGGAACATGCTCATAGGGATTAGGCCCTTAGGATTTACATTAAGGACACATGGCCAAGAACAAGGAACATGGTAGAATCTCAATCACTCAGGAGTCAGGACCCAATCCAGATACATTTAAAAGGTATCTGTTCCTAAATTGTTTGTTTTAGGTAAGGCCAGTTGTTAATAACTGTCCCTATCCTGACCCCCCCCCCCCCCCCCCCCCCCAAACTCCCCAACACATTTTTATTTTGCCTGGCCTGGGATTTGAACTCATGCCTCCCCTCTTACCAGTGGTAGCAATGGACGACCCCCTTGGTGGTCAATTCCTAAATTGTTCAATGATTTTCATCTTGTTTACATATTCTAATCATAATCAACCAACATAAATGTCCCTCTTTAAGCTGCTCCTGATTGCATTCCCTTTCTCAAATCTTCTCAATATGATTTAAGACTTCAAATCTATCTTTCACTTCTTTTATAATAAACCAAAGAGTCCTAATCCTCATAGGATTGCTGAGTTATCATTTATACGATCTCCCCATAAAAGAACATGATGCTGATTACAGGCACCAGTGTTTTCACGGCGAGCCCCTAGGGGCAAAGGTGAATTGCGCCTCATATCCCTACGGCGAGGCTCCTTTAATGACATGCACATGACATGCACACATGTTGTTCTAGGTGCGAGTCTTTTAGGCTATTAAGGCACAGTAAAACTGCCTGAGCATTTTAGGTTTAGGTGCATGCCTTTTAGGCTATTAAGGGGTTAGTAAATATGTGCACGAGTTAAGAATAGTTATACTAGTGCAGTGGCAATTGCAATTGGTGTTGGAGAGAAAAAAAAAAATACTAGTCTAGATCAAAATCAATTGCTTCAAGTTAACAATATCTTTTAGGTTTTAGCTCAGAAAAATGCTTGATATTTGTAGCTTTGTAGGCAATGGAGTCGACCTTTTCCATGACATGGAGAGAGGAGTTTGATTACTGAAAGTGAAAACTCTAAGATGCCAGAAAGTGGAACAGACAATAAATGAAGATAAATATGTGCACGAGTTAAGACTAGTTATACTAGTGCAGTGGCAATTGCAATTGGTGTTGGAGAGAAAAAAAAATACTAGTCTAGATCAAAATCAATTACTTCAAGTTAACAATATCTTTTAGGTTTTAGCTCAGAAAAATGCTTGATATTTGTAGCTTTGTAGGCAATGGAGTCAACCTTTTCCATGACACGGAGAGAGGAGTTTGATTACTGAAAGTGAAAACTCTAAGCTGCCAGAAAGTGGAACAGATAATAAATGAAGATAATATATCAATGAAATGAATGCACAGCAATTCCATACCGAAAGGCTATGTATAAATAATAGGTACTGTCCGGCGTTTGAAAAACTCAAAATTACATCTAGTTGTACATAAAGCATGGATCTATCCCATAAAATATGTTTTAAACTTGTGTACTAACGGTTGCTCGCATTATGATATGAATGTTCCAAATGCCCAAATCCGTGAAGTCAATGACAACATTAACCAAATAAAACCAAAAAAATGAGATTGAAATACTTGTAATAGCATTTGACAAGTAAATCAACACTCGGATACAGATAGTGAAGTAAATAGCACATGAAAGTTCTTTTCTACTAAACTAAACAAGTAAATCTTCATCAGGTGTAACAACTAACAAGTGAAGTACATAAAACAACTCACAGTAATATCTTACCGAACAAAGATTCATACAAGAAACAAACCTGAGTAACCAAAGCAGCAGCATTACGCCCTAGTCCGGAGGATCGCAGGCCAGAAAGAGAAGGATCTTGTCGATACATCGACGACAACCCTGGATGTGACATTTGCGAATCCATTTGAGATTCATGATCAAGAAACAGAGAATCCCTCTTTAAAGGAAGTTGATAATCGCTGCTAACTGCAGGCTGTTGTCTAGTATTTAACAGGGACTTGTCAGCCCAAGAATCCACTGTTCGATCTTTGGCAGCTGGCTTAGACAGCTACTCGAAATAAATAACAGAAAATATATAAGTGCCATGTGATTACTATTTAGCAACTATATTAAACTAAAAGTATAACTTACATTCTTTTCAAATAAAGGAAGCACACTATGATCAACCAAAAATTTCCTGAGATGCCCAACCACAGCTTCAAGTGCTTTGATAACTTTGGAAGAGTCACCCTGGAAGTCTATAACTCTTTCATCCCCGGTTGAGTAAAATGGCAACTCATCTAACAAAACACACAGGACGAACATCTAGTGTCACAAAATATGTTTGAAATTTTAACTATGGACATGGCTACAAATATGTATGCAAAGATTTGACTTTGTTCGGACTTCAAAGTAAGCATATGGAAGATGAGCTTTGCTCAAACTAAGCAAGTTCCTCAAAAAGTTCCAGTCACCATCAAAATAAAGACCAAGCTTAAAGGTAGCAAATGGAACATGTAGTTTGACATTACTATCAAAAGACACCACGATAAGAAGAGGAGATAGCATGCCACGTGCAATAAGTGAGCATAAATACTAATACTGTAAATATAAAGTCATGTAAAGAACGAGGTTTATTTCCGAAGAATAGCAATCCAAAGAATCACAGCAGCGAAGATGGTACTGAGACTAGTATGAAAAAAATATCAAGTTGTCCATTATATGAATTTATTTTAGACTATCTAAAGAACCGCATGAAAAAAAAAATATCTCTGCAAAATAACATCAATTTTGAAAAATGTATATGTACATGCAGGTGAACTATAACGGTTAATACTCAAAGAAAAGTTGTTTCTTAAGCTCAAAAGGAGGGTCAAATTAGGTTCTGCGATGTAAGGTTTTCATACCATGTAAAGCCATTAACTAATGTCCGTATGATGGTTCAATTGTATAATTGATTTAAAACTCAAAAGTACTCATAGGATGAAAAGGCGACTTTTGTGGCAAACTAGGACATTGCACCATAGAAAAATGATTATTGCAATCTGTTTGGAAGATATCATGAGAAAGATAAATCCTAGGACGGTGAGGAAGAAAACAAACAAAGAAGTTTCTATAAGGAGTGCACTAAACAAAATGATATTACTGGTGCATAGTAACTTACATCTATAAAAATTAGCTACTATTTATAATCAGTATAAAAGAATCACTGTAGATAGTAGCCTTTTGCTATAAGTAGATTTAGTGGTTAATTAGACTCCTCTCTTGCAAAAGCACGGAGTTAAGAATTTTGAAATTTCCACCAGCATTTTGAAAGACGGATGTTGTCGCTAGGAGGCGGCATCCTGGACTATACGGGACTAGGCAACAACACTCATTTCTAATATAATAATATGGTAAATAAGAAAAATTATCATGTTTGAAAAGTTGAGAGATAGATGAACAATAATAAAAGCTGCAAGATTCTAAAGTAGAAACTAGAAAGCAAGTAAATATGAATCAAGAAATAAAGGACGGACTAAAGTCTCCTATTAACAAGTATAAAGCGTAAATCTAAACATACCAACCAATTCTTATTTTTCACCTATCATTTGCTTACCTTAAAATAGAGTAAACAAGATAACAAAAAACTAATCACTAATCGTAACCATCAAACTACAAAGGCATAAATGGGACTTATGTGGACTAAATCGTGGCCTAGGAGTCAGGACCTAGGTTATTCAAGGCACGGCATAGATGGGTACCTAGTACTCTTCAAAGTTAAAGCAAAACGGTATCTTGTGAACCTCCTTTATGTAATACATGGCAACATGACCACACACTAGTCAACTTGGTTTTCACAAGTATAAGCATAAAGTACATTAAACCACATAATTATCAGATGATTATATGATAAGCTCATAGACTCAAAAGGCATTCATGTCTCATTCACCAATCCAAAAAAGTGACTTCAACATCCTAATGTGCAATAAAGAACTGGATCTGACATAAGAACAAGCAATCATCATATTAAAAAGCTTGATTTTCCATGTAAATTTCAATTAAAGCAACCCATTCATATACGAGAAAGTGCAGCTAACAGCAATTATTTGCTTACAAAAGATGCTCAAAGTGTATACCTCCACTTAGAACCCTTATTGTGGCACCGGAACTCTCCTGAATTGCCTTAATAGAACTGCCTGCTTCCCAATCAAATTAATTGCCTGGGAGGCTGCAACCAATAAGCGAACTGAGCATGTAGGGACAGTAGCTTGGGTTGTTATGTCAACCCCATCATCCGATATACCATTCAGACGTTTGAATACTTTTAACACAGCATCCATTGCTGGAGAAATTTCTGCCTCTAGTTCTTCTTTGGCAGATATCAGAACCTAAAATGAGAGGAATTTTTAGAAACCATCAAATTTGTCATTGTATTTTCAACTACCAAGTCATGAATCTTACAGTAGTGTTAATCCTCTATACTGCAGAAGGCATTGGCAAACAGACTTAAAACAATTGCCCAACATTTAAATTTGATAGTGGGGACATCAGGATAGCTTAGACCACTCTAAGAAGAAGAGTACACAACAGAAGGAAATAACAACCTAAAACGAGGCATGCACAACATATACCCATCTAGTGTGCACAGGGCAGACAGATTCTTATTTGAAACTTCATTACTCAAATTGTGTTCATAAACTTATAATTAACAAAATAATATGCTACGAGAGTTGGTAGCAAAGGAACGACATCCATAATAATTCGACAATGTTTGCTGCATAAGAACTAAGAAGCAAATGACTCTTTCTCAAACAGATAATTTATATATAGCAAAGATCTTCTCGATGAGTTATCCACATTATACTATTATAGTGAACCTGTTTGATTGTACCACATTGAGGCAAAACTGACTCCATCTCTAAAAGCAGTTAGATAATTGGATCCACTGTCAGTGTGCTATATAATTGTTTGCAAAATTGAAATATCAGTAATTGCCACCTTCTCTCAATGACAAACTGATAGTGGAACGTCAACATTTCAATATGAAATACATCTAACATCTCATTTTGGAACTGTTATCAAACCTAGAATCCATAGAGCAACACGACGAGCCAAATAGTTATATAGAAGTCTATGTAACAAGAGCATACTGGACAGGCAAGGCACAAAAGGCCTAGTTGATTTGCCTCATGCACAGTACCCGGCAGTTAATGGTGTGGATCCATTCAGTGTTCTAAAAAAGGATTCAAGGCAAAGTAATTGGCTAATTAACGGGTTTCGGCCCACTTCTATTGTTAAACTATGGCATAAGCTCCAATTAATGAATAGGCCGATTAATGTCTGATTTTGATCATCTGGACCAACTTTCTTAAAATCATTTGTTAATAATATATGGGTCAGTCTAACAAGTCGGGTCATGGATACATTATATAACCCGGCCCATAAGGAAACTGGAAACCCTTGACCCTTTTTGTACCCCATTCTTCCCCTTCAATACCTTAGCCATTACTCCTTAACCTTAATTTAATACGGTATTTTCCCTCCTAATTAGATTTACATCTTCATTTTTCATTCTCTTTACTTCCTCTCACTTTGTGGTTGCTATTAATGACTATGTTGTCATTGCACCTTAAATGTTCAAAGGAATGAACTTGCATGCTTTTATACTGACGTTGCTTTTATGTTAATTGTTATGTTTAGTTGTTTCTGTTGACTTTATTAGTTGTTTCTGTTGCTCCTGCTATATCCCTATTCTCCTTGTCCATGTTTTTGTAAATATATTATTACCTATGAAATGAAAGGCTGTATGATTGATCAGTATGTAAAATGATTAATCATTACAATATGCTATATGATCAATTACCACAAGGTCCTTGACCGACCGCCAAAAAAAATGTTCCTTGTAACCTTGGACCAATTTAAGTCAATCAAATCCACCCCACCTTCAATAGCATTACATGTACTTTTTGTACAATAGTCAATAGGTAGAGAACAACCAGTAATTCTGCAATTTGGGCCAGGCTCAAGATAAAGTTGGACAAAGGGGTAGGGTATGGGAGGAGAGAAACGCAAAGAAATATTATTGAGAAGCTCAAAGTTTTTAGAAAGTTGGTAAGAACAAAATTGATGAGTTCATTAGCATTCACTTCTTTGTGGTTTCGTTTCCAAGATATCACACAGAGAAATTGATTGTTTCATAACTCATAAATACCAGATAGGACTACTAAAGGGGGAAATGATTCTTATTACAGGACCAATAAGACCAGCCACAATCCAAATCTAATAAAAAATGGGTCTGCAGTCAACGATAAAAGAAACAACAGGACTAGCCACACCAATATTAGGTTACTAATTAAGAGGAATAAAGTATCAATCACACTAATGTATCCTCACTTCAAGCAGCACCTATGCAGCTTAGCCACTAGAAAGTGGAGATTTAAGTTAAGGAGAGGAAACATGATAACTTTCATATACAACTCCTTTTAAGCCTAGAGGCAGCAAAACGAAGATTTAAATCACGAAGAATCACTCCACAAGAAAGTGACAACAAATAGATAGTGATGGCTGATAGAAGAGTATAACACTAATGCTTATGAGAGGAATATATAACCTAATCATTTGATACAGTGCTTCGACAGAGTAGAAAGTGATTTCGATCTTAATTGCATAGTAAAAGCCTGAGGGAAGGAAATAGACTATCAGGCTATGGAGGAAATTTTTGCCTACATACACTAATATGCAAGTATAATCCACAACTAGCTTCAATTTGAGTAGATATTTCAGACATTGACCAGTCAGAAGGAGTTTCCAACTTATAAGACCAGCCGGATGGTCTAACTGACTAGTTGTATCTTTATTTTCAGTTATATAAAAAAGAGAGTATTTTAGATACTTGTTCGTTAACTTAGGTTTAGATATTTATTTTAGATCATTGAGTTGTATTTGGAAATTTATTTAAATTATATTTTTGAATCATTCGTCTCTGAAATGTTTGGCCTACTGTGGATATTGTACTTTCTAGAATTGTTTATATGGAACACTGTCATCAGAAGCTTAGCATGCTATGGTGAGGATTTGTTCGCTACTGTGGGTACATTGCTGGCCGAGTCAAATACCGTATTCCCATATTGTGGGAGCGACGCGGGGCGTGACAAGGTTACGACTTCAATGCTCCAATATATGTATAGCACTCTCTTACATATATATACATACACAGAAACCCTCTCATTTAAATATGACGATTGTTAAAACTTAAATCCCAAGCATTTTGGAATCTCAGATATAAACCACTCGAAATATCACATTTGGTGTCCTACAGAGGATGTGACCCTTTGATTAAGTTTATTGTTGTTGGATGACAAGAATCTTCATAAGAAATGAACCCAACTTTTAGAGGTCCCGGAAATGGGCATAGGTACCGAACACAACAAAGCTAGGGACTCTCCATAATGGTTGCCTTCTCCATGTAGTGTCCCTGTCGGAGACCGCCGATGCAAACGCTACATAATACACTAGGCACCCCCAAAAGAGTGTCCCTTTCCGCGTCCATTTAGTGTCGTGTCTGTGTTCGTGTCCGTGCAACATACTAAAAGTTCACCAATTGTTCAATTCAAGGAAACCCTAAAATAGAGGGGGAGAGAGCTCACGATGCGGTCGGTGGTGCCGACGACGCCTTCGAGAATCCGGATCTTGGCCCTGGTCTCCTCGCACAGCTTCTTTATGAACTCCCCCTTCTTCCCAATGATGCCGCCGACCTTGGCCACTGGGACGACCATCCGGAACACGTTGTGCCCCGGCCATCCCGGCCACCTCTTCGACTCGTCGGCAGAGGCCGGGGTCTCCGCTGCGGCCTCGGTCTCCTCCTCCTCCTCCTCCGGGGGCTCCATCTTCATCTCGACCTCCTCGGCCGCGGGAGCGGCGGCGGTCTCGGTTTCCGGAACGGGGCCGTTGGTGTCGGTGGAGGTCGCCGCCATTGGGAGAGAGAGAGAGAGGGGGAGGAGTCGGTTAGGGTTAGGGTTTTGGCGAAAGTTGAGGGTTTCGAGGAAGGGATAAGTGGAGTGCGTGTATTGATTTTTTTTTCTTATGTTTTTTTGCTGGGAGTGGGAGTGGGAAGTATTTATTAAATTTCATGAGCTGTATATTTAGGGATCGTCTTTAGGAGGTTCGCACGTGAGAGGAGCTTATCTTTGTCTCAGTAATGCTAAGTTTACTAGCAAATGCTTACAACCTTCTTATAACCCTCTCACCCCCGCTATCCTCTCCCCTATCCCCCCCCCCCCAACACACACACACACACCACCTCACCTCTCTCCCAATGAACGACCGTCACGTGACGTTCCAGCAACCATCCGGACAGCCACCGGGTCCCACCTCCTCCAATAATGGACGGCCGTCACGTAGACGCCACGTGGCGGTTGTAAGAAGGTTTTAAGCATAAGGTTGTAGGCATAGCACCGCCCATATTTGTCTGATGCTGCTTAGTTTGATTACAGACACTAGATCAATTTTGGACTAACTTTTAATTTAAAATATTTATCGGAGCACGCCTATTCTTACTCAGGGCTATCTAATTTATTTTTCGTTTTAATTACAAGTTTTCCATGAAGAGAAATTACTTGGGGCTATCCAAGCAAAGAGTATAAAAGACAATTCTTCTTCTTCTTTGGTCATTTTGTGTTTGTCTTTTCTCTTTGTCATTTCCTTCCCTAAATCTCTAAACCAAAACCCTAAAAATTGTTGGAATGGAGAATGTGGTCCTAAGCCAAGTTGGTGATTCCTCTACGGATATCCAATCGTTATTCGGTTGTATTCGAGAAATTATGATTATACGAGAATTATTTTGTTAACCCTAAATTATTGAATTCTTTCCAACCAATATAGGAGATATACACGAGAAAATCGGATCATCGAATCCACTAAAGATAACCGACACTACTTTCGTTGACCATTCCGGTCCTTGCGAACCACCCTCGGTAAAAAAAAATCGCACGTTGAACATGTTTTTTTCGTTATTCCTATCAGGACTGTCAAAAATTTGTGCAGTCATATGTAAATGTAAGACTGTAGAAATTTTTACAGTCATTTGTAATTGTAGGAATGTAGGACTGTAGAAATTTTTACAGTCCTACCTAAATAGTACTATATACAGTTTTGACAATCCTATTTTAAATTAAAAGTTATTGTTTCGGTGGTAAAAGTTTAATTTTTTTCTTAGTAACATGGACTACCTACAACTAGTGTCGTCTCTGCTATTTCCGTTGATGTCGGCCATCTATTTACGGGTGATTTTTTTTTTATTCTCCTGAGGATGCGTTAGATTGGTGTAAACAAGTTGCAATTCAACATAACATAGTAATTATCATTTCAAGATCGACAAGAGGAATGATGGGCCATAGAAAAGTAGAACTTGGTTGTGAAAGAGGTGGTATGTTCATGAGTAATCATCGCAAAGATACAGTTTGTGAGAAAAAAGTTTCTGTCAAAATCGTTGGAACCAGAAAATGTGGATGTCCATTCAAGCTGTCTATAGTTGAGAGCTACAATGAGATGTGGATAGTCACAGTTAAGAATGGAATCCATAATCATCCTATTTTCGAGACTCTAACAGGACATCCGTATATGGGACGGTTGAAGGCTAATGAGAAGAAGTTAGTTGAAGAACCATCAGTTGGTGGAGTTGCTCCCAGACATATATATTCCCTTGTTCGTCAGAAAGATGAAACAAACAAGTCAACAATGAGAACTATCTACAACGCCTTATCGAGATCAAAAATGGCTAGTATGAAAGCTAAAATGGCGATGCAACAAATATTGAAGTTACTTGCCGAGAATCACTACGTGGAGTATCATAGAAGAGATCCTTCCAGTAATGAAGTTCTTTCAATGTTTTGGGCACATCCCGATTTCACACACTTAGCCAGGTCCTTTGCTGACGTGTTGGTCCTTGATTGCACATATAAGACTAATAAATTCAAGATGCCTATTTTTTACGTCATTGGCTTTACGTCCACTGGACAAACATTTTCAGTCGCTTTTCGCTTCATGAAAAAAGCGAAAATTGATGATTACACGTGGTCATTGACAAAAGTAAAGTCACTTTACGTTGGACACAAAGAACCCTTAGTTTTTGTTTCTGACAGAGACTATGCCCTAATGAATGCTATATCCAACGTATTTTCTCATGCTCATAGACTTTTATGTACTTGGCATATAAATCAGAATATCCAAGCGCAATGCAAGAGCAAGTTTGAGAAGATTAATGGAAAAATTGACACCAGCCGCTTCAAAAAATTCTATAGTGATTGGAACCATGTTTGGCGCGCAAATACCCAAGACAACTATGACACAACATGCTACTTGTTCAATAAAAAGTGAGAGGCGAGTAATCCGGCATGCATTTCATATATCAAAGATACTTGGATTGAACCGCATAAAGAATAATTTGTCTTAGCGTGGACGAATACGGTGAAGCACTATGGCATAATCACCACAAACTGGGTCGAAGGATCTCACGAAAATTTAAAAAGACATCTACGCTCGTCAGTCGGTAACTTTGTTTCTGTTTGGCAAGCAATGAACTTGATGCTAAATGCGACGGTGAACGAGATTAAGGCCTCATTTGAGATGAGCCTAAACATTGCAAAGCATGAACATAAGAATGAACCTCTCTTAGATGCTCTGATCCTTCTAATATCTCACAAGGCATTGACATTACTATTTGAGGAGATAGGTAGGACGAAGTCCGTAGATTTTGATCCCGAGGTTTGCGGTTGTACCTATCGATATACGCTGGGCCTACCTTGTGCACATAAAATTAACAAATATCGTCGTCAATCAAGACCTATTCCAATAGATGTTGTTGATCAACGTTGGAGACAGTGGGCCATCATGCTGATAGCGAAACGTGATGATAATTTTTTTTCTCTACCATAAATGAAACTCCTTCACGCAATATGGTGTGCTACACCAGAACCGGAGAGAAAATGCATTGAACTGAAGACACAAGAAATTGCTAATCCGACAACTACTAGATTGCAAGAATTATCGATTGTTAGAAATCCTAAAGGAATACCGCAGTCAAGACTCAGTAGAAGAAAAAAGAAGCAGATGGAGTAAACTAGTAGAGATATATCCTTATTTGACCATATTGAACGTTGTTTATCACAAGCTGAGTCAACTACGGCAGTCGCAAGGGTGGTCCGTTCTAATAGGATTAGCAAGTTAACAGTTTGAAAGAAAAAGCAGAAAACTTGCAGTCCACACAAAGTTGAAGCTTCAGATGTCGCGCAATGCCAACTGAGTTTGTACATTGATCATTTTCTGCCTGAGATACAACCTTACATTTTTCATGCCCCGATCTTCCGCAGGACTCGGCCTTCCCTGTCAGGTGCGAATTACCGCACCAGCGCTCCCGCGGAACGATCATTTCCATCGGGACGTGATGTCGTGCGAGCCTGGGGTTGCGCCCGCACAAGGCAATATTGTTAAAGTTGTGGCTATTATCGAATCAATCGAGTACGCAACGGAGGGACAGTGTTGCAAACGATAATTCATTTGAGTATACGGGACAAAGATCAAGGCACGAGGTTCTCTGAACACAATGGCATCGTTCTATACATTATGTCTCTCTATACAAAAGCAGATCAAAACAATTGATACGGCTCAAGGCATCGAAACCAGATTTTTGGGTCCTGGGGATGAGGCACGTCTATCGCTTCCTCAGACGATCCAACACCTACGAACAAGCAAACTGTTGGTGGGTCAACACTTTGGAGAAAGTACTGGTGAGTATAAAATCAACGAACAGAAGCAGCATTCACTAAAACCAACACTAAGTAATTATGTTATAAAATATTATCTTACTAGTAATCTTTCTAGTTTTACCTAGGTTCGTTACATACAGTTGTAATTCTCCTGATTTTTTTTCAAGAATTTTAATTTGGATTTTTCACAATTTTTCTGGAATTTTCTAGGATTTTTCTGTGATTAAAACCTAGGCTTTTGGTAATTAAATAATTTTTAATTACTGTTAATTAATATTAAAATATTATGAAAATAATATTTTATGGTGTAAAATAGAAAACCGGACATAGGATAATTTTTCGTGAATTTATTGGACTCCGAAAACCCGTTTAAAGCCCTAAAAATGGTTTATAAAATAAACCAATTTAAAACACCTAAATAAACTGGGTTTAATTGAGATTAAACCAAACCGAACCAACTAAACCAAACTGACTCAACTGAACCGAACCTAGCCAACCCAGCCTAGCGGGTCGGGTCGGGTCTGATCCGAATCAGACCCGAACCCGAAATCCATGCCTGAACCCTAATCCCAATTCTCATCGGGATCACTATTCACCCTATTTATTAGTCTCGACTTCTGTGCCCCACCGCCGCCGCAACCTAAACTCTTCTCCCAGCGCCGACGAACGCCTGCCTGAACCCTAGTCTGACAGCCGGCTCCACCGTCGTCCCCTTCCCGACCACCTTCTGCCCCAGCCCGCAGAGCCACCATCGACTGCCATCTTCTCCATCCTTCCGCCGTCGACCACCCCTCGATTACCTCTTCCGCCTCGCCGTGCCAACCGACGCCCTCCGCAGCAGTCGACACCTCGACCCGCCCCCGACCTAACTCCCCTTCAGCAACCCTAGATCCGTCTCCTTCCCCCACCTAGCTCCGACTACCACCTGTGCCCTCCTCCGTCTCCTCCGCTGCCCAATTCCCCGCCGTGCCCGACGCCGAGCGCCCCTCTCCCGACCTCCTCTCCCCTCTTTCCCGACCGGTCCGTCCCCTCCCTGAGCCCTCGACTCCAGTCCATCATCTCCCCCTCTTCGCTCCGCCCAGCCGTCGACCTCCCCACTCTCCTCGCCGTCTACTACCACCAGCACCCTCGAGGCCCGACGAGCTCCACCATCCACCGCCCTATCTCCCAGTCGACCCTCGACGAATCCGCCGTCGGAGTCGCCTCGCCGCCAACGACCCCCATCCAGCAGCTCAGATCGGACACGACGGAACCCTGACCCAGACACGGCCACCCGGACACGGCAAACCCTAGCCGTGGACACAACAGACCCTAGAAGCACAGTGGACACAGGACTCGGACACGACTCGGACACGTGAAAATTGGTCTTCACGGAGCCCTGTTCAGGTAATAATTTCTCTCACCTCGCAACTCCGTTTTCGATTCCGTCAATTGCTACGTGTAGACTGTATAACCCTCTCGGTTTCCGTGCAACTCGCTCGGTGCATCGCGTCCTGTGGTGATCGTACACCGCGATCCAAAAACAGGAAAAACAATGCCATATTTCACCCCAAAACTAAGTGCGTCCCACCAAACGGGACGACTTGGTCGCACGCGGTCTTTACTGAAATGTGCGTGACGTTGATACGGTCGTGTGAGATTTTGCAGAAGTCGATTCGAATGTGCGTGCACCCCGGAATCAACGCGTATCTGCGGACACCGTCCCGTATCCGTCAGTTCTGGAACATGCTGTAACTTTGTGTACACCCGTCGGATCGAAACAAAACTTACGCCATCAGACTCGTAGCAATACGCTGGTCCTGTGACCCAAGTTTGGTTCAATTCTGAGAACGTTGACAAAATCGCGTATCGTGGGCCCATAGGCTCCACTTGACAGGCAATTTTGTGATCGGCTTATCGGAATTCAATTCTGAAAGTTCCGTCGGGTTCGTATCATCGTTCCTGACTTGTTGACACTAAGTTTGGCGAATTTGGAGACCTTTGACCCTGACACGTTTTTCGGTGCAAAGTGGCCCACATGTGGACCCCGCTTTGGCCCTGAAATGTCATTTTTGCCCCTGTGTCCAAATTGGACGTAAGGACAGGCATTTCTAGCTATTTGATATTTTCTAAATCTAATGGTAATGTTTATTTCAGCAACCGGAGTAGTACCTGCAGATCACACTGAGACCAGAGCTACAGTTGGAGACAGGACCCCAGGCAAGTGTACCTTGCCAAACTTTACAGTCTTGTTACATATTTTCCTTGATTCTTTTACATTGTTGTGCATGCTTAACCTAGGACCGTGTGACTTACTTAGCGTCCGATTATAGTCGGGTGCCAACACCGTACGCGGTGTTGTGTATTGTCATCTAGAGATGGACATTCGTGACCCTTTACATCCTCGTACTTGTCCTATCAAGTACATTATACCCAGGACACTTGACACTGTTCATGAGACAGAATCTTCCTGAGATATTTATGGTGATTCTGTATAGGATGCAGGTTTATGACATATACAGTTTACATGCTTAGTTTATATCCTGACTTATTGCATTAGCTTTGATCATGCGTGTCATGGATATGAGACGTGAGATTTCATTGGGTGGGGAGAGTATTACCATAACAAAGGCTGATTATATTATATATATTGACATCTGGATGTGTCTTAGTCTCTGACACAGAGCTATGGCACCAGTTCTGGCCCTTCGAGAAAATACTGCTATGGGTTTCTCCGACACTGATCATGTAGTAGCCTCAGCCCGAGTATGACTAAAACTCTCAACTTACATATCACTTAGCTGGTTATATATTTACCCTACTGTACATTTATTGCTGTACTGCATTTATTTTGGCTTATATTTTCTGTACCTTGCTGTCCCCTGAGGACCTGGATCCGGACTATGTCCCCAGGTATAGCTGACGAGATCTATCCCGAGGTATACGGGACCGGAGCACTAGTGTCACTACCTAATTCTAGAAAATAGGGTTATATTTTTTTTTATTTGATAAATAGTGTATTGTATTTAATTATTTATATTTATAATTAATTAGTGCTTGTCTTATTTTTATTTTGATTGTTTTAGGGTTTTGGCTAGCCTGGACCCATGTCAGACCCTAGTGGACCCATGTCCGACCCAGTCCACACCCTTGTGAGAATTATTTTGGGGCTTAGAATTATTATTTTATTTTTAGGAGGTTAGTTGGAGAGATTTGGAACTAGTTTGAGTGCTTTTGGAACCCGGAACCCAAAACCGAGTGAATAGGGGCATTTTGGGAAATTGAAACTTGTAAAACCCCTACCTACCCCACCCGTGAGCTTCCCACAGCCCTCCCCATCCGTGAGCACAGCAGCCCTCTCCCTCCTTGCATTCCACTTCTTCCACTTCTTCTTCTTCTTCTTCACTTCTTCTTCTTCTCCACTTCTTCTTTCTTCTCCTTCTTCCTCCAAAGTAAGCTTTTCTCCATCTTTCTTCTTTCTTTCTTCCATTTCTTCTTCTTTAAGCTAACCCTAACCTTGCATTTTCTCTAACCTAGGTGTGAGAAGCTTAGATCTAGTGTGGGAGCTAGAGTTGGTGGCTTGGAGCTTGAGGGAGGTGAATTCTAGGGATTGTGAGACTTTGGCCTTGGGATTCCAACTCCCAAGAGGTAAAACCTAACTTTCCCCTTCCTAATTATTTTTGTGTAGTATAATTAGTGTTGTAGAACCCTCCTAGACCCTAACCCTACCCGTAGGAGGAAGTTGGAACTAGTTTGGGTGAGTTTAGAGACTTTGACATTAGATTTTGTGTCGAATTCGGGTGGAATCCGAATTTGACCCAATTTTGGGTGATGCCCTAGGTTAGATGGACCTAGGTAGACGTTGTCGGGTGTCTAGAGGGTGAGTACGTGTCTCCGTTCGGACACGGGAAGCCGTGTCGCGGAGAAACGGACGTTTCGGGCGAAATTGGGGCTTTTCGTCGTCGTCGATTCTAAGTGTGTGTGCGTTTCCGCCACGGGCCTAGAATCGATGTGGGAGCGCATTTTCTAGGATCTAGACATCGTGTAGAGCGCGTGGGTAAATTTTGGGCCGATTCCGAGTTCGTTTGGTGTGCGTTTCAGGAGGTTTTCCGAGCCGCGCACCACGTGTTCGTCGAAATGACCGAACGGCCATTTCGACTTGGTTTCCTCGTTTCGGGCTTGTACGCGCGTTGGGTTAGTATCGGGGAGTGTGTGCTAGAGTTTTCGGGCTATATTTTATATATTTTAGGGTATTGGTGAGTGTCGGGGTCGTTGGGCGTGAGTAGGGCGTGTGGTTTGAGTGTTGTGTGCGTGGTTGTGTTTGTTTTGATATGTGTCTATATATATATATTTATATATATGTATGTGTGTTTATGTATATATATTTATATATATATGTGTGTATTTATATTTATGTACTTGTATATGTATATGTCTATGTGTATATATATATATGTATTTGTGTAAGTGTGCTTGTGTGTGTGTATGTATATATATATATATATAGGTGTATGTATATATATATAGTTGAGAGTGTGTGTAGATATATATATATATATATATATTAAGTGTATATATATATGTAGATATGTATATATATTTATGTGTGTGTGTGTTGTTAGTGTTGTGAGTGTGTGTGTGTATTAGTGTGTGAGTGTGTGTATTAGTGTGCTTGTGAGAGTGTAGGTGTGTGTGTTAGTATATAGATATATAGGTGTGTATATATATGTATCTAGTTATATATATATAGTTATATATGTGTATGTATATATATATATAGGGGGTGATATATATGTGTATATGGGAGTGTGTGTGAGTGTGTATGTGAGATGGAGGGGGGAGAAAACAGCAAGTAGCAGCAGCGCAGCGGGAACCAGCAGCTGCAGCAGCAGCAGAACCAGCAGCAGCAGCAGTAGCAAGTGCAGCAGCAGCAGAATCAGCAGTAGCAGCAGCATGGGCAGCAGCATCAGCATGTAGGAGCAGCGGCAGCAGCAATATGCAAGGGCAAGAGCAGCAGCGCAGCGCTAGTAGCAGCAGCAAGCAGCGGGTAGTAGGAGGTAGCTTAGAGTGAGTTATATAGATCTATATATCTATATAGATAGATTAATAGTTAGATAGTTAGTTATATAGATAGATTGTTATAGAGATAGTGATAGATAAGTTTATAGATAGTTATGTAAGATAAATAGATAGTTTATAGATAGATTAGAGAGATTGATAGTTAGACTAGTTTATAGATATATTAGATAGTTAGAGGGATATCTAATTAATAGATAGGTAGTTGGATAAATAGGTAAGATAAGTTATGAGATAGTTAGATAGATAGATAGATAGATAGATATTGATAGGTAGATAGTTAGGTTTCTAGATACTAGATAGGTAGGTAGCTAGATACTTAGATATATCTACCTAAGATATAGATAACTATATACCTATACTTATATATATATATATATATAGATATCTTGATAGGTAATATATATATATATATGTTATGTTGGGTAAGGTAATGGGTATTTATGTAAATGTGTGTGGATATCTATATACATAGGTATATACATACTTAGATATATATAAATATAGTAGATATCTATATTACCTAGCCTAGATTAATAACTAGGTATATAATTAATAGCTAGGTAGCTAGTTAGAGGGCCTTAGGGCGAAACTTCAATACCTTGAGATACCGAGGTATCTCGATACCTTGAGATATTCAAGGTATTGAGTTTCGAGCGGGGTATTTGAGCATTAGCCTAGGAAATGCTTGGGAGTGATTTTTATATGTTTATATATATATAATTACGCGTGCTAGCATAGGTTTTAGCGGGTTTAGGCGGGGTGCGTGGCCTAGGGCGAGGTATCGGATACCGAGGGTATCCCGGTATCTCGATTAGGCGAGTTTGTGAGTTTAGTAGCTTAATGAGCTCGGTTTGACCTAGAATTTCAGGGGCACCCTAGTTTGACCTAGCTTTGACCATAATTGTCTCCGTTGACCGTAAAAGTCAACATTTGACCTAGTTTTGACCTAGAGTTGACTTTTTGGACCCCGGGTTGACTTTTTGATCCGAATTTCATCGGTTTGACCCGTTCGACCTAGAATAGCCCTAGAAGCCTGTTTTTTAATTATTTTATATCAGTTTAAATGCTTAGAACCCTGTTTAATTCTGCTTTTCGCATTAGGTCCTTGCGTCACCGGTCCGGACCTCGATCCTCATCAGTTGCTCAGGACATCAGGCGAGTACCTACCTCTGATAGTTTCCATTTCATGATAACGTTTATATCACCTGTTCTAGAACTGTAATACTTGATTCTGAAACTTTATTACACGAGATGGTACTAGTGGATCCCGTCATGAGGTGCTATCCCCCTTACCGTGTTCAGCGGGTACTCTATCACGTGTATTTCATCATGTGCTTCGGGTATTGATTATCATGTGCTATCATGTACTTCTTGTGCTCTCGCCTTCGTGTGCGCGAGCTATTATCATGTACGTAGCGTGTTGTGGTTGGATCCAATGGTATTAGTGGGGGAGGGGAGTAGTGAGTTGGTTATGTGATCAAAGCCAAACAGTATTCATGTGTATGTCGGTTATGCAACTCACGCATAACGGAGTTATCTTAGTGTTTTTCATGTGCAACCTAAGCCGATCACATAACGAACTTGTGCTCAAGGCACTTAGCTAGTATTCATGTTTCTCACCTGCAGTTACTTTTTCACTACTTGTATTGTTCTCCAGTTTATATTACAGCTATTTATTGTGCTCCAGCATATATTTATTTCCTGTGCATCTTGATTACTTTTCTATTGCTCGTCATATACACCTTACCATGCATTTGGAGTTGCTTTCAGAGCTATGTACTTCGCTCCAGTCCTGACTGGGCATATTTTTTCCAGAGGATCCTGAGGACTATTGCCCTACGTTCTACGGGCCTGGTATTGACGACTGTTGTGACCCCGAGGAGGAGTGCGCCGAGGAGACGCCGATAGCACCCTAGTTAGCTAGGTGGGTTTCCTGGGTTTTTCCAGTGGTTTGTATTTTGGATGACTGTACTTATTCTTTTGTGCTTCTGTGAGATGTTGTAGCTTTTAGACCTGGACTGTATTATTTTGGTTTGCCTTGCTCTCTTGGTTCTGTTTCTTTGTTTATATCATATCGTGCTTATATTCTTCCTCTAGATTTTGTGATTGAGATCATTGATATATATATATATATATTGCGTGGTTGCCTCCTTTGGGAGAGGATTTTATATATATATTGCGTGGTTTTGCCCTCCTTTTGGAGAGGTCATGCCGGATTTTTCAGTGAGATATAGATAGATATGGTTGACCTAGAACGGACCTTTACAGCGTTCTACCGCCGATTCTGCGGCGTAGGCTGGACGTACCCACGGCTCATGCCCGATTTTCGGGTGCGGGTCGTGACACGTTTTTGGTGGTGGCCCATGCAGGTCTCTGCTTTTTAGGGTTACCTGCAATAGGATATAGGAGATAGGCTGAGAGAGAGTGTGCTCAATCACAACTAGGACCCTTCCTGATTTCTTTGCTATCTTAATTTTCCTGAAATTATTTTCTTTTGTAATCTTATTGTCCTTCTTTGATGATATCGTTTCTTGCACCGTATTGACTTCTTTTGATCTGTGTTCTTCTTGATTCCATTCCAGCACTTGCTTTATTTGATTCCGGTGCTTCCCATAGCTTTGTGTCTGTATCTTTTGCTGTTAGACACCATCTTGTTGCTGAACCTTTAGCTAGACTCTGCAAGATCACGACCGGGGGTGGTATCATCCTAGTCAGTGATGTCTGCAGAGACCGGAGAGTTACCTTGGGAGGCCGGGAGTTGAGTGTGTGCCTACTCGTAATGCCACTTTCGAGCTACGATATTGTACTCGGGATGGATTGGTTGAGTACGCATTGTGCTAGTATAGATTGTCGTGGAGGCAGAGTTTTGTTCAGTCCGCCAGGTGAGTCAGAGTTTCAGTTTGCCAGAGGAGCAGCGGAGCAGACCGAGGGAGTCTTCTGCGGAGCCCTGGTGGTAGAGCCGAGGTCGCTACATCCACTGATAGAGGAGTATATGGATGTCTTTCCGGAGAAGTTGCCAGGGTTACCTCCGGACAGAGACGTGGAGTTCTCTATAGACTTGGTGCCAGGCGCGGAGCCGATATCCCAGCACGTCTATAGAGTCAGCAACAGTGAGCTGATAGAGTTAAAGAAGCAGGTGGATGAGCTTCAGGACAAGGGATTTATCAGATCTAGTTCTTCTCCGTGGGGTACTCCGGTACTTTTTGTGCCGAAGAAGGATGGGTCGATACGGATGTGTATCGACTACAGGGCTCTGAATAACCTCACAATCAAGAACAAGTATCCGCTGCCGCGTATTGATGATCTTTTTGACCAGTTGAGCGGAGCGAGGGTGTTTTCCAGGATTGATCTGAGGACAGGCTACCACCAGGTGAAAGTCAGGAAGGAGGATATTCCGAAGACAGCTTTTCGGACCAGATATGGACAGTATGAGTTCTTGGTGATGCCGTTTGGGTTGACTAATGCCCCGGCAGTGTTCATGAATCTGATGAACAAGGTGTTCCATCAGCATCTGGACATGTTTGTGGTGGTGTTTATAGATGACATCTTGGTGTATTCGAAGACCCCAGAGGAGCACGAGGAGCATCTGAGGATAGTGCTGGAGACTCTCAGGAAGGAGGAGCTTTATGGAAAGCTCTCGAAGTGTGAGTTCTTCCTTGACAAGGTTGAATTCCTTGGTCATGTGGTGACTGGAGAGGGTATCTCGGTGGATCCGAGAAAGATCGTGGCAGTTGAGGCATGGAGTGCTCCGAGTTCAGTAGCCGAGGTCAGAAGTTTCTTGGGACTGGCAGGCTACTACAGGAGATTTATTCAGGATTTTTCCCGGATTGCAGAGCCGTTGTCCAGGCTGACCCGGAAGGACGTGGAGTTTGTTTGGTCAGAGGAGTGACAGATCGCCTTTGATGAGCTGAAGAGGAGGTTGACGACAGCTCCAGTGTTGACGTTGCCATCAGGTTCTGGAGGATTCACTATCTATAGTGATGCATCGGGGAAGGGACTGGGTTGTGTGTTGCAGCAGAATGGGAGGGTGATTGCCTATGCTTCCAGACAATTACGTCCTCATGAGAAGAACTACCCTACCCACGATTTGGAGTTGGCAGCGGTCATTTTTGCTCTGAAGTTGTGGAAACACTATTTATACGGAGAGCGTGTGGAGATCTTCACAGACCACAAGAGGTTGAAGTATGTGTTTACCCAAAAAGAGCTGAACATGAGGCAGAGGAGATGGTTGGAGTTGAAGAAAGACTTTGACATATCATTGCAGTATCATCCAGGGAAGGCGAACGTAGTTGCGGATGCATTGAGCAGGTATCCGGTAGCTATGTGCCTGACAACAGATCGTTATCTTCTGGCAGATCTAGAGAGCTTGGGCATTGAGGTGATAGTGCCTGGAGTTGAGATGCAGATGTGGGGACTACAGATTCAGTCAGAGTTGGTAGACCGGATCAGGGCTACACAGTTTGAGGATGAGTCCCTAAGGAGCATCAGGGAGCAGGTTCAGATGGATTTAGCAGACGACTTCACCATTGCTGATGATGGTTCATTGCGGCACGGTACCAGGTTGTGTGTGCCGAGTGGGTCGTTGCGCGAGGAGGTTCTCCAGGAGGCGCATCGATCCCAGTACTCTATGCATCCCGGTACCAACAAGATGTATAGAGATCTGAGACAGCATGTATGGTGGTACGGGATGAAGCGAGAGGTAGCGCGCTTCGTATCCCGATGCTTAGTGTGCCAGCAGGTGAAGGCGGAGAGGCAGAGGCCAGGAGGATTACTCCAGCCGTTACCCATTCCGGAGTGGAAATGGGAGCATGTGACCATAGATTTTGTTTCTGGACTTCCCCGTTCTCCAGGCGGGAAAGATGCGATTTGGGTCATCGTGGACAGGTTGACCAAATCGGCCCACTTTCTACCGTTCAAAGTGGGTACGTCTACAGAGAGACTAGCAGAGATGTATGTGCGCCAGATAGTCAGACTACATGGAGTTCCAGTGAGCATAGTATCAGATCGGGACAGTCGTTTTACCTCGCATTTCTGGAGGAGTCTGCAGGCTAGCTTGGGCACCCAGCTCAAGTTTAGTAGTACGTATCACCCGCAGACAGATGGTCAGTCAGAGAGGACCATTCAGACACTTGAGGACATGCTTCGGACCTGTGTTTTGGATTTCAGAGGCTCTTGGGAGGATCACTTGCACTTGGTAGAGTTTGCTTACAACAACAGCTACCAAGCCAGTATCGAGATATCACCTTTTGAGGCGTTGTATGGACGGAGGTGTCGCACTCCGTTATCATGGGATGATGTAGGTGAGAGAGCTTTGCTTGGCCCGAAGATGGTGGTTGATGCAGCGGAGAAGGTCAAGCTCATTAGAGATAGACTTCGGGTGGCGCAGGACAGGCAGCGGCATTGGGCCGATAGCCACCGGAGACCTTTGGAGTTCGAGGTATAGCTTAGAATCTAAATTTTGTTCTTGTGTTTGCTTGTGATTGCTTATTTTAGACTAAGTGCAGAGACCTTGTTTGTGCTAGGTTGGAGATCTGGTGTTCCTGAGGATTTCTCCGACGCGGGGCACTATTCGCTTCGGTGGAGACGGGAAGCTTAGCCCACGTTTCGTTGGACCCTTCCGTATCCTTGAGAGGGTCGGCGCCGTGGCGTATAGGCTTGGGTTGCCGCCTACGTTGGAGGGAGTTCATGATGTGTTCCACGTGTCGCAGTTGAGACGGTACGTGGCGGATCCCAGTCACGTATTGGATCACTCGGAGATCGCAGTGGGCCCTACCCTTAGCTATCCAGAGCAGCCGGTGGAGATTCTGGATCGGCGGGAGAAGGTGTT
Source organism: Iris macrosiphon (assembly GCA_036927795.1). Classification (NCBI taxonomy): domain Eukaryota; kingdom Viridiplantae; phylum Streptophyta; class Magnoliopsida; order Asparagales; family Iridaceae; genus Iris; species Iris macrosiphon. Next base: position 197,999,831 of record JAYESA010000002.1, on the reverse strand, counting down.
GAGGAACCAGACTATTCCCTTGGTTCGCGTCGCGTGGAGGCATCACTCTCCAGGGGAGTCGACCTGGGAGAGGGAGGATGAAATGCGCGAGCGATACCCCTATCTCTTCGAGCCCTGAGGTATGGTTCTTTCTTGCATTCCTGTCCTAGTTTCGTCTTTTAATTTCGAGGACGAAATTATTTTTAGGAGGGTAGACTTGTCACTACCTAATTCTAGAAAATAGGGTTATATTTTTTTTTATTTGATAAATAGTGTATTGTATTTAATTATTTATATTTATAATTAATTAGTGCTTGTCTTATTTTTATTTTGATTGTTTTAGGGTTTTGGCTAGCCTGGACCCATGTCAGACCCTAGTGGACCCATGTCCGACCCAGCCCACACCCTTGTGAGAATTATTTTGGGGCTTAGAATTATTATTTTATTTTTAGGAGGTTAGTTGGAGAGATTTGGAACTAATTTGAGTGCTTTTGGAACCCGGAACCCAAAACCGAGTGAATAGGGGCGTTTTGGGAAATTGAAACTTGTAAAACCCCTACCTACCCCACCCGTGAGCTTCCCACAGCCCTCCCCATCCGTGAGCATAGCAGCCCTCTCCCTCCTTGCATTCCACTTCTTCCACTTCTTCTTCTTCTTCACTTCTTCTTCTTCTCCACTTCTTCTTTCTTCTCCTTCTTCCTCCAAAGTAAGCTTTTCTCCATCTTTCTTCTTTCTTTCTTCCATTTCTTCTTCTTTAAGCTAACCCTAACCTTGCATTTTCTCTAACCTAGGTGTGAGAAGCTTAGATCTAGTGTGGGAGCTAGAGTTGGTGGCTTGGAGCTTGAGGGAGGTGAATTCTAGGGATTGTGAGACTTTGGCCTTGGGATTCCAACTCCCAAGAGGTAAAACCTAACTTTCCCCTTTCTAATTATTTTTGTGTAGTGTAATTAGTGTTGTAGAACCCTCCTAGACCCTAACCCTACCCGTAGGAGGAAGTTGGAACTAGTTTGGGTGAGTTTAGAGACTTTGACATTAGGTTTTGTGTCGAATTCGGGTGGAATCCGAATTTGGCCCAATTTTGGGTGATGCCCTAGGTTAGATAGACCTAGGTAGACATTGTCGGGTGTCTAGAGGGTGAGTGCGTGTCTCCGTTCGGACACGGGAAGCCGTGTCGCGGAGAAACGGGCGTTTCGGGCGAAATTGGGGCTTTTCGTCGTCGCCGATTCTAAGTGCGTGTGCGTTTCTGCCACGGGCCTAGAATCGACGTGGGAGCACATTTTCTAGGATCTAGACATCGTGTAGAGCACGTGGGTAAATTTTGGGCCGATTCCGAGTTCGTTTGGTGTGCGTTTCAGGAGGTTTTTCGAGCCGCGCACCACGTGTTCGTCGAAATGACCGAACGGCCATTTCGACTTGGTTTCCTCGTTTCGGGCTTGTACGCGCATTGGGTTAGTATCGGGGAGTGTGTGCTAGAGTTTTCGGGCTATATTTTATATATTTTAGGGTATTGATGAGTGTCGGGGTCGTTGGGCGTGAGTAGGGCGTGTGGTTTGAGTGTTGTGTGCGTGGTTGTGTTTGTTTTGATATGTGTCTATATATATATATATTTATATATATGTATGTGTGTTTATGTATATATATTTATATATATATGTGTGTATTTATATTTATGTACTTGTATATGTATATGTCTATGTGTATATATATATATGTATTTGTGTAAGTGTGCTTGTGTGTGTGTTTGTATATATATATATATAGGTGTATGTATATATATATAGTTGAGAGTGTGTGTAGATATATATATATATATATATTAAGTGTATATATATATGTAGATATGTATATATATTTATGTGTGTGTGTGTTGTTAGTGTTGTGAGTGTGTGTGTGTATTAGTGTGTGAGTGTGTGTATTAGTGTGCTTGTGAGAGTGTAGGTGTGTGTGTTAGTATATAGATATATAGGTGTGTATATATATGTATCTAGTTATATATATATAGTTATATATGTGTATGTATATATATATATATATAGGGGGTGATATATATGTGTATATGGGAGTGTGTGTGAGTGTGTATGTGAGATGGAGGGGGGAGAAAACAGCAAGTAGCAGCAGCGCAGCGGGAACCAGCAGCTGCAGCAGCAGCAGAACCAGCAGCAGCAGCAGTAGCAAGTGCAGCAGCAGCAGAATTAGCAGTAGCAGCAGCATGGGCAGCAGCATCAGCATGTAGGAGCAGCGGCAGCAGCAATATGCAAGGGCAAGAGCAGCAGCGCAGCGCTAGTAGCAGCAGCAAGCAGCGGGTAGTAGGAGGTAGCTTAGAGTGAGTTATATAGATCTATATATCTATATAGATAGATTAATAGTTAGATAGTTAGTTATATAGATAGATTGTTATAGAGATAGTGATAGATAAGTTTATAGATAGTTATGTAAGATAAATAGATAGTTTATAGATAGATTAGAGAGATTGATAGTTAGACTAGTTTATAGATATATTAGATAGTTAGAGGGATATCTAATTAATAGATAGGTAGTTGGATAAATAGGTAAGATAAGTTATGAGATAGTTAGATAGATAGATAGATAGATAGATAGATATTGATAGGTAGATAGTTAGGTTTCTAGATACTAGATAGGTAGGTAGCTAGATACTTAGATATATCTACCTAAGATATAGATAACTATATACCTATACTTATATATATATATAGATATCTTGATAGGTAATATATATATATATGTTATGTTGGGTAAGGTAATGGGTATTTATGTAAATGTGTGTGGATATCTATATACATAGGTATATACATACTTAGATATATATAAATATAGTAGATATCTATATTACCTAGCCTAGATTAATAACTAGGTATATAATTAATAGCTAGGTAGCTAGTTAGAGGGCCTTAGGGCGAAACTTCAATACCTTGAGATACCGAGGTATCTCGATACCTTGAGATATTCAAGGTATTGAGTTTCGAGCGGGGTATTTGAGCATTAGCCTAGGAAATGCTTGGAAGTGATTTTTATATGTTTATATATATATAATTACGCGTGCTAGCATAGGTTTTAGCGGGTTTAGGCGGGGTGCGTGGCCTAGGGGGAGGTATCGGATACCGAGGGTATCCCGGTATCTCGATTAGGCGAGTTTGTGAGTTTAGTAGCTTAATGAGCTCGGTTTGACCTAGAATTTCAGGGGCACCCTAGTTTGACCTAGCTTTGACCATAATTGTCCCCGTTGACCGTAAAAGTCAACGTTTGACCTAGTTTTGACCTAGAGTTGACTTTTTGGACCTCGGGTTGATTTTTTGACCCGAATTTCACCGGTTTGACCCGTTCGACCTAGAATAGCCCTAGAAGACTGTTTTTTAATTATTTTATATCAGTTTAAATGCTTAGAACCTTGTTTAATTCTGCTTTTCGCATTAGGTCCTTGTGTCACCGGTCCGGACCTCGATCCTCATCAGTTGCTCAGGACATCAGGCGAGTACCTACCTCTGATAGTTTCTATTTTATGATAGCGTTTATATCACCTGTTCTAGAACTGTAATACTTGATTCTGACACTTTATTACACGAGCTGGTACTAGTGGATCCCGTCATGAGGTGCTATCCCCCTTACCGTTTTCAGCGGGTACTCTATCACGTGTATTTCATCATGTGCTTCGGGTATTGATTATCATGTGCTATCATGTGCTTCTTGTGCTCTTGCCTTCGTGTGTGCGAGCTATTATCATGTACGTAGCGTGTTGTGGTTGGATCCAATGGTATTAGTGGGGGAGGGGAGTAGTGAGTTGGTTATGTGATCAAAGCCAAACAGTATTCATGTGTATGTCGGTTATGCAACTCACGCATAACAGAGTTATCTTAGTGTTTTTCATGTGCAACCTAAGCCGATCACATAACGAACTTGTGCTCAAGGCACTTAGCTAGTATTCATGTTTCTCACCTGCAGTTACTTTTTCACTACTTGTATTGTTCTCCAGTTTATATTACAGCTATTTATTGTGCTCCAGCATATATTTATTTCCTGTGCATCTTGATTACTTTTCTATTGCTCGTCATATACACCTTACCATGCATTTGGAGTTGCTTTCAGAGCTATGTACTTCGCTTCAGTCCTGACTGGGCATATTTTTTCCAAAGGATCCTGAGGACTATTGCCCTACGTTCTACGGGCCTGGTATTGACGACTGTTGTGACCCCGAGGAGGAGTGCGCCGAGGAGACGCCGATAGCACCCTAGTTAGCTAGGTGGGTTTCCTGGGTTTTTCCAGTGGTTTGTATTTTGGATGACTGTACTTATTCTTTTGTGCTTCTGTGAGATGTTGTAGCTTTTAGACCTGGACTGTATTATTTTGGTTTGCCTTGCTCTCTTGGTTCTGTTTCTTTGTTTATATCATATCGTGCTTATATTTTTCCTCTAGATTTTGTGATTGAGATCATTGATATATATATATTGCGTGGTTGCCTCCTTTGGGAGAGAATTTTATATATATATTGCGTGGTTTTGCCCTCCTTTTGGAGAGGTCATGCCAGATTTTTCAGTGAGATATAGATAGATATGGTTGACCTAGAACGGACCTTTACAGCGTTCTACCGCCGATTCTGCGGCGTAGGCTGGACGTACCCACGGCTCATGCCCGATTTTCGGGTGCGGGTCGTGACAACTTGCATTAGCAGGAGCAGGTGCCTACATTGGAGCAAAACCAGGATCTGAGGACGGGATTGTACCAGAGGACTTCTCTTGAGTATTGGCTTGAGATACTCATTTATTTCAGTTTATAGTTATTTCATTTCCAGTCTATTTCATTGATGTACCATACTTGTACTCGGATTGTTCTCCGAGACACTTTTATTCAGTTTTGTTAGTTTATTTTATTTACATTATTCTGGCATTGGATCTGTGTTTATCTGTTATGGATGAGATTAGTATAGACTGTGACTTATATCATTGGACCTACTTATTATTATATTACAGCTTAAGTATGCCCCGATGGATCCATTAAATTGGATTTGTCCATTGGTGTGTGCTGCTGGCCATTATCACGCGTCTGGTCCCTCGATATTTTGGGACTGGGGCGTGACAACAGTACAGGAACGAAGTCATATTACTTCTTTTGGAAACATCTTTGAAATCAGAATTTAGTTCAATACAACCAAGCATACAAGGCAAACAGTTCAATCACGATGTACCAATCAGGGTGTGCGCAGCGTATCTCGTGAGCTATACTCAAAGACTCTATAGACAATGCACTATTTAGTGGACTATCATTCAATCAAGCAAACAAGAGGAACTATCTATAAGATTTCGGTCCCCGAGTAACTCAGGATCAGTAGCGGTAATCCAACTAACTAATGACTCATTATCTGATGCTATTAGCAGCTGTGACTCATGGTTGCTCTTCACTAAAATACGCTCAAAATAGCAGCCATGACCAAGGTTCAGCTGTGCACTAATAGCCATTGTCCGATCGATACAATTACATGAAGCACTATCAGATAAACTCTAAGGTGCACATGATCATGAACAAGCAGGCTATATATATATACTCTTTGTGTTTCTTACCCCTTGCCGATCGGTTATCCCTGCAGCAAACATACAAGTTAGCAAAATTTGCATATATATACAAGGTTCTCTTTCCATGTCTGTCTCTGCATCAAACAGTTAGGTATGTAAGAAGGCTAGCCTAGCATGCTCCATAACTACCTGAATGCATCTAGCTCCATGAACAAGCTAACTTCTCTAACTCAAACTCTTCCCAACAGAAGCACCGCCTCCCATCTAATAGCCACATCCCCCTAGATCCCGTAGGACCGAAACTTCAGGACGCATTATTAGTCTCACCCCATCAATCTCCATCTACCATTCTAATAGCCATGCCCCCCTAGATCCCGTAGGACCGAAACATCGGAACACACTATTAGTCTCCAAAATTGTCATTTAGCCTCCATCCTCGATAACAAGCATATCACAAGTATAACACAACGTGACAATACACGCTTTCAATCCATCTCTCTCTTATCTAATAGTCGCACCCCCCTAGATCATGTAGGACCGGAACATCAGGACGGGCTACTAGTCACTTCTCAAATAAGACAAGCCATTTACTCTTATAACAAAACAAGCATACATTCCATCAAGCTTTTGCATCCAAGACAATCAATTATATACATGACGACAAGCAAACATATGAACGATCTTTAATATAAGCATGCATGGTACGGGTGGATTTATCTTTTCAAGTTAAGCATACAGTTCTACTCTTTCTTTCTTTAGCATGGCAAGGTTCGTTCGATAGCCGTGTCAGTGTAACTAGCATGCACATTTCTTTCTTATACTTAGCATGGCAATGGTTCTATCTCTTTTAGGCAAGTAGATTCTCGTTCTATCATTCATGCAAACTTATCTTATTAAGCAAACAAGTATTTCAAAAACTCAGATTCATTATTAGGGCGTACAAGAATCAGAGAATGGAGTTCTGCCCAGTCACCTAGATCAGTCATCTTCTGGTTTAACAAGGAGCTCTCAAAGAAGGTTTTTTTTTGAGTCAGCAAACCGATATCTCTTGTACATAGTGCTAATGCAGAGTCGGGCACTACAATATTTGGTCAATTATTGATGTCCCCGGAGATGGCCATTATAGATTTTATGCGCTTGCTAGACATCTTGGCTATTCTAATGAAGAAGGATGGATACAGGTTAGGGAAGCACTATACCAAGAGTTGGAGTGTCGCCTTGAGTTCTATTAAAAGATCTTTAGCGAAGAAATAGTTAGAGTCATGTTAACAAGCATACCTTGCACGTACACTGTTGCCAAAGAAGCACATTACATGTCCATCCCTGTGGCTACATATCTTTTTTCTAACAGGTATAAAATACCAATTGTTGTTATTTTAAAGGACACTAACAATACTTTCTTTCCAATGTGCGCTCCTCCAGCAGAGCATAGACTGTCCAATCTATGGACAATAGGCATTGTCGGTCAACACTTTGTCATACCAAAGTTGATCGCTCATCTCCAGTTTCGCCACCTGCAACGATTTGGTTAAAACATGCACCGACGGAAGCAATGTCCTGGATAACACCGTACATGGCAGCAATAGATTCTTACAAGTAGTTGTTGAAGATAGAGGAGACCAAAGCCATGCCACATGACTACTTTGATATATTAATTGACTGATACGAATAAATGTATTAGTCACTTTTTGTCACCCTCACTTTTCCAACTAAGGATAGTTTGGTAATTTGACATAGGTATTTGTATTTTTAGGAATATAATATTAAATATTGTGTATATTGTAAATATTAATTATTGTATTATTTATTTATTATAGATGTTAGATTTATTTTGGACTTGTGTAGTGGACCTAACTAGTTTAGTTTAGATTCATGAACCAACATTTAATTCTAGTTAGAGTTGAGCCCAATAGTAAGCACATTCATTAGGAGGATGAATTAATTAGTGAAACTAATTATAAACCAATTAGACTAGAACCTTCCTTCCTTAATTATTTCTTCATGACAAACCCCAAAGGGTATTTTGGACTTTCTATAGTAGCTTGGAGGAGGGGCAAAGGCCGTCCACCATAGGGAGGAGAGAGACTCTCTCTCTTCTCATTTGTCATTCCAAATCTAGATCTAGAATTTTTCCTCTTCTAAATTCTTCATTCCTACACCAATTCCTACTCAATTTTCTTCCCAATTCCTTTCCTATTCTTTATTGGAGGCTATTAGAGTAAGGATCTACAAGGAGGGGCAATGATCTACAAGTTGGAGGCTCTTTTCACTCAATTTAGAAATTTTATTGGAAATCCATCTCCCAATAGGTTATAATTTAGTTTTACCTCTCTAATTAGACTATAAATTTGTAATTTAATCATTAGTAACTATCATATATGCTAAGGCTACCCATAGGAATTAGAATTAGGTTCATATGAGGTCTATGGAGAAAGTTATGTGGTATTTTGTGTCAATTTTGGGGGAATTTTGAGATTGACATATCTTGTGTTTGTCAATAGGTCAATTAGACCAAATTGACATGTGTTTGATTGTGTGTGACTAGTATCGTATCCATAATTGGAATGTGTAGGCCGTATCCCGACAATTTGGCGATACAGGTTGATTTGGGGATTTTCTCCCACACGGGGGGTTTAAGCATGTCATATTTTGACACGGGCACATAGTTGAGTAGTTAGTTCTTCTAATTGTTCATAATTATAATTTTATACTTGCTCGTGTCCTTCAGAATATGTTTGGTTGTGTGGTGGAGCCATATCGCAAGCGTATCATAGAATGAGTGTGATACGGATGCGGTGCACTCCACGTGTTTGTTTCATTGTAGTTTAATTCAATTTGCCATGGTAATAACTATTATGATGATATATTTATAATGATTGTATGATATATATGTATATGTATATTTATGGATATGTCTATGTTTCATTTGAGGTATTGGTGGTCATGAGAGATAGGAGAGTCTATATGCATTACTAGTGTAGTTATTATTATGTATCTACAAAGTGATATATATATATATATATATATATATATATATATATATATATATATATATATATATATATATATATATACGTTGCATATATGTTTATATGTATGTGTAGGGATTTATATTCATATGTGTGTGTGTGTGTGTATGTGTTGGTTAGTGATACATATATGTATAGATATATATTTACTTGTATGTGTGTGTGTCTTAGTGGAGTGCACATTGGTTAGGTGCGTGAGTGAGTGTAAGGTGTGTCGTGTTCAGTGAGAGGGGATCGGGACATAGTAGTGTTCAGCCTACATTCAGCAAACCACAACAAGCAGCAACTAGAGCAACAACAACTGCAGCATGGGCAGCAGCAAGAGGCAGCAGCAGCAACAACTGCAGCAAGAGTAGCAGCAAAGGAAGCAATGGCAGCAACTGCAGTAGCAACTACAACATGGGCAGCAGCTAGAGCAGCTAGGATGCACATCAGTAGCATAGTTTAGTTAGTTTCATTTATAGTTTAGTTGGTTAGTTATATAAATATATATATATATATATATATATATATATATATATATATATATATATATATATATATATATATATATATATATATATATATATATATTGGTATGTTAGTAGGTAGTTAGTAGAGTATTGTATAAGTTTATGCATGTTAGTATGTAGTTAGGTGTATGGGTAGTTAACTGCATATTAGAATTTGAATTACCTTGTGATACCAAGGTAATGTCAAGGTATTGGTTGATACTCAAGGTATTGGGTTTGAGTATCAAGATGGGTATATAGGTGGTGTGATACCGCATTGGTCCAAAGCCAAGGTATCCACTTAGAATTAGTTAGCTAAGAGTACTATATATATTGTCTTGTATATATTAGTATTTTTCTATCTAATAACTTGAGTATCTTATGATATTGTAATAGCGGCCACGTGTCCACTTGACCAAGTCGCGCCTACAATAGATGAGAACCATCCAAATATTCAACAACTAAAAGTCTTAACAAATATTCACGTAACAGCTGAAGCCCGATCTTGTGCACAGTTGTAACTCCTTTTTGTTAAGAGAAGATACGTGGAGACTTCCAACGTCCATGCGGCCCAAAATCCATGCGGCCACTGAACAACTATAAATAAAAGGGTATTACCCTTATACAAAAGACTGGCTACCTGCAAATCTATACTCAAGCAAGAGAGAAGAACTTATGTATCGGATCGTCCATGGAGTAAAGAGAGTTGCTACACTCCTAACTCTCCATTGTCACCCCCCAAAAAATAAACTTGTACTTAGATTGTCTTCTAGGACTCTTCTTTATACTTTCTTATTTTGTTAATCAAATTCAGTTCTTCCAGTTCTCTTTTTGATTTAAATGGCAAACAGTCTGGTTATATCAACTGTGTCAGTGACTTATATCCAATATGAACCCTTCAACTTTAGTGACTTATATCAGATCCAGAACTCATATACTATAATTTTGAGATAATTTATTGTTTGGTTTGCCAAACTTACTTGAGAGATCCTGACTTGGAGTTGGAAATGCAGTTTGCATCTAAATCACAGTTCTGTTACTTCCGCAAATTAATATATAGAATTTCAAATGCATGGTAATATATATATATATATATATATATATATATATATATATATATATATATATATATATATATATAGAGAGAGAGAGAGAGAGAGAGAGAGAGCAATTAAATATTTGCATGCTTAAAGAAAACATGTTCTGAAAAATGATCACTAAGCTAGCTAAATTCCTTAACATCTAAGAAGAAAAGTACTTGCAGCTATAATTCTCATAAGATATCTTATGATTGAATGGATACATCAAATTTTATAATCAATATAAAAGTACTTGAACAGATTTTGCAGTTCAGTAAACATTTAGTCTGAAATTCTTTTTTTCTCAGGAACACTTATCTAGTGTGTGTAGATGCAAAAACTCGTGCATGTGTAGATGCAAAAACTTGCACGTGTGTGTCATATGCTGGAGAAGCAGGGCTTTAGTATTTTGATTCCAGTTTCTTAGAGTGTAGGTATTTTATGCAGTGTGGTTCCTGCAGTTGGGTAGTGTGTATGCTAGAATGGGTATCAGGTTTAAGATACACGGAGGATATGAGGATACTTTTGCAGTTGCAGAGGTTGCAACTACATATTTATCTTAAACCTGATACCCATTCTAGCATACACACTACCGCTGCTCTCATTAAACATGCTTGTGTGTGATTTGTGTGTCTCCTTTAGTAATATACACCTGGGTATGAGTGTAAAGTGAATGTGTGTACCAGTATATGAGTACAACAGTCTAATCTAGTGAACTGCATTTTAGTATCAGTATTATGTGCTCTATGTGCAGTGTAATTATAGTATAAAATCAAACACATAATAAAGAGCAGTACATAATGAATCAATATAAGATATTACATACATTAACAGTGAGACCAGCAATATTTTAAAATTATAAAAAGAACTTGATTTCAACAATAAAATATGAACACCAATAGCTCGCACAATACCTTATATGCAACTACAGATGTTATATGTCAGTTTTAAGTATACATGTACACTAATGAATATATGTACATAAACAATAAGCAGAATGGTTATAGTTCCAGTAAAAATAAATTAAGCCGTTCCATATAACTTAAAATCTTAGGGATATGTCACGCCCCAGTCCCAAAAGTACACGGGACCAGGCCACGTGGCAATATCCAGCTGACACGTCTTCGAGGATATCCCAATTTAATGGATCCACGAAGAGTGCTACGCTGTCCTAAAATACTAACATGTCCAATATCAGTCAATAACAGGTAATCTAATCTCATCCACAAAATAAAGAGCAAGAAGTACTAAATAAACTACTGGATAATAAATACCAGTCTCAAGATATCATAGTACAATCAGTGAAGTCTGGTGGGAACAAACCCACTACTATGACGAAATAAAGTACTGAAATGAGATATAAAAGATAATGATAAGGGCATCGGCTGACTAGATAATGATGCACCCAATCTAGGCTGAAGGCCTACCAACTGATCACGGAAACTCTGACGGCTGCACCTCTAACTCCTCGGCTGTAGCGAATCTCGTCTCTTGTCCGGGGCCGTATACGATGGGGGTAGAAAGCTTCGTCTAAATCTGGAAGGGAACCAGGTCATCAGAGGGACGTAACAAGATACAAAGAGACAAGCCATATATATAAATACTGAATAAAATAAATGCAATAAAGGGTGTGCTAGCCAATCTAAGTGAATGCAATATGAGAACAACTGTGAGTATATGAGAAGGTGTAGGCTAAACATATGCTGACGTAATTCACCAGTCGTGACAACTGGCTAGTATATGCCACACATGTCCCCTATAACACGGGCGCAGGAATACAGTAATGTCCAACATTCTATAGATTGTGGTATCTGCAATGTCATCAAGTAACGTCCCACACTCTACAAAATGTAGTATCAGTAATATATAAATACGTTCGTATCACTCCGTCGAGTGCGGTATCAGTGTAAAGGAGTGGGATGTCCCATATGCCTACCAGTCATCCTCCCCTCCCAATGTAGATATACCCGTCAAATAATTGACACGCATATCCCTTATCTAAATGTCAAGTCTCTAAACTGAAATAGTCCTATCTTGCTTGCTAACTGTGATGCACGTCACACACGGCGATAGCTAGTCGATCACGCGAACACGCATCCCAATATGAGATTTATCACTATAAATACGTGTAAAAAGTGTCAGGTCTTGGAAGATAACAGGGTATCATCCAATAAGGTGAGTCTGCTAATGACTAAGTCAATGTATACTAATCTTCGACGTACCCGTCGAATGCACCCGAGACAATCTCGGACGCACAGTTGTATAAACCAAACAACAAGCATACAATACAACATTTGCATCATTTAAATTAGACAGTAAATATGGCAAGGTATCTTGCCTGAGTCTTCGAGAGATGAATGCCAAAAGCCTGTTCCGGTAGCGTCTCCTGGCTGATCCAAAGACCCTAGACAACAATATAACACAATAATACAGGCATCAGATACTACGCCTTATCTACGTACTGTTAAGACGCTAATCTTGAATACTTGTCGCGAGTTCTCTGTTGCTCAAGTACAGCATCACGTGCGCACTTAGCTAGGGTGTACATGGGTGTTGTCTTCGGTTAACAGGTGCCTCGGGGCAATAATTATCCAGTTACGGTTATCCATGATCTATGTTCTCTGCGAACACCTATCTTTGGTTACTATATTTAGTGCACGTGGTTTATGACCAGACGTTTAAATTAACTAAGTACTTTATGACAGGTATCGTGGTTAAGGAATTTTTGTTTATTAACAAATTCTGTTCTGGTTTATCATTAAGCCATCATCATTTTAATTAGGGTTAGAAATGTTGTGTTTCAACTATGATTCACGACACACGAACCTAACAATCATTCATGGACACGATACGTGGTGAGATGGTTGGAACACAAGAAAGGAACTGCTGGAGGACGAGTACCTGTTCGATAGGACGTGGGGCGTCTGTCACGCCCCGATCTCCCGCAGGCAAATCGGTCGTTCCCGCTAGGCGGGAATCACCCTCGCCAGCGCTCCCGCGGAACGATCGCTTGACCCATCCGGGCGTGATGCCGCACGAGCGTGAGCCACGCCCGTGCAAGGCCGTGGTCCATTGGCTGGCGGTAAGAGTTCTAAGCCACAGAGTCGCACAGATTGTCCGAGTGCAGCGGAGTCATGAACGCATAGGCGATCGGTAACAGGTTCACTAAGTCGACAAATATAGAGGAAGCATTGAAACACAAGTTGAAGTAAAGCAAGCTCTTTTATTGATATGAACAAGTGTTACAGGCGGCGTATAGCCGAGATTACAAGTCGCTCAAGCCTCTCTCTCTGAAACATAAAGCGTGCCAAGTGGCTATAATTGTAGAATGATTGTACAGGCGATATTCAGGCGACGCTCCAACATTATGTCTTGTATATGTGCTTCAGTCCTGGACGCACCGTTGCAAGGCTTCAGAGGAAACTCCTGGCCTTAGCACGTACGAAGGAGGCATCCGCACCGAACGAGGTTCTCCCGCACCCTGCATATAAATTGGTGATTTATCAGTACATTGAATGCACTGGTGGGGAAGCTACTCGCCCGCTCGATAAATCCAAACACGTAATACAGGTTCCGTGCTCATTTACTCCGTAATTTAGACAGAAATAGAATTGTGATGCTGGGATCTTGGATAGAAGCAGGCGATATTTTAGACCAACTATTAAGTTGTCTTTCTAGTTGCCTTAGGATCAGTTTTATGCAAGCATTGAATAGCCTAACGTGTCGGGCAGTGCGCCTTGCAACATGAGAGGAAACACGGCGAGACTTACCAACTTACCAATTCTCCTTCCCTGTCTAAGGCAAACATTGAGGCAAACATTGTTAATTTAAGCAGGGGCATGTATAAACATTCAGGAGCATAGCATATGCAAACACGAGGGTCGTTTTTATCCAGATCGTTCAGGTGTTCAGTTGTTTCTTGATGCGATGCAGTGACTCGCACGCGGATAGCCGCTAAGCGAGGATGACTTATCTATATGAACAGAAGTCGCTGGCATAGCCATAAAGGACCAGTTGTAGTCTCAAGGTCGAGGATGAAGTGCAAGCAATAGAAACGATGGGCCTTGCACTTATCTCGCCGATACAGACGACTACCGTTTGTAGTCTCAAGGTCGAGGATGAAGTGCAAGCAATAAACACGATGGGCCTTGCACTTATCCTGCCGATACAGACGACTACCAGAAGTTCCGTCTAGACCGGGTCGGCCCCAGTGCCCCGGCGACCGCCCGCGGAACGAGATCCGAAGATCACCTTTTTACAAGTTGTCCGCGATATGCAGGTCAGAGTCTCGGTCAAGTACAGAAACAAGTTCAAGGCAGAATATATATAAGAACAGGTCCGATATGGAACGAGTTCGAAACAGAATATATATATAGAACTTGTTGAGGCAGGATTCGGTAGTTTGCTCCTCGAGCTATGATTCAGGGATTCATTCATTCAGGGTGCAGATTCCCTGGTTCGGAAATTGCCTTGGTGACTGTCACGCTCCAGTTCCAAAATGTCAGGAACTAGGCCACGTGTCACTGGCCAGCTGACACATCACTATGGGCTTAATCCACTTTGATTGACCCAAAGGGACGTGCTACGCTGTCCTAAAATACTACAAGTATAGAACAGGTAAAACTATCTCATCCACAACAATATGTCAGAAAAACAAGTGCTGAAATATATATAATACTGAGTCTGATACAGTACACAACTGGTGAGAATACAAGTCTACTACAAAAACTGATAATAGCGCAGAAAAATCAGATAGACCAAGCAGTGTCTATCTGAGCAAAATATCTCCATCTCTTGGTGGCAGGCCTCTAGGGTCAAGCATACTCTGAGGGCGTCTCCTCGAGCTCCTCCTCAGTAGCACATCTGGCCTCCTGATCAGGGCCATACACAGTGGGATAGAAAGCCTCGTCTAGATCTGGCAGGGAACCAGGTCCTCAGTGGGACATAACAAGATACAGAAAATGACATGCCATGTATGTAAATACTGAATAAAGGAAATAAATACAGGGTGCTAACCATTCTATGTGAAAATGCAAATAAAGACCTTGTAGTACGCATGGGAATGTGTGGCTAGACATACGCTGACGTAATTCACCAATCGTGGCGACTGGCTAGTATATGTGTCGTATGCCCCCTGACTCAAGGGCACTCTGCAATCGACCATCACTGGTACGAAGGTATAAAACATTATTGGAGGGGGTGTCCCATACGTCTACTAGTTATCTTTCCTATCCCCATGAAACTAAATGTCAAGTCGTACATTTCCTGAGTTATTCTAATCCGTGATGCGGGTCACACGTACTGGTAGCTAATCACATACGCAGCTCGCATCCCAAAATGTAATGCAACCCTATTGCGTGTTTCCGTGATAGGGTCTAGGAGAATATCAAAATACTCTCACAGCTGTTGGTGAGTCTGTAATGCTAAGTTATTTACCTAATCGTCAACGTATTAGTTGACTGTACCAGAGGCAGTCTCTGGTACTCATAGTATATGAATTACAGAAACAAGAAACATATAACAATATTTGAGGATTTAAACATTAAACTTGGCAAGGTATACTTGCCTACTCCTTGATATTGTTGAAACCCTGATTTTACAGTCAGTTGTGAAGGTGCTGGTGACAGAGGGTCACTGGCTGTGCTGAAGTTGGTTTCTGTTAAAATAGACAGGGTTCTTTAAATATCATGGCTGTAATATAAAACTTATATATATACACATATATAATATAGATATATATATATAGTAGGTATATATATATAGATATAATATATATATATATATATAACAGTATATATAGTATATATATAAAGAACAGATAAATGCAGTTATAAATATATAGTAGCAGGGTATATCCACTGCGATAGATATATATATAATAAATAATAATCAAGGTATATCCACTGATGTATATAATATAGGTAAATTGAAATGACAGTACAGAATTTAAATACATATATATTTATGTACTATATTATATAGTATAGTATATATAGATAATAGAATGAATTGACAGTGCAAGAATTGTAAATGTAGATATATATATATAGGCTGTAATATCCAGCACAATAATATATAATATTATAGATATATAGATATATGTAATTAATTGAAATGACATTGCAAGAATTAAAATATATATATAATATATATAAGCTGTATTATCCAGCTGAATAATATATATAGATAATATATATATATATATATAGATAGTGCAGGAAATATAATAAATGCAGAAAATAAAATAAAGAAAAATGCATAGCATATGCATACATATATACTGTGTATATTTACAGTGAATAATAATTTTTATTATATAGTACATAATATATATTTAGATATATATATATTATATACATATATATAATATATATACATAGTTATATATACATAACATATATGGTTATATATATTATATACATACATAGTTATATATATATGTAATTATAAACTATAATATAGTATATAAATATACATATATAGATATACATATACATATATACATATATAAATATATATATGTATATAATATATATAGATATATATCTATAATATATATACAGTATAATATACTGTAATTATATATATAATTATACATATAAATACATAGTAATATACATATATATATACATATATATATATACATATATACATATATATACATATATTATATATATATAGACATGTATTGTCACGCCCCGATCTCCCGCCGGAATCGGGCGTCCCCGCTAGGCACGAATCACCGCGCCAGCGCTCCCGCGGGACGTACGTTTCCATCGGAACGCGATGCCGCGCGAGCCTAGGGTTGCGCCCGCGCAAGGCAAATACCGAAACGGCCGTTGATAACTAGTTCACAGAGTCGTCATAGCGGAAACATAAGATGAACACAAGTATTGAATCCAAATTAAACTCTTTATTGATATGAAGTAAAGATTACAAGCGGCGCTAAGCCGAGATTTACAAATCGCTCATGCTCTCTCTCTCTCTTACATTGAATATGCCCTTAGGCTTGGAACCAATACAAACGATCTGGATGATGATGTTCCCATACATTATGTCTCATATATGCGAGCTCCAGGTCCGAGCGCCACGCTCCAAGACGCCAAGTGCGGTCCGGCGCCTCCTTGCGATAGCGATCTCCGAATCCGTACGAGTTCCCCCTGCACCCTGCATGCAGACTGGTTGGGTATCAGTACATTGAATGTACTGGTGGGGAGGCCTCTCGCCCACGCCACAAAACAAGCACGTTCATTAGTTATGTGCACCGACTAGTTCCATTGTCTTTCTATTATTTTGCCTTAGGATCAGTTACATGGCAATATAAAGAAAGTAATCTCCGTGTCAGCTCAAGAGTGTCATATTCATGAATAATTGAGTTCACCTTACCATTTCTTACCATTCGGCCTTCCCTGTCATATGCAGCAATATAAATAATTATCTACGAAATAACAAGAAGCAACTATAAAACCCAAATGTTATGCCGTGCCTCTGCCTCATAAGACCCATTTTACTAGAACTATGTGTGATAACATGCATCCATTCTAATTATGCATAATGTCGTGCAAACACACTCCTCCCCGTTTCTCCTTTTCTCAGTGCGGATAGCCGCTATGCAAACATGACTTATCTATATGAAGGTCACTGGCTCTGTTAGCCATATTGGACAATATCTGCGATGGACGGCTTCCTCCCCAGCTCGGTTGCTAGCCTTGCTGGGCCTCCTAGCCGTCTAACGAGTCGACGCCCATCCAGGTCGGTAGCAAGCCTTGCTGGATGCCTCGCTCTCGCCCGCTAGTCATCAGCTAGCGTATCGCCAGGACTACACTGGCACTCCGTCCTCCCGGGCCGACACGATTCGGATGCCTCAGCAATCGTGTCGAGGACTCTCTCTACCTGGTGCGCAACCAGTTGTCCGTGACCATGCAACTACTCCCCCAACTTCCAATCCTAGCCGAGGACAACACTCGGATCAATCTTTGCCGAGGACTACACTCGGATCTATCTTTGCCGAGGACTACACTCGGATCTTTTCTTCTTTACGCAGCTCTCTGATTAGAGACTGCCTCGGCGATCTGCATATCCCGAGTATATTCATTTCCTTCCATCTCCTGACTTGGAACGACTAATTGATAGCCTTCCTCGTCTATGCATGCAACCTGATTTTACTCCATCCCGTGTCATGTTCCGTGCTGTGCAACGCCTCAGTAAGGACTCACACTACTTTATGGCATATATAAAGGAAATTACTACATTCCAACTCAACAATCCCGACTACGCAAATAGCGAGTAAGATTTCCAAGTTCTACTCAATGATAAGGCGGGATTATCCCCTTGGCTATGTGCGTTCATCTCTTTTATTAGCATGCAAAGGTTATCGCCTGTAAACTAGCATGTAACATTCATTTTCTTAGTGTGCAGCTAAGTAGAGACAGGTTCACCGGGGCCACCCACCTTAGCGATGTATCGCATCGGTCGAGCGAGACTCCGGACGCGCCTCTGATAGCCTAAGTCTGACTCCATTGAAGATCCCAGCATGAAAGCCTTTGTATCGAACGAGCCATCTCGCTGAGCAAGGCGGTTGAATAGCTACACTTGTGTCGTTTGAATCGGCCCTCCGGGTTGAGCGGAGCGGGTCGTTACATCATACACCACTCAGAACAAGTCTCGTCCTCGAGACTTCCTGAGCGCAACTCGTACCATCGCACATCTTCTAAACCCAACTCTATACACCTTGCCTAACTTCCAAGGACTGTCTTAATACCACAATCACTTACTTTCTCACCATGCGTTACGCCAACGTTAGCCAATTCTCATCGAACGACTCTATCGTTCAATGCTATCGAGTTATACTCAACTCACTCGTTGCACTCCCGACTCAAAATCTACTGCACCTGGCGCAGGGCTATAATACCCAAGCACATGGCATTCTATAACTTAATGGGCACTTACAACTCACAATTGGGTGGACTTGTCCAACTTGTTATATTACCTCTCATAGGAACCAAATGCATCCGAACACATTCGACAGTTTACTTGACGTCGCCTATCGAAACCCATCGTTACGCCTAAACCAAAGGTTTGAATTTGTGCTAATTTTTCAATCTCGTTTGCATCACTCTCTTTGAGTCACCGTCCAATCTCGCTAAGTAAATCGCACCCAATCACCTACGTTTTCTGACTCAGTCTATATTGCGCCTTAGCGCAGAGCTAAATTGCCCACCTGGGGTACGCTCAAGTCCTTCGCACCTTTGGCTCAATCGAACTTAACTTCCTATCCATTTTTACTCGTTCCGTTCGCCCGAGTGCTTAATTATTTTATCCGAATGATCCCTTCGTACAACTTATTGCATTCCCAAACTCAGTTTCTTGCTGCGCCTTAGCGCAGAACTATCTCGGTAGCACGGGGAACGATACAATCTTTTCTCTATGATAATTTAGGTTGAGGCTAACCTATTTCAGTTGCCATACTCATCCGTGCGAATCCGAACATTTTCCCTTGCAGCTGCATCAGAGTTATGCATATCGCTAAGTCTGGATTGTACCCATATTCAAGGCGTCCCCCAAATATGTGTATTTCAACCAAGCTCAGTGACAGCTAAGTCTGACAAGCTACTCGTGAAAATCTTTCGAAACGCGGATCGTCCTGCTATATGAATGACCGAACTCTTGTTCGATCCAGCATCGTCTTATCCTTTACCGTCGCGTAACCTATCCAACCAAATCAATTATCACCCGAGTCCTACCTTGCATTACGTTTGTTTCAACGCGAACGTTGCTAGTATATATTCCCAATTCCGAATTCTAACTCTAAGTCTCGTTGCCCCAGTTCTATCGTTCTTCCCGAACGATACTCTGAAGTCAGCCACTCCAGTTTAACTCAAGGCACAAGGTCGTCTACCTAGCCACTAGGTCAGCTCACACAGTCATAGGTACAACTCAAGTTTGCGACTCATCGCGCAACCGCGTTGCACAACGCTCGCCCCAAACACCCTAAGGTCAAACCATTGTTCCTTTATACGGGTATTCTACCCAAGCTCGTTTCACTCAGATTTCTAAACATCGAGCACAGTTCTTCCTATCGCACCAACACGCTCGTCCAACCGAACCCATGATACGCCCATGTTTCAGGGCTAACCCATCGATTCGCACACACTATCTCTTCCATCACGTTGATAGAATTCACCAATCCATCCTTTTCTACACCTGTATTACTAAGCCACAATTCTATTATAATCATCGATGTATATCATGAACTCTAAGTCGTCCAGCATAATCTACGTATCCGTTCATGAAACATCCAACATCTCTTACTTCACGTTTCTAGATTGACTCCACAAGAAAATCCTTAGACTCATTTTATCCTGAAACTTGTCTTATCGTATTAAACCACAAGTCAGAATGATCCCTCAATTATCACATTCCGGTCTCCCGCTAGTTCAATCATCCTCGTCGGACGTGATATCACCACGTCAACGCTCCCGCGGAATGATCGTCCTAATCCGGACGTGACGCATGTGCGAATAAGAAGTTATACCCGCACAAGACAAGAAGGTCAATCGTTATGGTTATCCTCGAACGAACAGACACCTCATTATCAATTTTCGTTTTATCCCAAGTTGTACATTGATCCCTCAAGTCATGTTCTTCCAACTACCGTTCTTACTGCAATCAAAATTCGCTAAGCCAAAATATCCAACTTCAATCTTACCATTTTTGAACATTTCTTTGTCTACTCTTAGCATTCCTCAAACAACTAAGTTCAAATCCCAAACTCAAGGTCTATCCCATTTGACACGTATCCATTCATCGTGTTCGTTTGGAATAATCACCGAACATGTTCCCTTGAGTTCGATTATCCCTGCCGAACGTGAAATCACCACGTCGGCGCTCCCGCAGAATAATCGTTCTCACTGGGACAGATTTCGGATGTTATCTTTCCGAACTTGATTTCAAGATCGTTCTTCCAAACTCCAAGCCAAATCTATTACCGCTTAACTCGATCCACCAAAATCATAATTTTACTAACCTGCATCAATCCACACTATCTTCCAACCATTGTTATGGTCTAAAGATCCCAAAATTTAAAATCATGGCACTCGTACTCAAACCGAACTCTATCGAGCGATATCCTACTCAAATCCAAATTTTCTATGTACGCTATCATTCGTTCACTCCATCATTTCCGATTTGCACTTACTCCGATCGCATTTCAGATTATTCGATCTCAACTCAAGTTTTTAATTCGCTTGTTTCAACTCAAAATCGCTCGTACAATCCCTTAAGTTTTCTCGACCATGTAATCAATTTCAATTGCCCTGAAATCCTATTCGATGCATGCCTTATCCCTCAATCAACTCATTGTAACTTGTTCGAACCAAGTATTGCATGATTCTTCCGAGTTCGCTTACTTGCTAGGCATTCTTTATTTACACTAAGGCTTTACCCGAACTCGTCGCTTGCCGCTAGACTCGCTTAATACTCCGAAATCCCTGATTCGTTCGAATACTTCCAAGCCGACCAATACACCACTCAGGGTACGAGTCATACTCCATGAATCTATACAACTCGTTATATCCACAGTTCGCATAATCGAACAGGGGACTATCGTATACACCACTCAGGAATCGAGTTATCCTAATAACTCCTGATTCGCGTTCGCATCCTTCACTCGTATTCCTAATTCGTTCCTTAGAACTCCAGCACAGTCCCAATTTATCGCCTTGATGATCTTAGACTTGTATACCTCTATTCATAGTCCTCCATACAAACTATGCTTTAAATCATAACTTATTGCTATGAATAACCGTCCAAACTATTTCTGAAAATTCCCTACACGATTCCCATTACTCGCCTTAGCGGCAATCCGATAATGTCTCTATCGATTTCCCTCCAAGTCAACTTTATTCTCATCCCAACAACACCCAATCTCGCTGCAACTCACTAGCACCAAGGGTCTTGGTGCACGATACTCAACACAGCTTGGCCAAAAGGCCATGTGCAAAGACCACTGTCTGAACGATATACCGTCTCGCACTCTACTCGCTTGGTGTTTTCATATCGACATATAACTTGCCGATTAACATGAGCATACTCTCACAACGTCTTTCACAGGTTGGGACAAAAGCCCTCGCATCATAATCCCGTTCAAGCAACCGTATAATTTACACGCGCTTTTCGAAAATATTTAGACTTATTATATGGGACATCCATCGAAGCATCGAGAGAGAGCATCTACCACTTCTTCAATACACAAGTTCAAAACTGAGAGAATCGAAACGAATTCCAAGGACGTAAAGCCGTGCTCTGATACCAATATGTCACGCCCCGATCTCCCGCCGGAATCGGGCATCCCCGCTAGGCACGAATCACCGCGCCAGCGCTCCCGCGGGACGTACGTTTCCATCGGAACGCGATGCCGCGCGAGCCTAGGGTTGCGCCCGCGCAAGGCAAATACCGAAACGGCCGTTGATAACTAGTTCACAGAGTCGTCATAGCGAAAACATAAGATGAACACAAGTATTGAATCCAAATTAAGCTCTTTATTGATATGAAGTAAAGATTACAAGCGGCGCTAAGCCGAGATTTACAAATCGCTCATGCTCTCTCTCTCTTACATTGAATATGCCCTTAGGCTTGGAACCAATACAAACGATCTGGATGATGATGTTCCCATACATTATGTCTCATATATGCGAGCTCCAGGTCCGAGCGCCACGCTCCAAGACGCCAAGTGCGGTCCGGCGCCTCCTTGCGATAGCGATCTCCGAATCCGTACGAGTTCCCCCTGCACCCTGCATGCAGACTGGTTGGGTATCAGTACATTGAATGTACTGGTGGGGAGGCCTCTCGCCCACGCCACAAAACAAGCACGCTCATTAGTTATGTGCACCGACTAGTTCCATTGTCTTTCTATTATTTTGCCTTAGGATCAGTTACATGGCAATATAAAGAAAGTAATCTCCGTGTCAGCTCAAGAGTGTCATATTCATGAACAATTGAGTTCACCTTACCATTTCTTACCATTCGGCCTTCCCTGTCATATGCAGCAATTTAAATAATTATCTACGAAATAACAAGAAGCAACTATAAAACTCAAGTGTTATGTCGTGCCTCTGCCTCATAAGACCCATTTTACTAGAACTATGTGTGATACCATGCATCCATTCTAATTATGCATAATGTCGTACAAACACACTCCTCCCCGTTTCTCCTTTTCTCAGTGCGGATAGCCGCTATGCAAACATGACTTATCTATATGAAGGTCACTGGCTCTGTTAGCCATATTGGACAATATCTGCGATGGACGGCTTCCTCCCCAGCTCGGTTGCTAGCCTTGCTGGGCCTCCTAGCCGTCTAACGAGTCGACGCCCATCCAGGTCGGTAGCAAGCCTTGCTGGATGCCTCGCTCTCGCCCGCTAGTCATCAGCTAGCGTATCGCCAGGACTACACTGGCACTCCGTCCTCCCGGGCCGACACGATTCGGATGCCTCAGCAATCGTGTCGAGAACTCTCTCTACCTGGTGCGCAACCAGTTGTCCGTGACCATGCAACTACTCCCCCAACTTCCAATCCTAGCCGAGGACAACACTCGGATTAATCTTTGCCGAGGACTACACTCGGATCTATCTTTGCCGAGGACTACACTCGGATCTTTTCTTCTTTACGCAGCTCTCTGATTAGAGACTGCCTCGGCGATCTGCATATCCCGAGTACATTCATTTCCTTCCATCTCCTGACTTGGAACGACTAATTGATAGCCTTCCTCGTCTATGCATGCAACCTGATTTTACTCCATCCCGTGTCATGTTCCGTGCTGTGCAACGCCTCAGTAAGGACTCACACTACTTTATGGCATATATGAAGGAAATTACTACATTCCAACTCAACAATCCCGACTACGCAAATAGCGAGTAAGATTTCCAAGTTCTACTCAATGATAAGGCGGGGTTATCCCCTTGGCTATGTGCGTTCATCTCTTTTATTAGCATGCAAAGGTTATCGCCTGTAAACTAGCATGTAACATTCATTTTCTTAGTGTGCAGCTAAGTAGAGACAGGTTCACCGGGGCCACCCACCTTAGCGATGTATCGCATCGGTCGAGCGAGACTCCGGACGCGCCTCTGATAGCCTAAGTCTGACTCCATTGAAGATCCCAGCATGAAAGCCTTTGCATCGAACGAGCCATCTCGCTGAGCAAGGCGGTTGAATAGCTACACTTGTGTCGTTTGAATCGGCCCTCCGGGTTGAGCGGAGTGGGTCGTTACATGTATTAGAGATTATATACGTATTTATGTATAGTATAGGTATATATACCTTACAGGTGGCAGGGGGTTCCCACACGGTGTTGCCGGCGAGAGGACGGCGACGGAGGCAGCCGGAGGTGGCCGAAGAAGCTGTAGCAGCAGCAGTAGCAGATAGCAGCAGCAGCAGCAGCAGTGGAGTGCGGGGGCTGCCGGCGGCGGAGGAGCGGCGGGGGTGGCCGGGCAGGTGGTGGGTTCGGCAGAGGGGAGGGTGGCGGTCAGGTTGGTGATGGTAGCGGAGGTCCTCGACGATGGTGGTGGCGGCTAGGGGCGGCCGGAGTAGAGAGGGTCGGTTAGGGGTGGGGGTGGCCGAGGGTGTTGCGGGGGTTCTGGCCGGCGGAGGAGTCGTCGTGGGGCGGTGAGGGTTGGTGGTCCGGTGGAGGGGAGGACGGCGAGGCGATTGGTGAGGGTGGTGGCGGAGCACGGTGGCGGAGGGTGGCGCAGGGGGTGGCTCGGGTGGTGATGGCTGTGGGTGGCAGTGAGGGAGCGAGGTGGTTGTGGAGGCTGTGGCCGGCGGAGGAGGGTGGCTCAGGCGGTGGGGCTTGGCCGGAGGGGAGAGGGGAGGGTGGCGAAGGGTTGGCCGGAGTTGGGCGGCCGGCGGTGGTCGGAGGGAGGAGTTGTGATGGTTTGAAGAGAGGGGGGGTCGGGTTTTATAGGAGTTGTGGGAATGGCATAGTTGTAATTAAGTCCAACTTTAGGGGTATTTAGGTCTTTTTGGTTTTTTTGGATATTTTTACAGGATTTCTCTGGATTTTTGGGTGGGTCCCATACACCTATGGTCTAGCCAATAGAATTAGGCCACCTAGCAAGCAATTTTGCATAAAAACCCCTAATTTTTCAATAATTGCATAAATGCATAAAATTTGTATTTTGCGTAATTTCGCAATTTACCAAATTTCAGATACTGATTTCCCGTAATTCTGAATTGTACAAAAATAAGGGAAATAGCTGGGGAAAATATTTTGGACAGGGTGGGGGTGAGTCTGGACAGATGCAGGGTCTGATTCTGCAGGTGATACGGTCATCGTATTTATTATTTAATAAATACTACGCACGGTGTTCACTAATTATTTAGAGGCTATTAAGGTCATAATTTTTCTACGGTGTCAAAACGATAATTGAAGTACAATTAGAGTAGAATATTATCGTATTTTTGGTTGGGCAAAACAGGTGTCTACTGGTCCTTAAA
The DNA here is from genome assembly GCA_036927795.1 of Iris macrosiphon. Lineage (NCBI taxonomy): Eukaryota > Viridiplantae > Streptophyta > Magnoliopsida > Asparagales > Iridaceae > Iris > Iris macrosiphon. The sequence goes on along the minus strand of JAYESA010000002.1, from coordinate 197,974,242 downwards.
TCACTAGGGTACAGAGGTGGGTAAAAAGCAGAAATTAAAATAGGTAATAAATACGTACGTCTGTAACGATATTTGTGCGACTAAAACGAAGCACCAGATGAGGTTTCTGGAAGTTGCATAAAAACAAAAAAAGTAGTCTAGCAAGTCTAGAGCAGGAATGTAAAATTTGTTTAGGGTTAACAGCTAGTGTGATGCCCTAATCAATTGTGTAATGAACAGGTGCACAATCAATAGAATATAATAAATAAAATAAAAAAAAAAATTGTCATAATTCTAATTAATCAAACCTAATCCTAAATTACTAAATTCTGGTCGAGGGAGTTTACAATCTACCCTCCTTAGAATATTTCGTCCTCAAAATAAAAACAACCATATAATGAGAATGAAAAATTAATTAAGGACATATGATGATTAAGAAAGATTGAATTTGAAATATTGGACATACCCTGGTTTGGAAATAGGTGAGGATAACGCTGTCGAATATCCTCTTCCCGTTCCCAGGTGGATTCACCTGGTGCATGATGTCTCCATGCAATACGAACAAGAGGAATAGTCTGACCTCGCAGCACTTTCTCGCTACGGTCCAGGATCTCTACAGGCTCCTCCTGGTACGATAAGCTCGGTCCGATAGTGATCTCTGAGTAGTCTATCACATAACTCGGGTCTGGAATATAACTCCTCAACTGAGATACGTGGAAGACGTCATGTACTCCCTCCAAGGTCTGAGGTAGAGCTAGCCTGTAAGCAACCTCTCCTACGCGATCTAGCACATCGAAGGGTCCAATGTACCTTGGACTTAGCTTCCCTCTTCCTCCAAATCTGATAGTTTCTCTGGTAGGTGAGATCTTCAAGAATACATGCTCCCCTACTTGGAACTCTAGAGGTCGTCGGTGAATGTTGGCCCAGTGCTTCTGCCTGTCTTTTGCAGCTCGTAGGTGTCCCTGGATCTTCTTTACTTTCTCCACCGTACGAATAATCAGTTCTGGCCCCAGAATCTGTCTCTCGCCTACATCACTCCAGCATACTGGGGAACGGCATTTCCTTCCATACAAAGCTTCAAAGGGAGCCATTTGGATGCTCGCTTGATAGCTGTTGTTGTAGGAAAATTCCACCAGATGTAAGTGATCTTCCCAGGATCCGCTGAAATCAAGCATGCAGGCTCTCAGCATATCTTCTAAGGTCTGGATGGTGCGCTCTGACTGGCCATCTGTCTGTGGATGATACGAGGTGCTGAACTTGAGGCGGGTACCAAGACTTTCTTGCATACTTCGCCAAAAGTAAGATGTAAATCTCGTATCCCTGTCAGATATTATACTGACTGGTACTCCATGCAGACGCACTATCTCCTTCATGTACATATCTGCCAAGACTTCGGTAGATTGTCCGACTCTGAAAGGTAGGAAATGAGCAGCCTTAGTGAGTCTGTCTACAATTATCCAGACAGCATTACGACCACTAGGACTTCTTGGGAAGCCCGTAACAAAGTCCATCGTAATGTGTTCCCATTTCCATTCAGGTATTGGGAGGGGTTGAAGTAGACCGGCAGATCTTTGATGTTCAGCCTTGACTTGCTGACACACCAGGCATTTGGCCACAAAGCGTGCTATCTCCCGCTTCATTCCATGCCACCAGTAATATTGTCGCAGATCTCTGTACATCTTGGTGCCTCCCGGATGTATAGAGTATGTTGAGCTATGAGCTTCTGACATCAGCTCATTACGAAGTTCTCCATTTGGAACATAAAGACGATCACCACATCTTAGAGTCGCATCTTCGTGTATGCGACATCCTGTCTGGATTCCAGCTTCTGTTCTTTGGTGAAGCCTCTGAAATCTTGCATCTGTTGGTATAGCAGCTTTGATTCTTTCCACCAAGGTTGATTGCAGCTGGTAGTTTGATAATTGGCCGTCAAGTCCTGGCATAATGACCTCTATTCCCAACTTTGCTATATCTCTCAACAGATCTGGTTGGGTGATCATAAAGAATGCCGAGGGTCTTCTGCTTAGAGCATCAGCTACCATATTTGCTTTCCCAGGATGGTACTGTAGATCAATCTCGAAATCCGTCATCACTTCAAGCCATCGTCTTTGCCTCAGATTTAAGTCTTTCTGAGTGTAGACATATTTTAGGCTCTTGTGGTCGGTAAAAATCTCCACTCGTTCGTCATATAGATAGTGTCTCCATAGCTTCAGGGCGAAGATGACTGCGGCAAGCTCTAGGTCGTGAGTGGGGTAATTCTTCTCATGAGTCCCCAGCTGTCTTGAGGCATAAGCTACAACCTTCCCATGTTGCATTAAGACACAACCAAATCCTTTTCCGGATGCATCGCTATAGATGACGAAACCTCCGGATCCAGATGGTATTGTCAAAATGGGGGCTGTAGTCAGACGCTTCTTCAACTCATCAAAAGCTGTCTGGCATTCTTCAGTCCATAAGAACTCCTGCTCCTTGCGGGTAAGGCGAGTAATCGGCTCCGAGATTCTTGCAAAGTTTTCTACGAACCTCCGGTAATATCCGGCAAGTCCTAGAAAGCTTCTCACCTCTGAGACATTGGTCGGAGTTGGCCATGTCTCCACAGATAAAATCTTTGCAGGGTCCACCGAGATGCCTTCTCCGGTGATCACGTGCCCAAGAAAAGCAACACGATCAAGGAAAAATTCACACTTGCTCATCTTGGCATAAAGGCTCTCCCGTCTCAGCGTCTCTAGTACCAGTCTTAAGTTCTCCTCATGTTCCTCGTGGCTCTTCGAATACACCAGAATGTCGTCGATGAAGACTACCACGAACTGGTCCAGATATTGATGGAAGACTCGGTTCATCAGGTTCATGAATACAGCAGGTGCATTAGTCAGTCCAAATGGCATCACCAGAAACTCGTAATGACCATAACGAGTCCTGAATGCTGTCTTTGGAATGTCTTCTCTGCGTACCTTGACCTGATGATAGCCTGATCTCAAGTCTATCTTCGAGAATACCACGGCTCCTGTTAGTTGATCGAACAGGTCGTCAATTCTCGGCAAGGGATATTTGTTTTTGATTGTTAGAGCTTTGAGGGCTCTGTAATCAATACACATGCGATATGTTCCGTCCTTCTTTGGTACAAACAGCACTGGTGCTCCCCAGGGTGATGCACTAGGACGAACAAATCCCTTGATCTGTAATTCCTCCAGTTGAAGCTTCAGCTCGTCAAGCTCCTTCTTCGCCAGTCGGTATACATTGGAGGATACTGGTGCAGCTCCGGGAATTAGTTCAATAATGAACTCCACTTCTCTGTCAGGCGGTAGGCCTGACAATTCTTCTGGAAATACGTCCGCGAACTCTATAACTGATGGAAGTGCTGTCTCCATCGCCATGTAGGCTCTAGGAGTCTGGCCTACTCCTTGCTCTATGGTTCCTCGGGCATATTCGAACTCCGGGTGATCTGGGGGTCTAAAGATAACACTACCCTTACGGCAGTCTAAGATAGCATCGTTCTGGCTTAGCCAGTCCATGCCTAAGACAACGTCGAAATTTGGCATGGGGAGTACCAAAAATCGCGCTCTTAGTCCTCTACTACAAACAACTACCGGGCAGGTTTCGATAATGCTGGTAACTGGAACAATACCTCCTCTAGTAAGTATTTTCCAACACTTGGGTAGTGGGGAAGTGGATAGCTTATGCATGGCAACGAAACTACTGGATATGAAAGACAAAGTAGCCCCAGAATCAAATAATACAGTTGCAGGTAATGATGCAACTAAAATGGTACCTGATATAGTTTTCCCTTCAGGCTCTTCTGCAACTGCAGCTAACGCAAAGACTTGTCCTTGTCTTTGCCCTCCAGGTTGTTGTCTGGCCTTGAACTGGGTCTCCTGAGTAGGCAAGGGTGCTCCTCTCTGATATCCTCCTGATGTGGAGGGTAGCATCTTCTGGGCTTGTGCTCCTGGCTTCTGCCCTTGCTGAGGTGTTGCATCTCTGCGTTGTGGGCAGTCTTTGGCCATGTGTTGGCTAGCTCCACATAGCAAGCATAATCCCAACTTCTTTCTGCAGTCTCTCATAAAATGCCCCTTTTTGCCACAAAAGTGACAAATCGGGAGCTCTTTCTTCTGGTAAGGCCCCGTTGTCTGCTGAGTCTGATATTGGGGATGACGTATAGGTCCTCCTGTTCCTTGCTGATTCTTGGCCGGGAAGGTTGGATTTGAGCGTTTTGCTCCTCGGCCAATTGCTTCTTGCTCCCTCGCTTCGGTAAGAACCTCGTTGTAGGAGATTCTTGACTGCATTGTTGTGTACCTCTGGAGCTCGTAGTTAAGGCCATGGTGGAATCTTTTAGCCTTCTTCAGCTCATTCGGGATCAGATCAGCACCGAAATGACTCAGTCGGCTAAACTCCGCGTCGTAAGCATCGACAGTCATGTTTCCCTGCTCCAGGTGCAGGAATTGAGAGTATAGGGCATTCTGGACTGTCGTTGGAAAGTACTTGGCGTTGAAGTGCTCCAAGAATTGTTGCCAAGTTTGGTTTTTGCCGACGCTGCGCTCTATGGATTCCCACCAGTGATGGGCGTTGCCAAGAAGTTGGCCCCTTACAGCGGTCATCCATAGGTCGGGGGTGAGTTGCGATCCTTCTAGCAGCATTTTGGTGTTGGAGATCCAATCGGAGATCTCCTCAGGAGTTTCGTTGCCTATGAAGTCTCTCGGGCTCATTTGGCGGAAGCCTCGAACTGTGCCCGCTGGTTGGACAGGTGCGGGTGCCGGAGTAGTAGCTTTCTCCAAGGCCGTCATCAGAGTCTGTCGCAGAGCTTCAGTCTGCTGCCACTGAGACTGTCTCAGGGCCTCAGTCTGTTGCCACTGGTTCTGCAACATAGTCTGGAGAAACTGCAACATTTGAGGTTGACCCTCAAGTTGTGGTATTAGGATGGGCAAGGCTGGAGGTAGAGGCAATGGTGTCTTCGCCTGCGGTGTTGTCTCCTCGCAAGAATTCTGGTGATTGGACGGGGTTCCTTGGACACTTGGCGAGGTGTTTGTGGCTTGGTCAGCCCCATTATTCGCAGGTTTTCCGAGTATGTCCATATTTCTAAAGAAAATAGAGTAATTAAAAAAAAACACAAAGGAGATAATAATTGATAATCAAGCAAGATGCAATAAAGAATTATTTAAAGATGGTGTTAGTGTGGATGAGTCCTAGTATTCCTATCCTAGTGCAGGCTTGCTGGGCATGTCATCATACCACTAGCAATAAAAACTAGACCTGCATGGGCCACCACTAAAACCGTGTCACGCCCCAGTTCCAAAATGTCAGGAACTAGGCCACGTGTCACTGGCCAGCTGACACATCACTATGGGCTTAATCCACTTTGATGGACCCAAAGGGACGTGCTACGCTGTCCTAAAATACTACAAGTATAGAACAGGTAAAACTATCTCATCCACAACAATATGTCAGAAAAACAAGTGCTGAAATATATATAATACTGAGTCTGATACAGTACACAACTGGTGAGAATACAAGTCTACTACAAAAACTGATAATAGCGTAGAAAAATCAGATAGACCAAGCAGTGTCTATCTGAGCAAAACATCTCCATCTCCTGGTGGCAGGCCTCTAGGGTCAAGCATACTCTGAGGGCGTCTCCTCGAGCTCCTCCTCAGTAGCACATCTGGCCTCCTGATCAGGGCCATACACAGTGGGGTAGAAAGCCTCGTCTAGATCTGGCAGGGAACCAGGTCCTCAGTGGGACATAACAAGATACAGAAAATGACATGCCATGTATGTAAATACTGAATAAAAGAAATAAATACAGGGTGCTAACCATTCTATGTGAAAATGCAAATAAAGACCTTGTAGTACGCATGGAAATGTGTGGCTAGACATACGCTGACGTAATTCACCAATCGTAGCGACTGGCTAGTATATGTGTCGTATGCCCCCTGACTCAAGGGCACTCTGCAATCGACCATCACTGGTACGAAGGTATAAAACATTATTGGAGGGGGTGTCCCATACGTCTACTAGTTATCTTTCCTATCCCCATGAAACTAAATGTCAAGTCGTACATTTCCTGAGTTATTCTAATCCGTGATGCGGGTCACACGTACTGGTAGCTAATCACATACGCAGCTCGCATCCCAAAATGTAATGCAACCCTGTTGCGTGTTCCCGTGATAGGGTCTAGGAGAATATCAAAATACTCTCACAGCTGTTGGTGAGTCTGTAATGCTAAGTTATTTACCTAATCGTCAACGTATTAGTTGACTGTACCAGAGCCAGTCTCTGGTACTCATAGTATATGAATTGCAGAAATAAGAAGCATATAACAATATTTGAGGATTTAAACATTAAACTTGGCAAGGTATACTTGCCTACTCCTTGATATTGTTGAAACCCTGATTTTACAGTCAGTTGTGAAGGTGCTGGTGACAGAGGGTCACTGGCTGTGCTGAAGTTGGTTTCTGTTAAATTAGACAGGGTTCTTTAAATATCATGGCTATAATATAAAACTTATATATATACACATATATAATATAGATATATATATATAGTAGGTATATATATATAGATATAATATATATATATATATAACAGTATATATAGTATATATATAAAGAACAGATAAATGCAGTTATAAATATATAGTAGCAGGGTATATCCACTGCGATAGATATATATATAATAAATAATAATCAAGGTATATCCACTGATGTATATAATATAGGTAAATTGAAATGACAGTACAGAATTTAAATACATATATATTTATGTACTATATTATATAGTATAGTATATATAGATAATAGAATGAATTGACAGTGCAAGAATTGTAAATGTAGATATATATATATAGGCTGTAATATCCAGCACAATAATATATAATATTATAGATATATAGATATATGTAATTAATTGAAATGACATTGCAAGAATTAAAATATATATATAATATATATAAGCTGTATTATCCAGTTGAATAATATATATATATATATATATATATATATATATATATATATATATATATATATATATATATATAGATAGTGCAGGAAATATAATAAATGCAGAAAATAAAATAAAGAAAAATGCATAGCATATGCATACATATATACTGTGTATATTTACAGTGAATAATAATTTTTATTATATAGTACATAATATATATTTAGATATATATATTATATACATATATATAATATATATACATAGTTATATATACATAACATATATGGTTATATATATTATATACATGCATAGTTATATATATATGTAATTATACACTATAATATAGTATATAAATATACATATATAGATATACATATACATATATACATATATATGTATATATATATGTATATAATATATATAGATATATATATATCTATAATATATATACAGTATAATATACTGTAATTATATATATAATTATACATATAAATACATAGTAATATACATATATATACATATATATATACATATATACATATATATACATATATTATATATATATAGACATGTATTAGAGATTATATACGTATTTATGTATAGTATAGGTATATATACCTTACAGGTGGCAGGGGGGTCCCACACGGTGTTGCCGGCGAGAGGACGGCGGCGGAGGCAGCCGGAGGTGGCCGGAGAAGCTGTAGCAGCAGCAGTAGCAGATAGCAGCAGCAGCAGCAGCAGTGGAGTGCGGGGGCTGCCGGCGGCGGAGGAGCGGCGGGGGTGGCCGGGCAGGTGGTGGGTTCGGCAGAGGGGAGGGTGGCGGTCAGGTTGGTGATGGTGGCGGAGGTCCTCGACGGTGGTGGTGGCGGCTAGGGGCGGCCGGAGTAGAGAGGGTCGGTTAGGGGTGGGGGTGGCCGAGGGTGTTGCGGGGGTTCTGGCCGGCGGAGGAGTCGTCGTGGGGCGGTGAGGGTTGGTGGTCCGGTGGAGGGGAGGACGGCGAGGCGATTGGTGAGGGTGGTGGCGGAGCACGGTGGCGGAGGGTGGCGCAGGGGGTGGCTCGGGTGGTGATGGCTGTGGGTGGCAGTGAGGGAGCGGGATGGTTGTGGAGGCTGTGGCCGGCGGAGGAGGGTGGCTCAGGCGGTGGGGCTTGGCCGGAGGGGAGAGGGGAGGGTGGCGAAGGGTTGGCCGGAGTTGGGCGGCCGGCGGTGGTCGGAGGGAGGAGTTGTGATGGTTTGAAGAGAGGGGGGGGGGTCGGGTTTTATAGGAGTTGTGGGAATGGCATAGTTGTAATTAAGTCCAACTTTAGGGGTATTTAGGTCTTTTTGGTTTTTTTGGATATTTTTACAGGATTTCTCTGGATTTTTGGGTGGGTCCCATACACCTATGGTCTAGCCAATAGAATTAGGCCACCTAGCAAGCAATTTTGCATAAAAACCCCTAACTTTTCAATAATTGTATAAATGCATAAAATTTGTATTTTTGCGTAATTTCGCAATTTACCAAATTTCAGATACTGATTTTCCGTAATTCTGAATTGTACAAAAATGAGGGAAATAGTTGGGGAAAATGTTTTGGACAGGGTGGGGGTGAGTCTGGACAGATGCAGGGTCTGATTCTGCAGGTGATACGGTCATCGTATTTATTATTTAATAAATACTGCGCACGGTGTTCACTAATTATTTAGAGGCTATTAGGGTCATAATTTTTCTACGGTGTCAAAACGATAATTGAAGTACAATTAGAGTAGAATATTATCGTATTTTTGGTTGGGCAAAACAGGTGTCTACTGGTCCTTAAATCACTAGGGTACAGAGGTGGGTAAAAAGTAAAAATTAAAATAGGTAATAAATACGTACGTCTGTAACGATATTTGTGCGACTAAAACGAAGCACCAGATGAGGTTTCTGGAAGTTGCATAAAAACAGAAAAAGTAGTCTAGCAAGTCTAGAGCAGGAATGTAAAATTTGTTTAGGGTTAACAGTTAGTGTGATGCCCTAATCAATTGTGTAATGAACAGGTGCACAATCAATAGAATATAATAAATAAAATTAAAAAAAAATATCATAATTCTAATTAATCAAACCTAATCCTAAATTACTAAATTCTGGTCGAGGGAGTTTACAGTGACCTAACGGTTCCGGATACTTGCAGGTTCATTCAGGCACGGAACGACTACATAGTAGTCTTTCGGGGTTTGGATGAAAATATGGCAACATACAAGCAGACAAGCATGCGTTTCTAAGGAACATAAGCAGACACGTTTGCTCGGACCCGAAGGTAAGCCGAGAGATGAAACCGTTAGGGACTTAGCATGCGAGGGTCTGAGTATAAGCAGTATTTTATTTTCCATGTTCTATCATAGCAATACAAGTTGGAATTATTCCTTTAGCTAGGTGCGTTGGATTTATTAGCATGCAGGGGTGATTCACCTAGCGACTAGCATGAATATTTCAGATTTTATGTGTGCTGGCTAAGCAAAGACAAGTTCACCGTAGCCAACCACCTTAGCGATGGTTCGCCTCGGTAGAGCGATACGTCAAGCGAGCCTCTGAAAGCCTAAGCCGGGTTCTTGTAGGGACAAGTCTGGATATCCTTTGCATTCTCTTTGAGGCAAAGCGGATCGGGACAGCTGTACTATTGTCGAGTGAAACGGCAGTCCGCTTGAGCGGAACGGGGTGTTACATCCTACCCAACTTAGAAAAAGTCTCGTCCTCGAGACTTACTAAGGACAAGCAGTATTCTAGGGTTGAGGCAATCCTAGACAAGTCGTTGTACTTGTTCATTTGGATATTCACTTGTACAAGCTTCGAAATCAGCATATCACTTAGACTGGATCGTGCGCACTTTCGAAGTGCACTTCTAGCGTGAACACGTCAACCAGCTTAGTGATAGCGAAGTCTTAGCACTCGAGTTTCACCTTTTCTTAAGTCTTAGATGGTGCACTAGTTCAAGGCGTCCCTCGAATAGATGCATTCAACCAAACTTAGAGTTAGTAAAATCGGACAAGCTACTAGCGATACTCTCGAAGGGTCCGCACAGGTTGGCACAAAGGCCACTCGCAGCATACAACCAGACAAGCAAGCGTATCATTCAAAATGTATTTTGAAAATATTTAGACTTATTGTTGGAACATCCCATCGAGGCATTGAGAGAGAGCATGCACATAACCCACGAACGAGCTTTCGAAACAGAGATATCGAATTGAATTCCAAAGGCGTAGAAGCCAGGCTCTGATACCAACATGTCATGCCCCGATCTCCCGTATGCAAATCGGCCGTTCCCGCTAGGCGGGAATCACCCTCGCCAGCGCTCCCGCGGAACGATCGCTTGACCCATCCGGGCGTGATGCCGCACGAGCGTGAGCCACGCCCGTGCAAGGCCGTGGTCCATTGGCTGGCGGTAAGAGTTCTAAGCCACAGAGTCGCACAGATTGTCCGAGTGCAGCGGAGTCATGAACGCATAGGCGATCAGTAACAGGTTCACTGAGTCGACAAATATAGCGGAAGCATTAAAACACAAGTTGAAGTAAAGCAAGCTCTTTTATTGATATGAACAAGTGTTACAGGCGGCGTATAGCCGAGATTACAAGTCGCTCAAGCCTCTCTCTCTGAAACATAAAGCGTGCCAAGTGGCTACAATTGTGGAATGATTGTACAGGCGATATTCAGGCGACGCTCCAACATTATGTCTTGTATATGTGCTTCAGTCCCGGACGCACCGTTGTAAGGCTTCAGAGGAAACTCCTGGCCTTAGCACGTACAAAGGAGGCATCCGCACCGAACGAGGTTCTCCCACACCCTGCATACAAACTGGTGGATTATCAGTACATTGAATGCACTGGTGGGGAAGCTACTCGCCCGCTCGACAAATCCAAACACGTAATACAGGTTCCGTGCACCAACTATTAAGTTATCTTTCTAGTTGCCTTAGGATCAGTTTCATGCAAGCATTGAATAGCCTAACGTGTCGGGCAGTGCGCCGTGCAACATGAGAGGAAACACGGCGAGACTTACCAATTCTCCTTCCATGTCCAAGGCAAACATTAAGGCAAACATTGTTAATTTAAGCAGGGGCATGTATAAACATTCAGGAGCATAGCATATGCAAACACGAGGGTCGTTTTTATCCAGATCGTTCAGGTATTCAGTTGTTTCTTGATGCGAGGCAGTGACTCGCACGCGGATAGCCGCTAAGCGAGGATGACTTATCTATATGAACAGAAGTCACTGGCATAGCCATAAAGGACCAGTTGTAGTCTCAAGGTCGAGGATGAAGTGCAAGCAATAGAAACGATGGGCCTTGAACTTATCCCACCGATACAGACGACTACCATTTGTAGTCTCAAGGTCGAGGATGAAGTGCAAGCAATAGAAACGATGGGCCTTGCACTTATCCCGCCGATACAGACGACTACCGTTTGTAGTCTCAAGGTCGAGGATGAAGTTCAAGCAATAAACACGATGGGCCTTGCACTTATCCCGCCGATACAGACGACTACCAGAAGTTCCGTCTAGACCGGGTCGGCCCCAGTGCCCCGGCGACCGCCCGCGGAACGAGATCCGAAGATCACCTTTTTACAAGTTGTCCGCGACATGCAGGTCAGAGTCTCGGTCAAGTACAGAAACAAGTTCGAGGCAGAATATATATAAGAACAGGTCCGGTATGGAACGAGTTCAAAACAGAATATATATATAGAACTTGTTGAGGCAGGATTCGGTAGTTTGCTCCTCGAGCTGTGATTCAGGGATTCATTCATTCAGGGTGCAGATTCCCTGGTTCGGGAATTGCCTTGGTGACCTAACGGTCCCGGATACTTGCAGGTTTATTCAGGCACGGAACGACTACGTAGTAGTCTTCCGGGGTTTGGATGAAAACATGGCAACTTACAAGCAGACAAGCATGCGTTTCTAAGGAACATAAGCAGACACGTTTGCTCTGACCTGAAGGTAAGCCGAGAGATGAAACCGTTAGGGACTTAGCATGCGAGGGTCTGAGTATAAGCAGTATTTTATTTTCCATGTTCTAGCATAGCAATACAAGTTGGGATTATTCCCTTAGCTAGGTGAGTTGGATTTATTAGCATGCAGGGGTGATTCACCTAGCGACTAGCATGAATATTCCAGATTTTATGTGTGCTGGCTAAGCAAAGACAAGTTCACCGTAGCCACCCACCTTAGCGATGGTTCGCCTCGGTAGAGCGATACGTCAAGCGAGCCTCTGAAAGCCTAAGTCGGGTTCTTGTAGGGACAAGTCTGGATATCCTTTGCATTCTTTTTGAGGCAAAGTGGGTCAGGACAGCTGCACTATTGTCGATTGAAACTGCAGTCCGCTTGAGCGAAACGGGGTGTTACAGCGTCTGCTCCTTCGACGAGGGTGTCTCCGGCAGCTCGGATGGGTCACCTCGCGGGTGGTGGGACAGTCGGGGTCGGGCAGCAGTCGGTCGGGGCAGTCGGCTAGGGAGCAGCCGGTCGGGGGAAGCAGTCGGCTAGCAGCAGCCGGTCGGGGGGGAAGCAGTCGGCTAGGCAGCGGCGGCGGAAGCAGTCGGGCTGGGAGGTGGTCGGGTTGAGGGGTCCGGCCGACAGGGAGGGTTGTTTAGGTGGGGGTCGGTTAGGGTTTGGAGAGGGGGTTGTGATGGTTTTTCTTAGGGTTTTAAGGGAGAGGTTTCATATATATATATATATATATATATATATATATATATATATATATATATATATATATATATATATATATATATACATGTGTGTGGAGGTTGTGGGCTAGCCTCGGCTTGGGCCTATCTGGGCTCATTAAGGTAGGCTGGTCTAAGTGTTGCTTGAGGTGAAATTAGCCTTAATTAAAATTAAATTACAAACTTAACTAGGTCATTCCTAATGTATTAAAAATATAGGGAACTAGATATTTTTGAGTGGTACACGGGAGTCGTGGCATAACGGCTTGGTGTAGACTGATACCCTAATTTGGGTACTTGGGATTTGGGGTGCGGTTGATCTCAAATTAAAATACTCAAATAAATCCTACTTTTGACGAGGGGGTTTACAGATAAGTACCGGTTCAGTTGTACCCAGCTTTAGCACATCATCCATGAAAGGAAAGCATACCACTGTCTGCAAATAAAGGGCGCAAGTGATAGATGTCAATGCCATGTACTCTGAACTAGATATTTGAACGAATGTATAAACATATAAACATCCTTACATTGTCATATATAACGATATTGTGAAATGTGTGGTACAAATTCGTCACACGGTCAGAGACGAAACAACAAAGAGTAAAAAATATCAGATTATTCATGCATTTTAAATACCTCACAGCAGTAAAAAAATTGTCAAGCAGATTATATATCCCAACCTTTTCTAAAAGTGTATGTGAGAAAGTTCTGTTATTAGTAAATGGAGCATCACTCAACCATATATGTTGATTTCTCGCTAAGGCTCTTTCTGGCATCCTGGACACATCCAATATAAAAAGGAAATTCGAAGTTATTAAGACATAACACATATAAGAGTCTAAGATTATTTAGAAACCATAATATATATAAAAAAATAAGTTCACACATGTAATGAATTAAGAGGAAAAAATAAGTATTTATTGAGCAATTAATAATATGCAGAGAGCCAGCCTACATTAGATAAACTTTCAATCCAAAGAGCATCCCAGCGTACTACCCTACAGACATTATTAACACATACATCAATATAGATGTACATGACATTATCACAAACATTATTAACATAGACATTCTTAACTACTACTAGAATAGTTAAAGTAGAATCATAAAGACTTGTGACTTACCTCCTTAACATTGAATATCATGGGTATCCTAACAAGTGTCATATATATATATATATATATATATATATATATATATATATATATATATATATATATATATATATATATATATATATATATATATATATATATATATATAGGGTAGTTGTATATACTAATGTGTGTATCAATCTAATTTGATATCATAAATAATTGTGATTTACCTCCTGCATGCAACATGTTCTTCGGCTATAATTTTCTCAAAAATAAGAAGATAAGCCTTTTTTACTGATGGTATTGTCTTTTCTAGCTTTGGAACTTCTGACACATAGTAATAATCTTTTCTTCATCATTTTTAGCATTACCCTTATCATCCTTAGCACCATTAGTGCCACCATTTTCCTCATTCCCTTTCTTTTTATGCTTCACAATGCTTTCTACAACATCTTTATGAGATCCTATAATAATAACTACCCTTTCTTCACAGCCAGGGATGATTTCCTTAAGTTTCACCTTTGCACCAGGTTCTTAACATATCCTTGTCATAATACCACCTCATTTAGCAATCACACTTTCACAAATGGAAGCAGGATAAAGTATGCATTAAATAATAGACCCAGGGGTAACTTTAATGTAGTATATTGGGATTTTGGTGCAGTTTTCTGCCACTTTCTCCTTCCATTGGATTCCGAAGGATTTGGTTCAAAGGGTTAGAAGGTATGAATGAAAAAACTATTTCTTTGCTAAATTTAATAAAAAAATTAATATCGTCTACACAAGGAACAAAATAGTAATTGTGTAGTAAATGAGAAACTATCAAGATAATAAGCAGAAGATTGACAAAGAGAAACATCACAAGCTAAAAAGATCAATCCTATTACTAATTAGCTTGCATGAACATCCTAGTAGGATTCAACTATATGGTTGCTTATAATGATGTCTACATAGGGAGAATAAAATAATCATAACAAGGCAATCAAAGTTATGTTGCATGCATACGAGTACAATACTGCTATAAAAGAAGATATATATTGATACAGTGATAAAAAAAATTCAAAACTAGGATTGTCATGCCCTGAAACCAATCAAACTAAAACAACGCAAGATAGTCACAAGGCACAACTCAAACAAAGTACAATACCAACCTTCCGAGTATAGTTGTGTCACCATCCCATTTCCTGAGCCGGATATTTTTTATTTTTTTATTTTGGTTAATTGTGTATTATTTATATTTAATTGTATTTATATTTAATTGATGGTTGTATTATTTTTATTGATTATTTTAGGATTTTGGCTAGCATGGACCCATGTCAGACCCTAGTGGACCCATGTCCGACCCAACCCACATCCTTGTGAGACCTATTTTTGGGTTTAAAATATTTATTATATTTTTAGTGGGTTAGTTGGAGAGATTGGGAGTTAGTTTGAGTGCTTTTGGAATCCCAAACCCAAAACCCAAGTTAAGAGAGGGCATTTGGGTATTTTGGACTTTGTGAAACCCTTTATTCATGTTGTGGCCGACCCCATCCCCCCATTCCAGACCCGACCAACAGCTCCTCCTCCTCTTCTTCATCACTCCTTCACTCTTCTTCTTCTTCTTCTTCTTCTCCACTATTTCCTTTTTCTTCCTTTCTTTTTCCCACTACCAAGTAAGTCTTTTATCCTCCTCCTTCTTTTATTCTCTATGAATGTTAACCCTAATCCTACATTTTTTCCTAACCTAGGTGTTTAGAGCCTAGACTTAATGTGGAGGCTAGATTTGGAGGCTTGGAGCTTGAGAGAGGTGATTTCAAGTGGATTGGAGACTTTGGCCTTGGGATTCCAACTTCCAAGAGGTAAACCCTAACATTCCTCTTTTTAATTACTCTTATGTAGTATAATTAGTGGTTTAGAACCTTCCTAAACCCTAAGCCTACCCGTGGGAGGAAGTTGGAACTAGTTTGATTGTGTTTGGAGACTTTGGCACTAGGTTTTGTGTCAATTTCGGGTGGAATCCGAAATTGGCCCAATTTTGGGTGATGGCCTAAGTTAGACGGACCTAGATAGATGTTGTCGGGTGTCTTGAGGGTTAGTGCGCATCTTCGTTCGGACACGTGAAGTCGTGTCGCGGAGAAACGGGCGTTTCGGGCGTTTTCAGGATTTTCGGGATTTTCGTCGTCGCCGGTTCTAAGTGCGTGCACGTTTTTGCCACGGACCTAGAATCGACGAGTTCGTATTTTTTTTAGGACCTAGACATCATTTAGAACCCGTGGATAAATTTTGGACCGATTCTGTAAACCCCCTCGACCAGATTCCAGTACTTTTAGGATTATTTTTAACCATTTAGGATTTATGGCAATATTTAATTTATTTTGCTTACATATCCTATTGACTTGTGCACCTGTCCATCACCGAATTATTTGGAGCTCTATCTTGACTATTATCCCCAAACGAAGTTCTCATACCTCTCCTAGACATGCTAGTCTACTATCCTGCACTTTGTTCAACTCCCAGATACTCTGTTATGAGCCTCGTATTAGACGCACAAATATCGTTACCCAACGTACGTATTTAAATTCCTAGATCTGTACCCATCCCTGTTCCAACAGACATTAGAGGCCCAACCTGTACCTGTTTTGCCTAGACAAAAATACGATAATATTCTACACTGAGTATACTACATTTAGTGTATTGACACCGCAAGAAAATTATGACCATACCTGCCTCTAAATAATTAGTGAACACCGTGCGCAGTATTTATTAATTAATAAATATGATGGCCCGTATCACCCAAGAAAACCAGGCCCAGTCCCTGCCCAGACTCACCCCCACCCCTCAGAACCCTCACACAACAATTTCCTTCAGTTCTGTGCATTTTAGCAATTTCAGGAATCGGGTGTTTTTCCCAGACAATTTCGTAATTGTGCAATTTTTCAAAATAGGATCTCTGCACAATTTATGAAATTTCAAGGACTTTTCTGTAAATTACAGTGTGAGGTGTCACCCCCTCATTGGCCGGTGAACCTGCACCGTCCATTTGGAGACGGGACCCACCCGAAAATATCTCGAAAATATCCCAAAAATATCTACAAAATATCTTGTAAAATATCTCTAGATATTTTACTTATAAAAATAATAATTTTTTTCTATAAAAAGAAAACAAAAGAAAAATAAAAATAAAATAAAAACCCAACCCCTGACCCTAGCCCGCAGCCACCCCCCCCACCGGAGTTGCTCCGCCGCCCCTGGCCGGAGTCGACCCCCTCCCAGCCGCTGGCCCCGACCTTCTCTCCTTCTCCTCCTCTTCTTCTCCACCTCGACCCCCCCCTCCGCCAGCGTCGGCTTCCTCCCCCCCCCGACCTCCGCCTCCCCTCACCGCGGCGAGCCGACCTCCAAATCTAGCCTCCACACTAAGTCTAGGCTCTAAACACCTAGGTTAGGAAAAAATGTAGGGTTAGGGTTAACATTCATAGAGAATAAAAGAAGGAGGAGGATAAAAGACTTACTTGGTAGTGGGAAAAAGAAAGGAAGAAGAAGGAAATAGTGGAGAAGAAGAAGAAGAGTGAAGGAGTGATGAAGAAGAGGAGGAGGAGCTGTTGGTCGGGTCTGGAATGGGGGGATGGGGTCGGCCACAACATGAATAAAGGGTTTCACAAAGTCCAAAATACCCAAATGCCCTATCTTAACTTGGGTTTTGGGTTTGGGATTTCAAAAGCACTCAAACTAACTCCCAATCTCTTCAACTAACCCAGTAAAAATATAATAAATATTTTAAACCCAAAAATAGGTCTCACAAGGATGTGGGTTGGGTCGGACATGGGTCCACTAGGGTCTGACATGGGTCCAGGCTGAGGAAGAGCTCCGCCGCCGGTCTAGACTTCCCGACAACCCCCCAGCCGGCCTCACCCACCTCCTCTCTCCTCAGCCTCCTTCTCCCCGAGCTCCCTTTCCCCTCCACCACCTCCACCATCTCACCACTTCCCCATGGCCGGAGCCGACCCCGACCTCGCCGGCACAGCGCCGTGTCGACCTCATCCTCCCCCTCTTCCCCTCTCCCAGCCCTCTTCCCCGGACGGAGCCTCATCTCCAGCAACCCCTCGACAGCGCCTCCGGCCCTCGCCGCTGCCACCCTCTCCCCTGAGACGCCGACCACCACCCGTGTCTCCCTCTCTCCTCCGTCTTCTCCGGCAGCATCTCGATGCCACCATCATCCCAACACCGACCCGCCAGCGCCCAGAAGCGGCTGCCCCCCGCCGCAAGCTTTTCCCAGCACCCTCCTCCGGTCATATCCGAACGCCGCCCGACTCCAGAACACCCCAGCAGCCC
Source organism: Iris macrosiphon (assembly GCA_036927795.1). Classification (NCBI taxonomy): domain Eukaryota; kingdom Viridiplantae; phylum Streptophyta; class Magnoliopsida; order Asparagales; family Iridaceae; genus Iris; species Iris macrosiphon. Next base: position 197,956,251 of record JAYESA010000002.1, on the reverse strand, counting down.
TGAGTCGGATACGACGAAGCTCCAGCGAGTCTCCACTGGACTCAAACCGGACACAGCAGCATTTCAGAGCCCGGACACAGCCCGGACACGATCAGCGTCGTGTCGTACCTCTTCACGGACACAGAAAATTTATTCTGCGGAGCCCTGTTCAGGTAACCCGTTCTATCTCCTCGTAGTTCCATTTTTAATTCCGTCAGTTATGACACGTAGGCTATGTGACCCTCTCGATGCTCGTGCAACCCGCTCGGTGCATCGCGTCCTGTGGCGATCGCGACACCCAATCCAAATACAAGAAAAACAATGACCCGATTCACACCGGAACTGAGTATGTCCCGCCAAACGGGACGACTTGGTCGCACGCGGTCTTTACCGAAATGTGCGCGCCATTGATACGGATTTGCAGGATTTCGCAGAAGTTGATTTGGATGTGCGTGCACACCGGAATCAACGCGTATCCTCCGACAACGTCCCGTATCTGCCTGTTCTGGAATACGCTACAACTTTGTGTACACATGTCGGATCGAAACGAAACTTATGCCATCGGACTCGTAGCAATACGCTGGTCCTGTGATCCAAGTTTGGTTCGATTCTGAGAACGTTGACAAAATCCCGTATCGTGGGTCCCACAGGCTCCACTTGACGGGCGATTTTGTGATCGGCACATCGGAATCCAATTCTGAACATTTCATTGGGTTCGTATCGATGTTCTGGACTTGTTGACACTAAGCTTGGCGAATTTGGAGACCTTTGACCCTGACACATTTTTCGGTGCAAAGCGACCCACATGTGGATCCCGTTTTGACCAGAAACTGTCATTTTTGCCCCTGTGTCCAAATTGGACTTAAGGATAGGCGTTTCTAGCTATTTGATATTTTCTGAGACTGTTAGTGATGTTTATTTCAGCATCCGGAGACTTTTCTTCTGAGGCCATAGTTTCTGACTTCTTGGCATTTAACATCTGGACATTATATTTTGCAGCTCTTGCCAGGCAAGTATACCTTGCCTTGTTGTACTGTTTAAATTCAGTTATTGTTAGTTACATGTTTATTTATTATATAAATGTGCGCGTCCCTCTGAGGACCTGGTCCCCTTCCAGGTGTGGATGTTCATGAGTATTCGCAGGAGCGCAGATCCGGACATGTTACGTATATTCCGAGGAGGTCTTCTCTTCGGGCCTCGTGATTGTCAGATGTTGTTCTTATATGGTGTGATTCTGGTTCCTTTTTATATTCTATTTCGGCAGTAGATTTATTTCCATCTGACTGTCATTCTTAGATATCTGTATTGAGATCTAGTTACATGGTTATTGGTTATTCATATTTGATTTCTGTGGATGAGATTTAGATTATACCCTGTGACTTGTGATAGTTTTACCACTTACGAATTATTGTTCATTATACAGCGTACGCTCGTATATATGGTTTCCATATATTGGAGTTGCCATATATACAGGCGGCTGGCATACTTACGTGTCCTAGTCCTACGTATTTTGGGACTGGGGCGTGACATATTTTTAGTGGTGGCCCATGCAGGTCAGAGCATATTGTCTCGGTTACGTTACTGTACCGAGCAAGCCTGCACCTAGGATTAAAGTATAGGATCTCATCCATAATTGACTATGACTTATCTTCTTTCCAGTCTGTCCTACTTACATAATTGCATCCTGCTTGATTCATGTGCTTCCCTGATAATTCCTTAAGTATAGCCCCTGCTAGAATATAGGAATCCCTGTTGATAGGATGATACTTAGGGTAATATTCCTACTTAGAATACAACTAGGGCATTGACATATCATTAAGTTCAGACTACTAAATAAAACCTAGTCTTCCATACTACCTAATGAACCCTAGCATCACTAACCTATAGATTAACTTACCATTATTCCTTGATGTATTTATGTATGACTTGAGAGTAGTATAAACACTACTAGGATTAGTTAGAGAATTGACCATAGTATTGACCCTAGTCTTAAGGAACCAACAGAAATCCAAAGTTAAATACTAAGACTGAAACCTCATCCTATGTTTGGATAAACCCAGTTTTACGCCAGAGACCCTTTACCCTTGTTGGCGTAAAATCCATTTTACCATTGTTGGCATAAAAACCAAATAACTGCCTAGTTGGCGTAAAAACCAAAGGACTTTCTTGATTGGCGTAAAAGCCAAATTATGCAGGAGATTGTCTCCTTTACGCCGCAGTTATGACAACCGCTACCCATTCCCTTAGTATTCCTTATCCTGCGTATGACACGTCATGCAAGCCACGTAGGTAACTGCCCAGCGTAAACCTGATGATTCATGAATAATAGATAACCAGCGTAGAGTAACCTGATTAGGCGTAGAAAATATAAGGATAGATGTGAGCATAATTGTTACAGCCTTAGCTTTCCCCAGTTGACCAAATCTCGTGCATTAAATGCAGAGATACGCCTCGAGCCCTGTGCAAAAAGAAACAACTTTTGACGGGATATCTGATTTTGTCTCGAGCGTAAGAATGACTTGTATCCAATAAAGTCACTAAACGATAACCTGGGACTCCGTACAAAATCATCATCACAAACCGTCCACTCGATCGTTGTGCAAGTACTTTTGTCAGATATCAGGATTCACTAATTTTGACTGACAAACTCATGAGTTTCTTGTACAACTTTACGCTGCAACGAATGCTAGACTTTACGCAGGAGATATTTACGTGCAGATTTCTACGCACAGACTTTTTACGCGGACAGCTCTAAAGCTCTACCTTACGCTTCTCTGATTTACGCGGATAGCACTGAAGCCATGCGTTACGCCAAATTATTTTATCTCTACCTTACGCAGACAACCTCGAACCCCTACTTTACGCAGACTACCTTAAATCTCTATTTTATACGGACAACCTTTAGTGTTTATTAAGATTGTAGAACTTAGAAGACCATACCTCTTTTTGGTCAACTAGCAGCTTAGACAAGGAATTAGAATAATAACTGTAGATATTGTAGAGTCTTGTCTTTTGTGAATTTGAATTGTTCTGTACTTCTCACATCATAATCTAGCGTATTTATATTTACTATACTACCTTGACTTATGTCGCTATTATAGCCTTGTTTTGCAAGCTTATTCTTTATCAAGCTTGTTCATAATATATGTATTATTGGAGTACTACACTAATACATTTCAAAATCAGTGTATTACGGTCTGATCAACCATAGTGCACTTGGTTCGCCCTTCGCATAACTACTTTACGTGGATTGAGATATATAGTGATTAGTAGACGGATGTACTTGTCCGCTAGATATGTTTGAGCATATCGTATCAGTTACATGACTGTACTGATACGAGCATGTGAATAAAAATTATCAAAATAGGATTTCAATCCACAACTGTCTTGACAATTCTCATTGAATTCTTTAAACGCCTTGATCCCCACACTTCTAATCTATTACCTCCCCCTTGAGCTCTTGATTATCGTTTTTCGTCTTCCCTTATTTCGGAAAGACGAAACCTCGTGCTTAGTATAATTACAGAGTGTATTGTTTCTGTAACCATTTCTGTTTGTTTCTTGGGTAATTACCAAACCCTATTATTAGATTAGATTGTAGTATATAAATTGTGCTACCTTTAGAATGACCCTTCGCTACCTACCTACGTTTTATTGCGTTCCTGGTACGTGCATCACTATGTCAGCATTTTTGCCTCGTAACTTGGGTCAAGTTCAGAACTCAAGTATTACGATATAGAATGTATCATTTTGCTGACAGGAGTCTAAAAGGATTTCACCTGAATGAATAATTGACTGACTCCTGAATGATAGCAGCACCTATGACTAGGTTGACTTATAAGAATTAAGAATTCCTTTGGACTAACGAGTGTCAAGCCGCTTTCGAGGAGTTGAAGAAGCGGCTGACCACAGCACCCGTATTGACTGTTCCATCCGGATCAGGCGGTTGTGATCTACAGACGCATCAGAAAAAAGTTTGGGATGCGTATTAATACAAGATGGCAAGGTAATGGCATATGCATCTAAACAATTATGAGTACATGAAAAAAATTTGGAACTTGCAACCGTCGTAATTACTCTGAAGCTATGGAGACATTACTAATAGGAGACAAATCGTAAGATTGTACGGCATACCAGTCAGCATTTTTCCAGACAAGGATTCGCGTGACCAGAGTTGGTGGTCAACGTCGTAGAGACAGTGTAAACTCCCTCGACCAGATTTCAGTATTTTAATATTTTTTTTAGTTAATTAGAATTAGTGCAACTTTTTTTTTAAATTTATTTATTATATATTCTATTGATTGTGCACCTGTTTATTACACAATAAAATAGGATACCACACTAGCTGTTAACCCTAAACTAATTTTACATCCTTGCCCTAGACTTGCTAGACTACATTTTCTATATTTTTAGCAACTCCCAGAAACCTCGTTTTGTGCTTCGTTTTAGCCGCACAAATATCGTTACAAACGTACGTATTTAATCCCTATTTAATTTTCTGCTCTTTACCCACCTCTGTACCCTAGAGATTTGAGGACCAATAGGCACCTGTTTTGCCCAACCAAAAATACGATAATATTCTACACTAATTGTATTACAATTATCGTATTGACACCGTAGAAAAATTATGACCCTAACTGCCCTTAAATAATTAGTGAACACCGTGCGCAGTATTTATTAAATAATAAATACGGTGACCCGTATCACCTAAGAAATCAGACCCTGCATCTGCCCAGACTCACCCCACACAGTTCAAGACATTCTCCCCAGCATTTCCCCTCAATTCTGTGAATTTTGGTAATTTTTAGAACCAGGTGATTTTTCAGACAAATTACATAATTGCGCAATTTCCCAATTTCTGGACTTTTATGCAAATTATGAAAAGTTAGGATTTTTATGCAAAATGCATGTTAGATGGCATTACCCTATTGGCTAGACAATAGGTGGCATGGGACCCACAGAAAAATCTGCTGAAAATATCCCAAAAATCCAAAATTACCAAAATACCCCCAAAGTTCTACTTATTTACCAAATTGCCATTGACCTATTCCTATATAAACCCTAACACCCCCCCTCTCTCATCCCCACTCCCTCACAGCCACCACCGGCCACCGCCTCCGACCCAACTCCGGCACGACCTCCGCCTCGACCCCCTCTTCCCTCCGGCCAAGCCTCGCCGCCTGAGCCGCCCTGCTCCGCCGTGGAGAGCCTTCGCAACCACCACCACTCCCACACTGCCACAGCAGCTCCCCGACCTCCGACCGCCCACCACCGCCACCCTAGCCGTCGCCGACCATCGCCACCACCCCCACTCGCTCCGCCTCGACCTCCCCTACCGACCCACCACCATCCCGCGGCCCCACGACGGCCTCCGCCGCCGGCAGCTCCCCCGCAACCCCCACCGCCTCACTCTGCCAGCAACTCCTCCCTCACCTCCGACCGTCCCCCACCGCCACTCCGGCCACCCCCGACCTCCGCCACCCTCACCGGGCTGTTCGCCACCTCCTCCTCCGCCACCCCGACAGCCTGCACCCCCTCCTCCGCCGTCGCTACCGCCTCCACAAGCTGATGCAGCTGCCACTGCTACTGCTGACTACAGCTACTGCTGCAGTTGCAGCTCCGGCCAACAGCCGCCGTAGCCTCGCCGGAGCTCCACCGGCGACGACGCCCCCCCCCCCTGACGTGGCAGGTGACCCCTCTCTCTCTCTCTACGTATTTAAATACGTATATGTGTATGTATATATGTATAAGTATATGTATATGTATATATATGTATATATATATGTATATTAATATATATATGTGTTTATATATATATTATATAAAATATATTATATAATACTATAAATATAGTATATATATGTATGATTATTATTATTATTACTATTATTATATGTATATATATATATCTATGTATATATAGGTATGTATATATGTATATATATATGTATATATATAGGTATATCAATATCTATATATTGTTATATATATATATATTATTATTATTATTAATATTACTGTATATAATAAAAACAGTATATATATTTACTTATATATATGTGTGTATTTTGTTCATTTTACATATATATATGTGTGTATATATAAATATGTAAATATACATATGTATTTTCTTTCTTATATATATATATATATATATATATATATAAATCTATATATATATATATTATGGGTTGTATAATTATATGTATACACATATTATATAATATATATATATATGCTTTTCATTTTTTTATTCATTTCCTGCACTTTTCTTTTTCTTTATATATATGTATATATATATATATATATATATATATATATATCTATGTATATCTAGATATATATATTATCTATATATTGTATATATATTACCTATATATACAATATATTATATATATTATATTATATAATATAGCTGGATAATACAGCTTATATTTATGTATATTTTTAATTCTTGCACTGTCTTTCAATTCGTTATATATACGTATATATATAACTGTGGTCATATATAGACCCTGATAATATAAATATTATTTAGTGCTGGATAGTACAGCATTTATATATGTATTTAAATTCCTGTACTGTCATTTTAATTTACCTATATTATATTATATCTCAGTGGGTATACCCTAACTATTATATTTATTATTATATCAGAGGATACACCCTGATAATATTATAATATTGTATATCTATCGCAGTGGATATACCCTGCTACTATTTACCTGCATTTGTCTGTTCTTTAAATAATATATATATACTGCTATATATATACTATATCTATATACATACTATATATATATATCTATATCATATATATGTATATAAGTATAGATAAAGGTATACTTATTATTTGCAACCAAGATATTCACAAACACTATCTGTTGTAACAGAAATCAACTACAGTACAACCAGTGACCCCCTGTCACCAGCACCTTCAAACCTGACTGCGAGATCAGGTTATCAACATTATCAGGGAGTAGGCAAGTATACCTTGCCAAGTTTTTACTGCTTAACTATTATCTGTTAAATGTTCTTATTTAAATTCAATTATTGTCATATGAAACTGCTCTTGAAATTACATATAAACAGTATGTATTTGAGATTGCCTTGGGTACAGTCAACAGATACGTTGACTTAGGGTAATCAACGTAGAAGTTACAGACTTACCAACAACTGTGAGGATATCCTGATATTCTCCTAGACCCTATCACGGGAACACGCAACATGGTTGCAATGCATATTGGGATGCGAGCTGCATATTTGATTAGCTACTAGTATGTGTGACCCGCATCACGGATTAGAATAATTCAGGAAATGTACGACTTGATATTTAGTTACATTGGGCGGGGAGAACGACTAAAATACGTATGGGACACCCACCTCTTTACCATGTGCCGCACTCGACGGAGTGATACGGATGATATATATATATATATATTCATGTGACCATTCTCATCGTAGATGGAAAATTGTATAGTGCCCTTGAACGGGGGCATATGTGGCATATACTAGCCAGTCACCACAGATTGGTGAATTACGTCAGCATATGTCTAGCCACACATTTCCCATACGTACTAGGTTGTCTCAAATTGCATTTCACTTAGATGGTTAGCACCCTGTATTTATTTTATTCAGTAATTTATTTATTCAGTATTTACATTACATGGCATGCCATTTTTCTGTATCTTGTTACGTCCCTCTGAGGACCTGGTTCCCTGCCAGGTTTAGCTGAGATATTCCACCCCACAGTACCTGGACCTGGACAGGAGTCTGGACATGCCTCGGAGACGGAGTTAGAGGAGATGCCGTCAGAGTCTACCTGAGTGCACCTGGAGTTGAAGCTACATATTTTGAGGATGTTACGCTAGTTTATCTTATTTCACTCCTGCTTACTTTTGTAGTGGGATTGTTCCCACCTGACTTTATCTGGGTTGTATATGACATTTCAGATTTAGCATCTAATTATAATCAGCACTTTCCCTGTTATTTTTGTGGATGAGATAGATTTACCTGTATTTAGACTTGTAGTAGTTTAGGACAGCATAGCACATCACTTTGGGTCCATTAAATTGGGTATTCCCTTAGTGACGTGTCAGCTGACCAATGCCACGTGGCCTAGTTCCGTATATTTTTGGGACTGGGGCGTGACACGGTTTTAGTGGTGGCCCATGCAGGTCGAGTTAATTGCTAGTAACATGATATCATGTTCAGCAAACCTGCAATAGGATAGGAATACTAGGTCTCATCCACACTGACTTCATCCATAAATATTGCATCCTGCTTGATTATCATCTATTAAGTCCTTCGTATTTTTCTAAATTTTTCTATTCTTTTCAGAAATATGGACATACCCGGGGAAACTGCGATTGATGGAACTGACCAAGCAACAGACCTCTCGCCAGATGTCCAAGGGACACCAATCCCGAGAGACCAATCTCTAAGAAGGATGCTGGTCAATCCAACAACCTCGTACCTTCACCAGGATCCTACCCAGGAGACGACATCAGCCCGACAAGAAGGGCAAACTTCTCAGGCACCAATACTGCAGGCAGAGATACCTTTGTCTCCACCTCCAGTTCTCGCAGCCCTGATGCCACAACTTGAGGAACAATCTCAGATGTTCCAAGCCATGTTGCAGGCTCAGTTGCAACAGAATGAAGTCCTGAGACAATGCTTGATGACGGTTCTGGAGAGGACAACTGCTCTAGCGCCAGCCCCTGTCCAACCAGCTAGCACTGTTCAAGGCTTTAGCCGGATGAGCCCGAGAACTTTTAAGGGCAATGAAACTCCGGAGGAGATCTCAGACTGGATCTCCAACACGGAAATACTGCTAGAAGGTTCCCAACTTCATCCCGATCTATGGATAACAGCAGTAAGGACCCTACTCCTCCGTAACGCCCATCACTGGTGGGAATCTATCGAGCGCAGCACCGGCAAGAACCATACTTGGGAACAATTTTTGGAATATTTTAATGCAAAATATTTCCCAACCACGGTCAGAGATGAACTGTACTTCCAGTTCCTGCATTTGGAACAAGGGAATATGACCGTCGACGCCTATGATGCAGAATTCAGTCGATTAAGTCAATTCGGTGCCATCCTAATACCAACCGAGCTGAAGAAGGCCCTAAAATTTCATCACGGCCTTACCCCCGAACTCCAAGGGTATACTACGGCACAGTCGAGGATTTCATACGAAGAAGTTCTTTCAGAGGCAAGGATACAAGAAGCCATTGGCCGAGAAGCAAGATGTTCAAATCCCATCATACTAGCCAGAGACCAGACTAGAGCAGGAGGACCAATCCGTCACCCGGGAAATCAGACACAACACCAGATGGGGTCATATCAAACCAAGAAATTTTCGACTTATCACCATTGTGGCAATAAGGGACATTATGCAAAAAACTGTCGAAGAAAGTATAGACTATGCTTGATATGTGGAGATAATCAACATAGGGCCAAAGACTGCCCACAACACAGAGAAGCAACACTCCAGCATGGGCAAGGACCAGTAGCACCAGCCCAGAGAATGCAACCCCCTACTAGAGGTCAGCATTCCCCAGCATCTGGAAGATTTCAGAGGGGACCACCCTTAGTCACCCAAGACACGCAGTACTGCCTAGCCAGACGACAAACCGGTAGACAAAGGCACGAGCAGGCCTTTGCACTAGCTGCAGTTGCAGAAGAACCGGAAGGTGAAACCATTTCAGGTACCCTTATAGTTGCATTATTACCAGCAAACCGCATATTTGATTCTAGAGCTACACTGTCTTTCACATCTAGTAGTTTCGTACCCATGCAAATAGCCAGGTTTACCGGAAGAGGCATTGTTCCAGTTACCAACATTACTAAAGCCTGCTAGTAGTCAGGTATAGAAGAGTAATGAGGACGCGATTCTTGGTACTTTCAATACCAAACCTCGACGTTGACTTAGACTTGGACTGGCTAAGCCAAGTACAAATACTATCCTAGACTACAGGAAGAGAAGCGTCATCCTTAGACCACCAAGTTACCCATTCGGATATCAGGACTAAGCAAACACATCTAGGTAAATTGCTAGACGTTGATTGTTAGGCTCAAAACATGTGAATGTAGTAATAGCTGAATACTACAGGTAGTTTCCAAATTAGATTTGATATACATGACTTATTAGGGTAGTCAGTAACTTCTAGTCTTGTGTTTTCACCAATAGATTAATTTCAGCTAGTATCAGGAATAGATCAATTAGATTGAAGGAGAGAGAGGGTAGACAGATGTTAGTCTTGAGAAAAACATCAGAAAAACTACCAATAATATGCGACCTGTTGTAAATCTGGTGATACCCATATAATCTGGATAAAGGGTACACATAGAGTAGAATAGGAAGACATATGTTTTCACCTACCCGAGAAACTATCAGACTTGGAAGAAGTGGAAAACTAAGCTCGAGGTACGTCATACCCTTCGATGTGTTGGAACGCATCAAAGAAGTTGTTTACAAGATAGCAATACCTCAGACATTGGAAGAAGTACATGACGTCTTCCACATATTCCAATTAAAGAGGTACGCTCTGGATACAAGTCATGTGCTTAAATGCGGACAACCTATAGTGTATATTAAGGTTGTAGAACTTAGAAAACCATACCTCTTTTTGGGTCAACTAGCAACCTAGACTAGAAGTTAGAGATTATAGAATCTTGTCTTTTTGTGAATTTGAATTATTTTGTACTTCTCATATCCTAATCTAGCGTACTTATATTTGCTATACTACCTTAAATTATACTCTGCTATTATAGCCTAGTTTTGCAAGCTTATTCTTTATCAAGCTTGTTCATTAAAATATGTATTATTGGAGTACTACATTAATACATTTCAGAATCAGTGTATGACGGTCTGATCAACCATAATGCACTTGGTTCGCTCTTCGCATAACTACTTTACATGGATTGAGATATATAGTGATTAGTAAACAGATGTACTTACCTCTGCGCATATCGTACCAGCTACATAACTAGGCTAATACGAATATGTGAAAAAGGAGTACCAGAATAGCATTTCCATCCACAACTGCCTTGACAATTCCCATTGAATTCTTTAAACGCCTTGAATCTCCATACTTCTAATCCATTACCCCCTTGAACTCTTGATTACTGTTTTCCGTCTTTCCTTATTTCGGAAAGAAGAAACCTCGTATATAGTATAAATATGAAGTGTATTGTTTCCATAGCTATTTATATAGTTTCTTGGGGAATTACCAAACCCTATTAATAGATTAGATTGCAGTTTAACACTGTTCTTATTTTTTTTGAATGATTTCTGTTACCTACCTTACGTTGTATTACGTTCCTCTAGTTCATATTGCATGAAAACATCATGCACCAGACAAATCAACCTGTAAACGTGTAGAGGATATCCGATAATGTTTCCCCCATATATTTCTAGATCAGGGTATGTCCAAATATTTCAAATCAATCTTCAGCTATCTATGTCCTGATATTTCGAATCAATCAATCTTTCGTTCTCAATATATGTTTATTTTTATTTTGAGGACGAAATATTCTAAGGAGGGTAGATTGTAAACTCCCTCGACCAGATTTCAGTATTTTAATATTTTTTTTAGTTAATTAGAATTAGTGCAACTTTTTTTTTAAAATTTATTTATTATATATTCTATTGATTGTGCACCTGTTTATTACACAATAAAATAGGGCACCACACTAGCTGTTAACCCTAAACTAATTTCATATCCCTGCCCTAGACTTGCTAGACTACATTTTCTGTATTTTTAGCAACTCCCAGAAACCTCGTTTTGTGCTTCGTTTTAGCCGCACAAATATCGTTACAAACGTACGTATTTAATCCCTATTTAATTTTCTGCTCTTTACCCATCTCTGTACCCTAGAGATTTGAGGACCAGTAGGCACATGTTTTGTCCAACCAAAAATACGATAATATTCTACACTAATTGTATTACAATTATCGTATTGACACCGTAGAAAAATTATGACCCTAACTGCCCTTAAATAATTAGTGAACACCGTGCGCAGTATTTATTAAATAATAAATACGGTGACCCGTATCACCTAAGAAATCAGACCCTGCATCTGCCCAGACTCACCCCACACAGTTCAAGACATTCTCCCCAGCATTTCCCCTCAATTCTGTGAATTTTGGTAATTTTTAGAACCAGGTGATTTTTCAGACAAATTGCATAATTGCGCAATTTCCCAATTTCTGGACTTTTATACAAATTATGAAAAGTTAGGGTTTTTATGTAAAATGCATGTTAGATGGCATTACCCTATTGGCTAGACAATAGGTGGCATGGGACCCACAGAAAAATCTGCTGAAAATATCCCAAAAATCCAAAATTACCAAAATACCCCCAAAGTTCTACTTATTTACCAAATTGCCATTGACCTATTCCTATATAAACCCTAACACACCCCCCTCTCTCATCCCCACTCCCTCACAGCCACCACCGGCCACCGCCTCCGACCCAACTCCGGCACGACCTCCGCCTCGACCCCCTCTTTCCTCCGGCCAAGCCTCGCCGCCTGAGCCGCCCTGCTCCGCCGTGGAGAGCCTTCGCAACCACCACCACTCCCATACTGCCACAGCAGCTCCCCGACCTCCGACCGCCCACCACCGCCACCCTAGCCGTCGCCGACCATCGCCACCACCCCCACTCGCTCCGCCTCGACCTCCCCTACCGACCCACCACCATCCCGCGGCCCCACGACGGCCTCCGCCGCCGGCAGCTCCCCCGCAACCCCCACCACCTCACTCTGCCAGCAACTCCTCCCTCACCTCCGACCGTCCCCCACCGCCACTCCGGCCACCCCCGACCTCCGCCACCCTCACCGGGCTGTTCGCCACCTCCTCCTCCGCCACCCCGACAGCCTGCACCCCCTCCTCCGCCGTCGCTACCCGCCTCCACAAGCTGCTGCAGCTGCCACTGCTACTGCTGACTATAGCTACTGCTGCAGTTGCAGCTCCGGCCAGCAGCCACCGTAGCCTCGCCGGAGCTCCACCGGCGACGACGCGGCCCCCCCCTGACGTGGCAGGTGACCCCTCTCTCTCTCTCTACGTATTTAAATACGTATATGTGTATGTATATATGTATAAGTATATGTATATGTATATATATATATGTATATATATATGTATATTAATATATATATGTGTTTATATATATATTATATAAAATATATTATATAATACTATAAATATAGTATATATATGTATGATTATTATTATTATTATTATTATTATTACTATTATTATATGTATATATATATCTATGTATATATAGGTATGTATATATGTATATATATATATGTATATATATAGGTATATCAATATCTATATATTGTTATATATATATATATTATTATTATTAATATTACTGTATATAATAAAAACAGTATATATATTTACTTATATATATATATGTGTATTTTGTTCATTTTACATATATATATGTGTGTATATATAAATATGTAAATATACATATGTATTTTCTTTCTTATATATATATATATATATATATATATATAAATCTATATATATATATATATATATTATGGGTTGTATAATTATATGTATACACATATTATATAATATATATATATATATATATATATATATATATATATATATATATATATATATATGCTTTTTATTTTTTTTATTCATTTCCTGCACTTTTCTTTTTCTTTATATATGTGTATATATATATATATATCTATGTATATCTAGATATATATATTATCTATATATTGTATATATATTACCTATATATACAATATATTATATATATTATATTATATAATATAGCTGGATAATACAGCTTATATTTATGTATATTTTTAATTCTTGCACTGTCTTTCAATTCGTTATATATACGTATATATATAACTGTTGTCATATATAGACCCTGATAATATAAATATTATTTAGTGCTGGATAGTACAGCATTTATATATGTATTTAAATTCCTGTACTGTCATTTTAATTTACCTATATTATATTATATCTCAGTGGGTATACCCTAACTATTATATTTATTATTATATCAGAGGATACACCCTGATAATATTATAATATTGTATATCTATCGCAGTGGATATACCCTGCTACTATTTACCTGTATTTGTCTGTTCTTTAAATACTATATATATACTGCTATATATATACTATATCTATATACATACTATATATATATATATCTATATCATATATATGTATATAAGTATAGATAAAGGTATACTTATTATTTGCAACCAAGATATTCACAAACACTATCTGTTGTAACAGAAATCAACTACAGTACAACCAGTGACCCCCTGTCACCAGCACCTTCAAACCTGACTGCGAGATCAGGTTATCAACATTATCAGGGAGTAGGCAAGTATACCTTGCCAAGTTTTTACTGCTTAACTATTATCTGTTAAATGTTCTTATTTAAATTCAATTATTGTCATATGAAACTGCTCCTGAAATTACATATAAACAGTATGTATTTGAGATTGCCTTGGGTATAGTCAACAGATACGTTGACTTAGGGTAATCAACGTAGAAGTTACAGACTTACCAACAACAGTGAGGATATCCTAATATTCTCCTAGACCCTATCACGGGAACACGCAACATGGTTGCAATACATATTGGGATGCGAGCTGCGTATTTGATTAGCTACCAGTACGTGTGACCCGCATCACGGATTAGAATAATTCAGGAAATGTACGACTTGATATTTAGTTACATTGGGCGGGGAGAACGACTAAAATACGTATGGGACACCCACCTCTTTACCATGTGCCGCACTCGACGGAGTGATACGGATGATATATATATATATATTCATGTGACCATTCTCATCGTAGATGGAAAATTGTATAGTGCCCTTGAACGGGGGCATATGTGGCATATACTAGCCAGTCACCACAGATTGGTGAATTACGTCAGCATATGTCTAGCCACACATTTCCCATACGTACTAGGTTGTCTCAAATTGCATTTCACTTAGATGGTTAGCACCCTGTATTTATTTTATTCAGTAATTTATTTATTCAGTATTTACATTACATGGCATGCCATTTTTCTGTATCTTGTTACGTCCCTCTGAGGACCTGGTTCCCTGCCAGGTTTAGCTGAGACATTTTACCCCACAGTACCTGGACCTGGACAGGAGTCTGGACATGCCTCGGAGACGGAGTTAGAGGAGATGCCGTCAGAGTCTACCTGAGTGCACCTGGAGTTGAAGCTACATATTTTGAGGATGTTACGCTAGTTTATCTTATTTCACTCCTGCTTACTTTTGTAGTGGGATTGTTCCCACCTGACTTTATCTGGGTTGTATATGACATTTCAGATTTAGCATCTAATTATAATCAGCACTTTCCCTGTTATTCTTGTGGATGAGATAGATTTACCTGTATTTAGACTTGTAGTAGTTTAGGACAGCGTAGCACATCACTTTGGGTCCATTAAATTGGATATTCCCTTAGTGACGTGTCAGCTGGCCAATGCCACGTGGCCTAGTTCCGTATATTTTTGGGACTGGGGCGTGACAGACAGTTAAGTAAATATAAGGACACTTGCGAGCAGTACAAGACAGACAGAAGCAGTAGGCAGACCGTCATCATCGTCCCTTGGAATTCAAAATGGACGATCATGTCATCTTGAAGATATCACCTACTAGAGACACCATTCGATTCGGAGAACACAGCAAGTTGAGTCCAAGGTATATTGGACCATTGACGTACTAGAAAGAGTGGGAGTAGTGGCATAACAACTTGCGCTACCACCTTCCCTTGAGGAAGTACTTGCGGTATTCCACGTGTCACAACTCAGGCGATATGTGACTGACAGCAGTCATGATTTCAATCATGCGGAGATCACCATGAGGCCGAGCTGTCATATCAAGAGCGACCCGTAGAAATTCTTGATCATCGAGAAAAGGTATTGAGGAATCATTCTATTTCCTTGGTCCGCGTAGCATGGAAGCATGGCGCGCCAGGAGAATCTACTTGGAAGCGTGTGGACGACATGCGTAAACGTTTTTTGAACCTATTCGTAAGCCAAGATATAAATTACTTTGTTACATTATATCTTATGCCGTCTTTGACTTCTATCCCGGCTTAGTTTTAATTTCGAGGACGAAATTTTTATAAGTTGGGTAGATTGTAAACCCCCTCGACCAGATTCCAGCACTTTTAGGATTATTTTTAACCATTTAGGATTTATGGCAATATTTAATTTATTTTGCTTACATATCCTATTGACTTGTGCACCTGTCCATCACCGAATTATTTGGAGCTCTATCTTGACTATTATCCCCAAACGAAGTTCCCATACCTCTCCTAGACATGCTAGTCTACTATTCTGCACTTTGTGCAACTCCCAGATACTCTGTTATGAGCCTCGTATTAGACGCACAAATATCGTTACCCAACGTACGTACTTAAATTCCTAGATCTGTACCCATCCCTGTTCCAACAGACATTAGAGGCCCAACCTGTACCTGTTTTGCCCAGACAAAAATACGATAATATTCTACACTGAGTATACTACATTTAGTGTATTGACACCGCAAGAAAATTATGACCATACCTGCCTCTAAATAATTAGTGAACACCGTGCGCAGTATTTATTAATTAATAAATACGATGGCCCGTATCACCCAAGAAAACCAGGCCCAGTCCCTGCCCAGACTCACCCTCACCCCCTCAGGACCCTCACATAATAATTTCCTTCAGTTCTGTGCATTTTAGCAATTTCAGGAATCGGGGGTTTTTCCCAGACAATTTCGTAATTGTGCAAAATCCCAAAATAGGATCTCTGCGCAATTTATAAAATTTCAAGGACTTTTCTGCAAATTACAGTGTGAGGTGTCACCCCCTCATTGGCCGGTGAACCTGCACCGTCCATTTTGAGACGGGACCCACCCGAAAATATTCCGAAAATATCTACAAAATATCTCCTTCTCCTCCTCTTATTAAAATAATAATTTTTTAATAATAATTTTTACTTATTAAAATAATAATTTTTTTCTATAAAAAGAAAACAAAAGAAAAATAAAAATAAAATAAAAACCCAACCCCTGACCCTAGCCCGCAACCACCCCCCCCCCCCGCCGGAGTTGCTCCGCCGCCCCTGGCCGGAGTCGACCCCCTCCCAGCCGCTGGCCCCGACCTTCTCTCCTTCTCCTCCTCTTCTTCTCCACCTCGACCCCCCCCCTCCGCCAGCGTCGGCTTCCCCCCCCCCGACCTCCGCCTCCCCTCACCGCGGCGAGCCGACCTCGCCGGAGAGCTCCGCCGCCGGTCTAGACTTCCCTACAACCCCCCAGCCGGCCTCGCCCACCTCCTCTCTCCTCAGCCTCCTTCTCCCCGAGCTCCCTTTCCCCTCCACCACCTCCACTATCTCACCACTTCCCCATGGCCGGAGCCGAACCCGACCTCGCCGGCACAGCGCCGTGTCGACCTCATCCTCCCCCTCTTTCCCTCTCCCAGCCCTCTTCCCCGGACGGAGCCCCATCTCCAGCAACCCCTCGACAGCGCCTCCGGCCCTCGCCGCTGCCACCCTCTCCCCTGAGCCGCCGACCACCACCCGTGTCTCCCTCTCTCCTCCGTCTTCTCCGGCAGCATCTCGACGCCACCATCATCCCAGCACCGACCCGCCAGCGCCCAGAAGCGGCTGCCCCCCGCCGCAAGCTTTTCCCAGCACCCTCCTACGGTCATATCCGAACGCGGCCCGACTCCAGAACACCCCAGCAGCCCTGAGTCGAATACGGTGAAGCTCCGGCGAGTCTCCACTGGACTCAAACCTGACACAGCAGCATTTCAGAGCCCGGACACAGCCCAGACACGATCAGCGTCGTGTCGCACCTCTTCACGGACACAGAAAATTCATTCTATGGAGCCCTGTTCAGGTAACCCGTTCTATCTCCTCGTAGTTCCGTTTTTAATTCCGTCAGTTATGACACGTAGGCTATGTGACCCTCTCGATGCCCGTGCAATCCGCTCGGTGTATCGCGTCCTGTGGCGATCGCGACACACAATCCAAATACAGAAAAAATAATGACCCGATTCACACCGGAACTGAGTACGCCCCGCCAAACGGGACGACTTGGTCGCACGCAGTCTTTACCGAAATATGCGCGCCGTTGATACGGACGTGCGAGATTTTGCAGAAGTTGATTTGGATGTGCGTGCACACCGAAATCAACGCGTATCCGCCGACAACGTCCCGTATCCGCCTGTTCTGGAACACGCTGCAACTTTGTGTACATACGTCGGATCGAAACGAAACTTGCGCCATCGAACTCGTAGCAATACGCTGGTCCTGTGATCCAAGTTTGGTTTGATTCTGAGAACGTTAACAAAATCCCGTATCGTGGGCCCCACAGGCTCCACTTGACGGGCGATTTTGTGATCGGCACATCGGAATCCAATTCTGGATATTCCGTTGGGTTCATATCGATATTCTGGACTTGTTGACACTAAGCTTGGCGAATTTGGAGACCTTTGACCCTGACACATTTTTCGGTGCAAAGCGACCCACATGTGGACCCCGTTTTGACCAGAAACTGTCATTTTTGCCCCTGTATCCAAATTGGACTATAGGACAGGCGTTTCTAGCTATTTGATATTTTCTGAGACTGTTAGTGATGTTTATTTCAGTATCCGAAGACTTTCCTTCTGATGCCATAGTTTCTGACTTCTTGGCATTTGACATCTGGATATTATATTTTGCAGCTCTTGCCAGGCAAGTATACCTTGCCTTGTTGTACTGTTTAAATTCAGTTATTGTTAGTTACATGTTTATTTATTATATAAATGTGCGCGTCCGAGCAGACTCGGGTGCAGTCAGCGAAGGCGTTGACGTTAGGACTTGTGTCTGACCTACTATCTAGTAGACCCACCTAAAGTTGTGGAGTTATTGGTATGACTCTCCAGGCCTTGACACGTATCATTACACGTCACAGAGTGAGTTCATGTAGGGACGCGTGCCTCATGCGCGACTGGCCATCAGTGTGAGCAACACGTGTAGCGGTATGTAGCTCAGTTGTTTATTTCATAGAGACTTGCATCATAGTATGAGATGTCCATATCGTTTTCACGATTTGTACATCTACATTGGGCGGGAAAGACATCTAGTAGGCGTATGGGACACCCCCCTGATATATACTTAAGTTACCATGCTCTTCGGAGATGGGGATTACGGTATATATAGCGAGTTACCATACTCTTCGGAGATGGGGTATTCCGGTTACCATGCTTCTCGGAGATGGGGTATTGGTTTTTCTGTTCCCGTTACCATGCTCCGAGGAGGCTGGGGTATTCCTGTTACCCGTGCATCCGGGGGCATATAACACATATACTAGCCAGTCCCGACGATTGGTGAATTACGTCAGCATATGTCAGGCCTACACATCCCCATGCGTACTACAAGGTCTTTAAATTGCATTCACTTAGATGGTTAGTACACCCCCTTTATTTATTCAGTATTTGTATACATGGCATGTTATTTTTCTGTATCTTGTTATGTCCCTCTGAGGACCTGGTCCCCTTCCAGGTGTGGATGTTCATGAGTATTCGCAGGAGCGCAGATCCGGACATGTTACATATATTCCGAGGAGGTCTTCTCTTCGGGCCTCGTGATTGTCAGATGTTGTTCTTATATGGTGTGTATCTGGTTCCTTTTTATATTCTATTTCGGCAATAGATTTGTTTCCATCTGACTGTCATTCTTAGATATCTGTATTGAGATCTAGTTACATGGTTATTGGTTATTCATATTTGATTTCTGTGGATGAGATTTAGATTATACCTTGTGACTTGTGATAGTTTTACCACTTATGAATTATTGTTCATTATACAGCGTACGCTCGTATATATGGTTTCTATATATTGGAGTTGCCATATATACAGGCGGCTGGCATGCTTACGTGTCCTAGTCCTACGTATTTTGGGACTGGGGCGTGACAGATTCCGAGTTGGTTTGGTGTGCGTTTCAGGAGGTTTTCCGAACCGCACACCGCATGTTCGTCGAAATGACCGAACGGCCATTTCGGCGTGGTTTCTTAGTTTCGGGCTTGTGCGCGCGTTGGGTTAGCTTCGGGGAGTGTGTGCTAGAGTTCTCGGGTTATATTTTATATATATATTCGTGTTTGTGCGTGTAGGGGGTGGTTGTACGCGTGTTGGTGGAGTGTTGTGTTTTGTGTTGTATTTATATAGGTATATATATATGTGTATATATATATGTGTGTGTGTTTTTATATATATATATATATGTGTGAGTGTGTGTTAGTGTGTGTGAGAGTGTGTGTGAGGGTGTGTGAGAGTGAGTGTGTGTTTGTGAGCGTGTGTGTGTATGGTTATATATATATATATATATATATATATATATATATATATATATATATGTATGAGTGTGTGTGTGTATTTGTATGAGTGTATATATATATATATATATATATATATATATATATATATATATATATATATATATATATATATATATATATATATATATATATATATTTGTGTGTGTGAGTGTGTAGTGTGAGTGTTTGTGTGTGTTTGAGAGATGTGTGAGTGTGTTTGTGTATAAGTTTATATATATATATATAGATATGTACGTATATATTTATAAGTGTGTGTGTGCTTGTGTGTGTTTATGTGTGTGTAAGTATATATGTATTAGTGTGTGTCTATATATATATATATATATATATATATATATATATATATATATATATATATATATATATATAGTTGTATATATATATATATGTATATATGTGTGTGTCAGTGTATGTGTGTTTGTGTGTGTGCGTGTGGCATTAGGTGCAGCGAGGTGAGGGGGGATAACAGCGAGGCAGCGTGCAGTGAGCGCTACCGCAGTGCACACTGCAGCAGCAGCAGCAGCAGAATGCTGCACAGCAGCAGCAGCATCTCCAACAACAACAGCTAGCGGCATTTGCGCAGCGCAGCGCGGCCTAGCTTAGTGCGGGTAGCGAGGGAGAGAGAGTGATATATATATATATAGATATATAAATAGATAGATTGATAGATAGATAAGTAACTAGATAGATAGATAGATAGATAGTTAGATAGATAACTAGATAGATATTAGATATATAGATAACTAGATAGATAGATAGATAGATAGATAGATAGATAGATAGATACAGTTAGATATCTATATCTATATGTATAGATATATATACATATAGCTCGATAGATGCATATATATAGCTATGTATATATATATATATATATATATATATATATATATATATATATATGTGTGAGTTTGGGTATATATATAGGTATATGTGTGTATGTGTGAATATATATATATATATATATATATATATATATATATATATATATATATAGATACGTAGGTATGTATATATATATGTTAGGTATATATTTTCTAGCCTAGATTATTAACTAGGAGTATATCTATATACTTAGATAGCTAGCTAGATAGTTAGTTAGAGGGGTATTGGGCGATATCTCAATACCTTGATATATCAAGGTATCTCAAAACCTTGAGATATCCAAGGTATTGAGTTTCGAGCGGGGTTTTTGAGCGTTTGCCTAGGAATAGTATTGGAGTAATTTTTATATGTATATGTGTATATATTTACGCGTGCTAGCATAGGTTTTAGCGGATTTAGGCGGGGTGCGTAGCCTAGGTTGAGGTATCGGATACCGAGGGTATCCCGGTATCTCAAGGAGGCGAGTTTGAGGGTTTATTAGCCTAATGACCTAGTTTTGACCTAGAATTTTAGGGGCACCCTAGTTTGACCTAGAGTTGACCGTAGTTGGCCCGGTTGACCGTCAAAGTCAACTTTTGACCTAGATTTGACCCAGGGTTGACTTTTTGGACCCAGAGTTGACTTTTTGCTCCAGATTTTACCGGTTTGACCCGTTTGACCTAGAATGACACTAGAAGTCTATTTTTAGTTATTTTATATCTGTTTAACTCACTAGAAACCTGTTTAACCTTGCTTCTCGCAATAGGTCATTGCGATACCAGTTCGGATCGCTAGTTGCTCAGGACGTCAGGCGAGTACATTCTCTGATAGTTTTTATTATCTGATGATTATTATGATTCAGCTTCTAGTATAGTATCATCTGATTTTTCTGGCACAACACAGGATACGAACTGGTATTTCTGGATTCATTTACTTGCGACACGTATTTTTCATGTTTCTGGCCTTTATTCTGGAATCACTACTGGCATCACCTACAGGCATCACTCATGTTTCAGGCTGGACTCATACTTGATTTACGTGTCGGGTCTTGGATTCACTTGTACTAGTTGGGGCGGAAAAATACTCGAGTAGACATGTAAACATTTCCATCTGAAATCATCAGGAATCACCCCCTCTGGTCTAATTTGGAATGATAGCAGTCGCGCACCCAGTGCGCGGTGAGCCATACTTACACCTAGCCGTTTATATGTCGAAACAAGTATTTCAAAGACACCAAGTTCATTCTTTATAGTCTGGATTCTCTTGCATTTCTTGCTGGTCTCACTTACATGTTTCTGGACTTGACTCACTACATGTATTTCATGCTGGACTCACTACACGTTCTTGTGCACAGACTTACTCTTAGTTTAGATTTCTTGTATCCTGCAGTCTTTACTATCTTGCTCTGATATTTATTGCATCTTTATCTTTATGCACCAGTGACATATGTATATTTTCTTGTTCCATATTTTATTTTATTCTTCTTGCTACTTGCTATAACTGTTTTATAGTTTTTATCATTTAACTGGAACTGTTGTTAGAGGTGTACTTGCTCCAGTCCTGACTGGACATATTTTTTCCAGAGTATCCGGAGGATTGGTTTCCGACGTTTTATGGACCTGAGCCTGTCGATGGTGCAGACAGGGACCCTCTAGTTTAGGAGTAATTTTCGGGTTGGTAGCCGGGATCACTAGGACCTTGTTATTATTTTTATTAGCTTTTGGTACCAGATTTGTCTCCAGTTTTGGATTGAGACCTTGTATTGCATATGATTTGGATATTGTTATATTATTATTATTATTATTATTATTATTGATGTTGTGGTTATTTTAGTAGTAGTTATTTAGACTTTGTAGTTGTTAGATTTCTGTGTTATCTTATCGTGCTTAGATTCGTGATTGAGTACATTGTGATTATCATTATGATATTGCTCCTCCGTTTGGAGTTGAGATCTTGACAGGTTTATATATTGATTGCGTGAGATTGTTAGCTAGATAGTTGACCTAGACAGCGTTCTACCGCCGATGCTGCGGCATAGGCTGGACGTACCCATAACTCATGTCCGATTTTTCGGGTGCGGGTCGTGACAAGTTGCAAGGATAAGTCCCTTCTTCCTGAACTATGTCCATTATCAACCTGATTTGACGACCCTTCCCATAAGAACATTGGTCTCCTTACTATAAATTTTAGTGTATTCTACATTTTCACTTTGTAATTTATTTACAACCAACCAAACAATATAGTTTACAGATTTTGCATTAATTATTTTCTATTCACAAGCGATCGACCAGTAAAATGTGATAAATATCATCAGTCGACAAGTTAGGTTTTTAATAATACCTAAATTTTTGTATGCATACGAACATAAAATCAACTAAGAAAGCAGACACCTCAAAATTAAGAATTCAGACATGCATCACTTGGTCCTCCCCTCTCCCGATCATGTCCTCAACATTGTCTTCTTCACCTCTGCGTCCTCCGCTAGCCACAGTTTAGCCATGAAGGTGTCTCCGTGCCCTCGATCTGGTGGTAGAGGGCGATGATATGGATAAGCATCAACTCCCTCTCCAATCTTACCGCAACTCCCCCTGAAACACCATTGCTCTTGCCGAAGCCACCTCTGCCCCTTGCGGAGCCACCTCTGCTCTATCCCAGAAGGAGGAAGAGGAAGAGCAAGCAGAGATGGAGGATTTGGGAGGAGAAAATCTAGGGTTAGGGTTTTGGAGGATACAAAAGGGATTTTAAAAGCTGGATTAAGGAAGGGGCTCAGGAAAATCAAGAGGAATCTCGAGAGAGGGGGAAGGAGAGGAAAAAAAATAAAAAAATGAGTGCGAGAGAATTGGGAGGAGGGGGGAAGGGTTATTGGGGAATAAGCGAGGAAGAGAAGAAGAGGCTTGACGTTGCTTCCCGAGTCGTCATCCCACGTCGCTGGGGGTTCGACTGTGTAGCCTCTCGCCATCCTGCAAGCTTGAAATTTGGGGATTTTGGGAAACCCAAACCCTAACTTTCAAAAACTAGAAATTGAGGGAGAAGGATTGGGGGGTTTCATAGGGTTCAGAATTTTGGGTTTTGTGGGAGGAAGAAGAGGAATAGGCGGCAAAGAGGTGGTGGTCGGGTTATAAAGGGAAGAGCGGAGAGGTGGAAGTTGCAGGTCGGGGTTGAGAGGGGTGAGTGAGAGATTTTTTTTAAAATATAAGTGAGATTTATTTGGTTTCATTTATCTACCGGAACTGTCAACAAAGATAAAGCAGAACAAAAAAGTTTAAAAATTTACCAAAATGGCACAAAATTTCTTGCGAGAATTTTGTTGCCTCACCATTTAATGACCATTTAATGACGGTTACGAAATAACCGTCAATTAAAATAAACAGTTTTCTTGACGGTCCTTCTGAAACCGTCAACTATTATGGTAAAACTTTACTAATCTGACAGAAAAGGGTAATTTCTTGACGTATGTCTCAAACCGTCAAGACAACCCCTCTTCTTGACGGTTTTTCATGACCGTCAACAAATAAACCGTCATAGAAGGCCATTTTTCTTGTAGTGCATCTTTGAAAATATGCACAAATATCCTACAACCAAACACCTTCAAATGATCATTCTTAACATCTTTACCTATCCATATATACCTTTTTTGTAACCTCTCCGTTAAGAGGGGGTGAAGGAGAACAATTTATCAAGTAACATGCAATATTCATCGCTTACCCCCAAATTATTCTCGACAATCTGTCCTGTGAGAGCATGCATCTGATTATCTCTATAATGGTACAGTTCATCATTTTTGCTACAATATTTTGCTGTGGTATCTTCAGAACTGTTTGCTCATGACAGATACCATAACTCTTAAAATATTCTTCAAATGACCTAATGTATTCTCCCCCATTATCTGTGCAGATACATTTCAGTTGCTTCCCTGTTTCTCTTTCCACCATAGTATGGAATGCTTCAAACACCCCAAGAAATCTTTGGTCTTCAAGGCATACACCCAAACTTTCCTGGAAGCATCATATATAAAAGTAACAAAGTACGAAGCATCACCTAATGTTGTAACTTTCATAGGTCCATACACATCAGAATAAACAAGCTCCAAAATATTAGATTTTCTTTTGGATTTTTTTTTTTATGAAAACTGACTCTATGTTGTTTGCCTACCAAACAATGAGTACAACTCACCAAATGCGTACCTTTCTTGTTAGGCAAGACATTCCTTTTAATGAGGATTTGAAATCCCTTCTCACCTATATGACCAAGCCGCATGTGCCACAAATCCTTGGAGAATTCTTTCTCTGCTACATTCAACTCGACCTTGTTGACTTTCCCTTAAGCCTTGTACAACGTGCAATACTTCTTTCCTCGAGCCGCTATAATGGAACATTTCGTAAGCTTCCATTGTCCATTGCCAAACTGACTCATATACCCTTCCCCATCTAATTTTTTTGTTGAAATTAGGTTCAATCGAAGATTTGGTACATATCTCACATCTTTGAGAACCAGTATACAACCTGTATTGGTCTTAATACTTATATCACCTATGCCGGCAATTTCAGAAATATCATTGTTTTCCATTCTCACTAAGATCACCAGTCTTGTATGAAATAAAGAAGTCATTTCGTGGAGTAGCATGATATGAAGCGTCCGTGTCAACTACCCAGTCTGTATCAAGGGATGTAACGGCCAAACAATTATCTTCACAACTGGAGACAAAAATGATATCCCCATATGTTGCAAAAGCTACAATATCCTTTTCTTGCTTTACATCATCTTTTCCATTCTGCTGATCCTTCTTGTGTTTTCTGCATTCACTTCGGTAGTGCCCACGTTATCACAATATATACACTTTACATCATTTTTTTGTCTTGGATTAACTCCTGGATCTACCATGATATTGAGAATTTTTACTTTTATTTCTCCCCCGATTTTTTGTAACAAGCACCTATGATTTTGACGAACCTGAGGCTTTTCTTCTCATCTCCTTATTCAACAGGATACTTGTAACGATGTCCGTTGTCATGACACCGTCTGAGATAGAATTGCTTAGAGACACAACCAATGTCTCCTAACTTTTTGGCAGCGAATTGCATCTCATCTTCCAAATTCATTTTATTGCAAACAATTGATTAATAATGCTTTGAACTTCATTCAGATGTTCAGCAATGGACTTACCTTCTTTGTATTTCAGATTCACAAGCTTTCTAATCAAGAAAGCTTTATTCCCCGCCATCTTCCTCTCATAAAGGCCTTCTATTTTTTTTTCAAAAAGAATATATAGATATTTTCGCCGAAACATGATGATAGATGCTATCGTCCAACCACTGACGAACATACCCGAGGGCTTTCCGATCAAGTTTCTTCCAATCAGACTCCGACATCTTTTTATGCTTCTTTCTGTCATTCTCAATCGGCTCGGCGAGATCTTTGCAGTAAAGCAGATCTTCCATCTTCGATTTTCATACCGTCCAATTATTTCTATTGAAGCTCACCATCCTACTTGTGTTTTGTTCCATGGCTTGCACACGACAACGAACCTTGCTCTGCTACCACTTGTTGAGAAAAGTCTCAAACTCTCTCCTATGTGCAACCACAAATAAACAAACACAAGCAGATATTAAAAACAATAAGAGACAAGAGACAAGAGACACCAAAGCTTTTTCGTGGAAAACCTCTTCAAAACGAAGAGTAAAAAACCATGAAACCTCGTCCAGGAAAAATCCACTATCAATTTTTAGATTTACACTTTCTACCGTGGTAGAAGATTCACCACACTTCAGGAGCAATTTTTTCTTCTCTCTTGGATACACACGACTCTTTCTCTCTCTCTCTCTCTCTCTCTCTCTCTTTCTCATGAGATTTCATGAATATGTCTCTTGAAAGTCATCAGCCATATATGTGCTGGATACAAATTGGATGGGAGGTTATACGAATTAACCACAAAGATACACCTAGATTTGAAATAATCAAATATATTTAAAACTCCAACCACCTTTCCGATTTAAACTCCATGTTTAAATCATGTCTCTATCATTTAAGGCATGAATTTAAATTCTCCTCATTTAATGCATGAATCTAAACCCTCCTCATTAGGGATAGGAATGCCCAACAATTTCTCTATCATTTAAGACATAAATTTAAACTTTTCTTATTTAAGGCATGAAATTTAAACTCTCTTCGTTAAGATAGGAACACCCAACACAAACTTCATAGAGGATGACGATCATCCTGCTAAATTAATTGTTCATACTGTCAAAAACAAAGAAAACCAAGTCTTGGAAAACCTGTACAAAAACCATAAAGACACAAAAGTTTACTGTGTTTGAATTACAGAACAAAGCAGAACCAGAATCAGGGGTGTTGTCAATCTATGAACCTAGTCGACCATTACTGCTGCATTCCTACCAATGATCACTCATCTACTAGCTATAGGTACCGAGCAGTACTTCTCTTGCTGCAGCAAGCTGCTGCTGCTGCTGCTGTTGGCAGTTCCCTGAGTCTTGATCTTCTTCCGACGACGAAAAGATGAGGAGCGTTGATCTCGGGGCCGGGGCCGGGGCCGGGGGGGACTCCAGCTGGTGCATTTGGCTCTGCAGGACGGAGCAGTAGGATGTGAAGTCGACCGGGGTCACGTTGAGCTCGAAGCCCACGCCGAACAAGAAATCCACTTCCAAGTAGTTCATCTCCTTCAAGCTGATGCCTCCCACCTTGGCAAAGTAGGTGTTGTTGTAGTATCTATAAAAAAAACATACATACAAGCAGCAATTGATTAGTACCATATTTCGAAGTTCTGCTAAAAGCATAGTCTGGCATGTTTTGATCCGATACCGACCGATACCGGAGGTCTATTTTACGGTCAAAGAACGGAAAAAAATTAATCAACAAGAATGTAAAAGCATATTAAGGTTGTAAAAGCATGTAAAAGACGAAAACTTATCGATCACATATAAACCAATCGCAACGATGACTACTATTTCACTTAATTTTCAAAACTACAAAGAAACAATACCGAAAATACTTAATATTATGTCTAAATGTATAAAATATATTTTCTAAAATGTTAATAATGCTTAACTATTATTTGTTTTTCGATACCAAAAAAAATCCGATACTCCGATACGAAACCGTCGATACTGCCAATCACGATACTCATAGGAATTGTCCGATACTGATACTGCGAACCTTGACTAAAACACAAAAAATTATCGAAAATTCAAGATAATTGTGATCCTTAAGATGATTTTTTTTCAACACTGTCGTATTTATTGGTAGGATTATTTACAATAACCTCTTTTATATTTTATATTTATTACACGAACTTTTCTTATTTTGAAACTAATTACACTAATCTCTACTATATTTTATATAAAAATTATTATACTAACCAATATAAATCATAGGAGAGGTCCACATAAAGCATAGGGATCGTGTAAATATTTTCAAAATAAAAGAGTATAATAAATATAAAATATAATAAAAATTAGTGTAAATAACCCTTATTAGTATCATTGTGATCTTAAATGAGACTTCTTGTGTGGATCGGCTTGTCTCTGAGCAAAATCTACTGCTGACAAAAGTTAGATTAGCCTGGCTTTTCGCTTTCAGTTTCACTTTAGCAGTATATTGAAACTACAGTAACATGCATCTCAGAAACAACTTATTAATAGTTAAATAAACTTAGATAGATCCGAACCAAGAGTATAATAATTTGCTCATCCACATTCAAGATGCTTTAGAATATTGGTATCTTTCCTTTTCCAGATGGTGGCCTCGTGTGTGATTGATTGATTGGATCCTTGCTGTTGGGGTGGGAGTGGGCTACCCAGACCTCACCACTTGCTTAACAATATGCTTATCATTGTTATTTACTGGTCAATTTCATGGCTTAAATTCCTGATCATGACAGAAGAGACCAACAACTATAACATATTTCACTTTATTCTAGTAGAGACAACAAACTCTTGGCAAATAACTATTTGAAACCTGAGATCTTATTTCTTTGAATTATAATCTACTTGGTGTTTGCCTTGATTTGGTTCCACTCGATGTCACACTGGTTCAGTAAGAAATATGTCTTCATATTTTAAACCTAATTTCGTGTAGTTTTCCCCTCTGGTATGAACTCGTATGAACTTCTGTGGCGATTGTCCCCTTGATGATCAGTTTTTGTGCTAGTCAGTCGCACATCCGTCGTTGACTAGCGACCAAACATCTTTGGTTACTATTTTGAAGTATTTTTGTAGTCCAAACGGAGACGGAATAAAAAAAGACACTTGGCATATGAGTAAAAATTACGTTGATCACTTTTACAGTTACGGGAGCTTTCAAACAACGTCGTGTCATCTCACTTTGTTCATCTAATTAATACAAAAATGAAGGCACCATTAAACCAAAAATCAGAGTAAATCAGCTCGGACGGACAAAAATGAAAAATATTTTATCGGATGGCTACAACTATTTGCATTAAGAGCCGACCATTTAGGCCAAAAAGAAAAAAGGCGACAATAAATGATAGGGTAAGGAATTACTTTACCAGTAGGAGAAAATATTAAAAAAAAAAAATTAGAGTGAGTACGAGAATTTCTTCCAAGACACCCTACATCATTCTTAGTGGGCAGGTGGTGGCCACAAGCACTAGGAGTGGTGGCTCATTCAAGCAATCAATGGGATTCTCAACACTAGGCCATACATAGGCAGAGGTAAAAAAATAAAGTGAATTGTAAAGACACAAGAGAACAGGTTGGCAAGTCTGCTCATCCAATGGGTCGTGGGCTGTTGGTTACGACAGAGGACTCTCCTGAAAATGAGTACGGTTTGAATTTTCTTTTGAAAAATTAGTTCCTAATTCGATAAAAATGACATATAAAAAAAACAAAAAAAACTCGATTCATCCAACTTCTAACCACCAAAAGCAGATATCATTCGAACATCAATAGATAGAACAATGTGAGTTCTCGTATCAATTGTATGGGGGGACAAAAGCTCAAAATACTTTTATCCCGACAAAAGTTACATAGGATCAACTGAACGAAAATGACGGTCCGTCATCATTTTTTTTCTTGGAACATAGATTTGATGAAATAAGAAAAAAAATTCTAGTCCTACCTAGACAATAATAAGTTGGCAACATAAACTTATGAATATTTTCAAAGTCATCAATCAACCAACTATTCTAAACTTATCTAGATTAAAAGATCAAATAGTATGGAGAATGATAAATCCGTCCAATAATATGATTACGTGATAATATTAAAAAAAAAAACAGAAATATCAAAACTATTTTGATATTAGCCTTGTTTTATTATACCAAAGTCTTATTCCTAGTTGGCAACATTAACGGATGAATATTTTCAAATTCATCAATCAATGGATTAACTTATGGATATTTTCAAAGTCATCAATCAATGGATTTGAGGCAGCCAACTACTCTAAAACTGTCTCAATTAAAAGCTCAAACAGTTGAGAAATTATTCAGCAGGTCGGACGTAGATATAATGACACGTGATAGTATTAAAAGTAAAAAAAAAAAACAATTGTCAAATACTATTAAGTTGGGAATATCAAAAGATATTTTGATATTAGCAACACCAACGTTGGCACGTGGT
Source organism: Iris macrosiphon (assembly GCA_036927795.1). Lineage (NCBI taxonomy): Eukaryota > Viridiplantae > Streptophyta > Magnoliopsida > Asparagales > Iridaceae > Iris > Iris macrosiphon. The sequence continues at coordinate 197,925,419 of JAYESA010000002.1, read as the reverse complement.
GAGTCTGTTCCGTTGAATAATTTCTGGAAACAATTCTAAATTTCAAGAAAACGCAAAAATAATAATGAAAAGAAAGAAAGAAAGAAAGGAGCAGTAGAGGTAGTGTAAGTTACATGTCGTCCATGAACTTGACAGCGGTGAGGATGCTGGTGATGATGAAGCGATGGACGGTGAAGGAGTCGATGAGGAGGGAGGGGTGGCGGGTGGCGAAGCGGTCGAGGTAGATGTAGGCCACGACGTAGCACGAAGGGCTGCAATTCGCGTACCGGAAGATCCTCTCGAGGTAGCTCCGCACCGAGATGGCCGGCTTCGACACTCCGCGGAATGCAGAGCCCAGCGCGGACTTCCCACCGGCGTCGCAGGAGGAGGAGGAGGAGTCGTTGCGCTCGGAGATTCGCTCGAGGAGCGCCGACACCATGGCCACCACCCTCGGGATGGCATGGCCGTCTTCCACGAGCTCGGCCATTGGTTTCCTTGAGAAGGAAACCAGAGGTTGTGCTTAACTACTACTTCTTCTTCTTCTTCTTGTCGAGGAGGTTTCAGGACATATAGAGAGAGGGAGGCAGTACTTCAAGAAAATCTGTCACTAATGTTCTTTGCAAAAATATTCTTTTAGCATCATCATAAGTGGACTCTCTGATACAATTTGGGCCCCAAAATTTTATGAAAAAAAAGAAGGTAAATGTTGAATGGGTTGGCGAGAATAGTAGAAAATTGTGTGATAAAAAATTGATATGAAAAAAAAAAAAATCTAAAATCTAAAATCTAGAAAGTTTGACTCCAAATTGAGATTTACTGTTCTGCAAAAGTTAATTTTCACTTTCCTTGTTAGGATAAATAAAAGGAAGAAGAAGAAAAAAACTTTTTGTTTGTAAAATAAAGATATAATCTCAAATCATAATTTATAAGAAATAGTTGAGTAAATTCTTCGAAAATTTTCTCATAGGTTCACATAAATATTAATGTACATGTTAAAATTATATAAAATTTAGATTATATCTCTTCTCCATTCGGATTCAGATTCCCTAGCCATGTAGGAGATATGAATATGAATTGAAATAGAAAAGGAATATAAATATAAATATAAATTCTAATATAATCAATATTGTATGAACTGTGCTTGTTAAATGTGAATATTATCTATACTACTATAATAAGAGAAGTTAAGTTGGCTTTACCGTTAATTTTCTTCTTCTTCCAAATATGTCACTACCTAACTTTATTAATTAAAATTATTTATTAAAATGTATGTAGATAGCTAGATAATTAAGTACATAAATTTTTATTTTAAAAAAGAAAACATTGTTTGCTCTTATGGTATCTTTTACTCTTTTCAAGTACATAAAAGTTAATTAAAGTTAAAATGCCTACAACGCACGTGAATATATACTTAGTTGGGATTTAACCAAGTTTTTTTTTCCTTGGCTAATATTTTAGGGATTGTTCTTTTTTAATAACAAGCAACTAATTTTTTCTTTTTTTAGGAATTAATTAGCAACTTCAAACATGAAATTGAAATAAATTTTCTCCATCCACTTTAGAATAATTATAAGAGAGTGCCACACGTAGAAATTATTCTTAATTAAGGTTATGAATGAGACATGAAGTACTACACCTTTAATTTTTTTTCTATATTACCTAGCTGTCTATTTAAATTTAATTAGTATAGATAGGTAATAATATATTTAGAATAAATTTTTTTACTGTGAAGTCTGAACTTTTTCTTTTGTATAGTAGTATATATATACTATCTTTTACGTGAAATGTGAATATACTACACGGACAATGCTAGGAGAACACAAATATCTTATCAAATTTTGTTGATTATATGATGTGGTAGTCAGATTCGGACTTGATATGAGGCCTATGAGACTGTTATCTCGATCATACCCAATATTTTAAAGGCCATTAATTTTTTATTACTATATATATGTAAGTTCTATTTTGAAAGAAAGAAGTCCAACAGACTCATTCTAATTCTTTTAGTCAATATAAATCTTTTGTTATAGATATCTAAATGTTAAATACTAGAATACCAAGAGACAAGTTATCAGTCAGTCAAACAAACAAAAATTGGTATAGTCCTTGTCAAAAAAATTCCCCCCCTCCGTCGCTCTAACAGTCCGACGCTCTCAATCTTCTCTACCCTTCCGTCGTTGTCATCTCCTCTTTCGATATCTGTGATTGTGAACATGTTCAATTTTATTATTATTTTATTATGACATATTAGTTTGGATATATATTTCGTTTATTATTTTATTTCTGGAATTTTTTGTTGATAATATTATTATATTATCATCGATGAAAAAATAGATTATATGAACAATAAGCTTTGAGGACACCACTCTTAATTAGAGTTTATATGTTGATTATTTGTGAAACTACCGCATTAATATTATTAACACATGTTTACATTATGTAGTCAGAAAAATATGGTTAGATTTTAATGTCAACTTAGCATTATTGATACTATGCTCTAGTTTGTCAAAAAATTGTACACTTCCGGTTACACTAGCATCTACAATCATTTTTCATTATAGAATTAACATGTATTTCTTAGGTGAAAAACATATAGAAAATATAAAAAATATTTTAAAAGAAAGAATATATACTGATTATAAGTAAAAAAAAATATTGACCATGAATATATATTTTAAGTAAAAATTTATCTTATTTAATGTACTGATAGAAGTACTGTTATTATGTGTTAGCGTAACTCATAGTGGGCCAATGTGAGTGAAATCTCTACTATATAATGTCAAAACTAGGCTTCACCGTGAAAAATTTTCGTTCCAAAAATATCCTTCAACATATTTAGTAATTAAAAAAAATACCTACAATAAATTCCACTGACAACTATTTAAGAGATGCAATAATGACAACCATTTACGGAAATTAAAGGGTCCATGCTACTTGCTAAGTCTTTTAAATTTTTACCAAAGAATTTGAAGAGTTGAACCATTAACCTATATAATTAAAAGCAGTAGAAATAAACTAACTCATCAACATCATTCACTCCAATATACGTGCAAAGCACGTGCATATATACTAGTATAGAATATATGGTCAAGTGGTTTCAGAAATTGGTGGTGGTTGTCTTATGGTAAATTTTGTTATCCAACTGTCACCTCGACTAAATTCTATTTGAAAAAAGTTGTAATCATATCCACACTCCCCCACCACACTACCAAAATGTATCACTCTCAATCCATATGTGCATGTTGTCGTAGTGAACTCTTCTAGCTATCACAAGCTGAGAAAAGTACATGGATTATAGAAAAACTAGTATATACGCACGTGCATTGCACGTATTTTATATTACTTAAAAAAAAAATAGTTTATTAAAAGAGCAAACGACAATTTCTTAATTTAATAGGCAGAAGCATTAAAGTTGGGAGAAATTAAATGACAAAAATAGAAAATATTTCTCTTATCTCTTGGGTTCATGTGCCTACTTTGCATGCATTATTTATTAACTTTTGTTTTATTCTCCAAACTACCTACTTTGCATACATGTATATTTTTATTTTATTAACTATCATTCCCCAAGTTGCCTCATGCATGCATACATACATTTAATACGTAGTTAATACATATTGAAATGATGAAGGGTATTTTTGGAACGAACAATTTTCACGGTGAAGCCTAGTTTTGATATTATATAGTAGAATAGATACCCAAATATTGTTACATTTTACATTTTTTTTTCTTTTTTACAAAAACAAATACGAAAATTTGTATAGTTATCCAAGTTAACAATTCGAGTAGCAGTATAAATTTATGAGTAATACTATTAATCTCTTCAAAGTGTTTCTCCAATTTTTTTTTTATGTGACAGTTGTAATGACATATTAAATAGTATTATATGACATATAACATTGCAGTCGACATGACAAATTTTAATCAAAAAAATTAATCATCTAATTTTTTTCGAATATTAATATTAATGTTAATATTGATTTTAATGTTGATTTAATTTTTTTCGAATCAACTGCCACATTAACCGTTACGTTGGCTGTCTAATAAAGAGAAATAATAGTTTGAAAAAACGTTTTGGAGAGATTAATAGGATTACCCTAAATTTATTTACAGTCTCTAAAGATGCAGAAACACTTGTCTTATTTCTTGCATCTGCCTATGCGACTCTATTTACTATTGTATTCTAAAAAATGTCATGGCATAACTGGAAATGTATTTAGGAAATCAACATTTTTTTTTGACTAATTAGAGTTTAGATTCTGGATTTTATATCAACAAAGAATTTAAGTTCCAACGTGTCCAATTGAAAAGTTTAAACTCTGAACTTTTATTTTTGGTTTTCTTTTTTACATTACACCCTTAACATAAGTACAAGGGCAACAAACAACACATGTTAAAAACATGATATAATGAGAAAGAAAAAAAAAACTAAAATAAAAAACTAGGTCCCAAACTTTCTAATTGGACATGTCAATGATGTCATGACTTGAGGTCCAAGCTGGTATCTAAATGCTAATTAGCCTCTCTTTTTCTATAAATTTCAGAAAACAAGCATTAAAAATTTAGGACCGATTAGTGTTTAGATCCTGATTTTATACCAACTTGAGTTTAAGTCCTGACATGTCCAATTGAAAAGTTTAGAGCATAGATTTATTTTAAAATATATTATACCATCTTTTCCAACATGTGTTGGTTGTTGTCCTTCTACTCGTGTTCAGAAAATAAAGGAAAAAAACAAAGCAAAAAGAAAAAAATTTAGGTTCTAAAATTTTAAATCTGACATATCAGGACTTAAATTCTAAGTCGGTATAAAATCCATAATGTAAATGCTAATTAGCCCAAAAAAATTACCCAAGTTCTACATTTTGGGAGGTAAAGGAGGAGAAACAACCATCTAAAGTAACATAATTTTTTCATAGGTGTTTGATTGTATACAATAAATAAATAAATAAATAAATAAATAAATAAAATTTCATTACAAAACATGAGTTGCATGGAAGACCACTTGCAGAAGCAACAGTACTTCCAGTCCTAAAGCTGTAAAATTAATCTCTAGCCCAAGTGCTAAAACAGGAAATGTTGGAAGAAGTAAAGTAGAACAGAAGAACCAGATGCCTCTGTTATTAGCTGTAAATAAACATGGCAGGATGAATTCCACCACCACTCCACACCACAAGGAGGAGGAGCAGCAGCAGAGAGGAATTAGAAGTGAAGTTATATTCTCTGCCATGTGCATGTCATGTGGACAGCAAAACTTCAATAATTGGAGCCAACTCTCTGGCTCCCAAAACTACATATATACAGCATGGATGGATATTCATTCAGAAAATTACCTATACAGCATATTAATTTTTCTAAAATTATCCGTGGAGCATTAAATTTTTAATTTTGTAGATAAAGTATTAAAACGTCCTATTTTAAGGAACCGAATCCCAAAAACATTCTTAATAAGAACATTTTTTAGTAAAAAAGTTTTATTACCAGTTTTAGAAGAAACTTAAAGAACAAAAAAAATCAGACGAATTCTGCAGGCCAATTCAGATCCTCTTTTAATTATCTTTAATCTGCAGTTAATTCGAAATTAGTACATAAATGTCCTTAAAAAAGATATATTTGGACAATTGTTCAAAAATATCCTTAAAAGTGACGTTTCAATGCTTTATATACAAAATTAAAATTGATACCAAATCATCTTGTTATGTTATGGGGGTGTCATGCAATGCCTCAAGTAACATATGTACAGCTTGCAAGTCCATCTTACTGAGAAAATTATACTGCCAGGATCAAAGGCATACACGGAAGTGGTTATTAAATAGAAATATTTATTTAAACTTTGGATCTCAAATAAGTTGTGAAATTAGTATTTAAATTTCCAAAATAATTAGTGACACTTTTAAACCAAAAGTGTCACAAAAAATGTACTAAAAATAATAATTATTACTTTTGACAACACTTTTGAATCCAAATACCAAATATTATTTTTTTGAGATCTAAATACTAATTTTACAACTTATGTGAAACCTAAAGTCTAAATACTTTTATTAATTATCAAGCTATGGGGAAACTTTGCTCTTTTGAGCCAACAATTTCACTTTTGGCATATCATGAAGCTCATTGACATGGATGTCACCTCCCTGTATATATTATTCATTTTTCTTTTCTTTTCTTTTTAGCGTGATGAGTTTCATATCCGCAGTGATGGAAATGTATTATGAGTTGGGAGATACTGCCCCCTTCTAATTTCGGAATTAAAAAAATTAGTATAAAATTTCAAATTACGAAATATATAGGGTAATGTTCCCCTAAACTTTTAGCACTTGGTTCACGAGAAGATAGAAAAAAAAAAAATCAGTTATTTGTTCTTTTCTTTCTTTTAAAAAATTGTAATTTTTATCAATTTTTTTTTCAATATTTGGATAAGTCAAAAATTTGGAAGAAAAACTGAATCCTTACAGGCGAAAAAATAAATTCTTGGATGGATGGGAGGAACCATGTTTTCTTCTATTCTTTCTTACTTTGGGAATCTTTTTCTTTTTCTTCCCATTTTCATTCGAATCTAAATTCATAAAAAGAATGTATTTCCTTTTCCAAGGTCATGATTCCGCGATCCAGATATGACCTTATAGGAATATGTTATTAGCCTCCTTTGCCACTCAATCATGAGCTCCATCCATGCATATGATGTTGGTATTTTTTACTTTGTTTTGGGAGTTTTAGTCCCACATTGGAAAACCACCATGTGTATATCTCAATATATATCTTTACTTAGTATTGGTATATGCACATGGGGTGGTGGTCCTTGTGGGTTGACTTTCCTAGAGGGATTAAGTGTGAACCCCATTATGACCATCTTTATTTTGTCACCACCTTTGAGAAATTTTTCTTAGGAGCTAAGCCCCAAAAACACGAACTCGGGCTTAATGGCGCAAAGTGGCGCTTTGTTGGCGCACTTAGCACGTCAGTATCATCGCATGGCCCTCGTGCACTCCTTTTATGCACGAGTTACATGCACGGTTGCTTACTCGGGCGCAAGCTTCATGGAGCCATGCGACATGGAGCGCATGTAGCCAGGTGCCATGCGGACAGGTGCGCATGCAGCCAGGGGCTATGCGGTCAGGTGCGCATGAGATCAGGAGCGCATGCGGTCAGGGGCCATACGGATAGGTGGGGATGCGTTCAGGTGCGCATGCGGCCAGTGGCCATGCGGTCAGGGGCGCATGTGGCCTGTAGTTATGCGGCCAGCCGCTATGCGACCAGCAAGTTAGCTTGAGCGAGTCAAGTATGAAGGGAACAGGGACCGCTGTTGGCGGCTCGGTGCAGTGTAGTTTGCTCTGTATACTACAGCGTGCAGGCTGCGCAGTCTGCTCTGTGCAGTAAAGCGTGCAGGCGGCGCAGGCGGCTCGTGGCTCTCTGTGCCTCGCGGCTGCAGCTTTCGACGCCTGACAGCACTGTCTGCTCTGTGCAATACAGCGACGCAAGTGGCAGATCGTTGTATAGCACGAATCTTGCCTTGAGCTCTGGTGGTTTTGATCACCCCACCAAGAGTTTCCTTTTTTGTATTTCTGTTCTTGTTCCCGTTCTTCTCGGTGTAGCGTCTGCGAACGTAAAGAGAAGAACGGTTTTCTATTTCTTGTAGTATTTGCATTTTTTTTGTCAGTTTGTAACATGTTCCTTGTTTAGTGCTTCTGTGGGGTTGTGTGTCACTGAAGAGGAACTCTTGTGTGAATCTCAGTGCACCAACTTCTCTTCTGGAGTTTGTAAAGACGAACTCTTGTGTGAGTCTCTACTTTGTGGCGACCTATTCTTTCTTGATCTGACTTCGGGACTAACATATGATTGAGAGTCGAGATCAAAAGATGGGGATTAATCCTAAAAAAAAAAGTTGTATTGAGAGCATCAAACTTTCATGAAATTGTTTTGAGAGCATAAAATTTGATAAGAGTGCAAAAAAAAAAATATATGAAGGACTTTTTCTATGCATGCATTTGTATTAACGGTCATTAATCATTCCTTAGTCTCGTTCATTATTAAGAATAAATGTGCAGAAAATGCCCTTCAGAAGGACAAAAAAAACGTCCTTCCAAGGGATTGATTATGTTTAACATGAACAATTTTTTAGTTTTTAGTTTTCTTTTTTTTTCGTTTTTCTATTTTTATCTTTTTTTTATTTTTTTAAGAATGAAGTGTTTTTTGTGTTTTGTATTTTTTTTTTGTTTATAAGTTTTTTTGTTTTTGCCTTCACAGTTCTTTTAATCCTTTTTTTTTCCGCAGTTTGTTTTGTATCATTTTCATGCTTAGGTTTACGTTTAACATTAAAATAATTTAAAACCTAAACCTAAATGCAACATACATTATTCAACATACACATTACGTTTAGGTTTTAGGTTTTTTCATTAGATTTTTGGATTAGATTTAAAATGAACAATATTAAATTAATTAATTTAAATTAACATGAACAACACTAATTTATAATCCTAATTAATTAATTTAAATTAACATGAACAACACTAATTTATAATCCTAATTAATTAATCACATACCGAACTCGAGTGACTCTTGTGGTTACCGAGAAGAGGTATAAGACCCGGACTGGGTGGCAGAATGTCAGTGGATCGAGCCACGGGGACGTATTATTTCTTCCATTTATAAATGGTGGGAGTTGAAAGACAGTGGACCCAAAGACATTTAATGCAGTGTGCATATCACTCAAGGTAACACTAGAACTAACCTTAGTTAATACTATTATCAACTAACTAACTAATGTATATGTATAGATACCATCCCATATATATACTAACTCATATATATCATATTATAGATACAAGATACTAACTAACTTACTTATATATAACTTCTAATTGTTAATAACAACCCAACCACTAACAGTTACATTAACAACACACTAACATAACTAATTAACTTATGATATTAACTGACTTACAACACTCACCTAACTAAGTTACTAATGCACTGAGATATCAGTCACCCTCCCCTTACTCCTTAATCCAAGACAACAATGCGCCTATAGCATGATGTTGCTGCTGCTGTTTCCTACTTCTTAGCTAATGCTGCTGCTAACAGCAGCTTCTACCCCTCCATATCCGACTGCCCTCATCCTCATTGTCACAGTATTGTTCGTACACTACTGCTCAGGTTGTCAGGACTGCCAACAGAGCATAGACACAGTATCTGAAGAACACTAATCACCCCTCCACATAACTGAACACAGTACTGCACCTACACTACCTAGCTGACACACACGCTCCACTGATTAACACTTAAAATACAAAAACACATCGCCGGGCCCCATGCGTTATGCCGAAAAGTGAAAAAAAAAAATTTTAATTAGTCACATTAACATACAATATAATAGAATTAAACTAACAATTATATCTAAATAATTACTTTAACATGCAAATCTAACTTCCAAATTCTACATAAAAATTTAACATACAAAAAAAAAAAAAAAAAAAAAAACTTACCTCTTCACCTTCTCTTCCTCTCTATTCCTCTTCTCCTTCCTCTTCTTTCATACTTTCTTACTGTCTGTCTTCCTTTCTTCTCCTTCTTCCTCTTCTTTCACTGTCCGATAAAAATAACTTTCACCCCTCTCTCCATATATAACAGCAGCCGATTTTAATTCTCCAAACAACACCCAACTAGCAAAGAAAATCGGTCAAAATTCAAATGCAGATCAAAAACGCCATTCGGATGGACATTTTATGCAAAAAAAAAATGTCTATCCGATAGACATTTTTTATACATTCCCACTCATTACGTGTCATCAGCGCTACAGGCTACGTGGCATCAACAGGTTAAAAAAAATATATATATATGCAAGAAATACGTCATTCGGAAGGACAATTTTGCACAAAAAGTGTCCTTACGAAGGACATATTTCTTGATCGCAATTTTTTTTAAAGCATTGTGTCATTTATTACACTGTTTAGATGGACGTTTTGGGTCTCAAAATACAATTTTATGGATAGTATGTTCTCTGAGAGCAATTTCATAAAAGTTGGTCAATTTTCTGAAGATTAAACTCTTTTAAGGAAACTCTGGAACACATATAATATAAAACACTAGCCGAAAAACCAACCGCCCCCTGTAGAAGTTACATGGTCTTCTAATTCCATTCCAGTCCAGTCCATCTCGGAATAAAATAGACGACGGCTAATACTGATCTCATAAGTACAGTAGTGGTTCGAAAGAGGATTATGATTCAGAAATCCTGATTGGGTGAATCAAGCTCTGATAGGCAAATTGGTTTGGAAAAAACATATATGTTGTAGAATCCGAGGAGGTTGGTTGGACATCACCAATGAACCATGGGTTGTCGAGTTATCAGTGATCTCAGTTCTCATAGCAGTCCCATGGGAATGAGAATTGGGCGGCTAGAAGCCTGGCTTACCAATGACCACAACAAAGAAGCTTGTCGACTCTCTTATGGACCATTTGGAAAGCTAGATGTGATACTATCTGTTGGCTTTACTTTCAAAAGCTCAAGTTCATTTCCTTTTTTTTAGTCCCACATCGGATGAGCCAAAGCTTTTTTGTGTATATATATTAGTCTCTCTTCTTTGCTCTCTTAAAGTTGTTGTGTGGGGAACCCCTTGGGCCACACGCATGTGCCGCCACCGCTGTCCGGCTCGGCTTGCGTAACGGTTTCGCGCCCACATCTGCGGGCGCCGAATGCCGATTCGATTTCCTCTTCTGGTTCGGACCGCGACCCTAAAATTCTTTTAGCTCCTCTTCAATTTTTATTTAATTTTCTTTCTTCCGTTACAAATTGTTTTTGAACCGTTATAAATTTGTGTCCAGGTTCATTCTTTCTTTCTCCTGTGTAGCGGCTGAATTAATAGGAAATTAATTCAGACCGTTACATATTAGTATTATATATTTGTCTGATTTTCTTTGTAAAAACAATAAATCTTTCTCTCCGGAAAATTGCTGCCAACAGATTTTTCACTCCATTCTTCGTCGTCATTTCACTCATCTTCAAGCTCTGAGCAGAGTTAAGTTCTGGTCATTCTCTCCAAGTCGTGTGCGGCGACGAGATACCGGTAGTGCGAGGTTTTTACCGCTAGGAGCTTCGGGAACGTCTGCACACAGATCCCGAATCAACTCTTAGGACAGTGCTTCGTGCACGACTTTCCCAGAGGCCGGTAACATCAATCTAATTTTCTGTTTGTTTTGATTCACAAAAAATTTCAATAAGAAAGCGACAATTATTTCTAACACTATCTATATTCAGACATGATCAAACCATCTACCCAGGTTATAGTTAAGAAAGCTCTATCAATTTTTAACTCAAGTATTGTTTAAACTCTACTACACAGCTAAATAATGTAACTAGTCTTTACTGGAGGGGGAAACATTGGTCTCCACCAAGTAAAGATTTCATCCTCGACTACCTACATTGCTGCTGCTGCTGCTGCTGCTGCTGCTGCAGCAGCAGCAGCAGTAGCTAGAGATTTTAGCTTTTCAAAGATCTGGGAATAGAGTAGCACATGATCTAGCTTCCTATGCTATTACTCAAAAGACTCGTCTTTACTTTGATCTTCCTCCTGAATGTATCCTGCATTATATGTCGGAAGAATGTAATGTTTCTGTAAACAATGCAACTGTTGCTACTTAACTGATTAATGCTGAATTTTTTTTACATGAATAAAATTACCTATATGTCCATCTATAAATAAAATAATAGAAACATATGAAATAATAGAAATATCTGGATGAAAGTACGAAAGAAGTTTGGAAGAAGTAGAAGTCCATATTTGATCAAAATAAAATAATAGAAATACATGAAATAATAGAAACGCTTGGTTGAAAGTAGGAGAGAAAGATTTTAAGAACTTATCGGAAGAAATAGTCGTCGTTTGTAAGAAGTGGAAGAGAAACACAAATGAAAAAAAAAAATATAGGATAAGATATTAGTAGTTATAATTATATATTTTTGTGAGGATATAAATGTCATAAAATATTAAAACCGTTCAAAACCTAGAAATATTTATAAAGACATCCAAAATTATATTATACTGATTTTGAAGGATTTTTAAGCCAATCAAAACCATCACCTCACAAACATGAACTTTTAAAACAGATCGATTCAAAAATATTCCAAAACTGATAAAACGTCGTCGTCGTCGTCTAACCAATCAGCTCAGACTATACATGTTCTGACAGAGTGTGCTTGTGGTACCCATCATACAATTTGGGGGAAATCCACGCCATGTCCTTGCCAGATATTTGGACGCTGAACCTAAATTTGCCTCGACAAAGGGTTAGGCGACAGTCAGAAGAAAGGGAAAAGAAGTTACAACAAGAAGAAAAGCACAAGAAGGGATGTCCATCATTGTACATACCCAAACGCCAGCAGCAGTAGTGGTTGATGGAGAGTAATGCACTGGTTCTTCTCTTCCAACTGTTCATTAAACTGTCGCAATAGCATACCAATTTGCTACAGCAATAGAATCTTTGAAACAAGCCATATGATTACATATCTTCCGATCTAAAATTTTATTAGCACATGGGCTTTCTTTTTTGGGGGGGGGGGGGGGGGGGGGGGGGGGGGGGGGGGGGAGGGATGTATAGAATCAGAGTGATTGCAGCAAGATATTGAACTTTCTAGTACAGGACTAGATCAAAAAACAAAGGGTGTTGATAAGGGCACTGTCAATTTTACTTGGGGCTAGCCCAGGATTGGGGCTAGCCCACTATAGAGCTACCTTTACTCATACTAGCCCAAGTTTATACTTGGGGCTAGCCCAGGATTTCAACCCATCCGATTCTTATTCGCCAAACCTAGCTCCCCCGACCGTAGCTTCTCCCCCGACCGTAGCTTCTCCCCCTCCCGTCGACCCCCTCCCGCCGGCCGATCTCCGCTGTCCTCCTCGTCCTTGTCGATGGCTCCCAAAGTCTCGAAAGAACCAAGGTAGAAATCCTCATTCTCCTTGCACTATTGTATTTGAAAAATTGTCCAAAAATGATAAGAAATCCTCTTGCATGTTGAAAATTTTGAGTTTTTTTCTTTCAAATGAGGGCATACTAGTCGTTGGCGGAGTCTAGGATGTAGTTTAGACATAGAAGTCGTTTGGAACATGATTTTAGGGCGTACAATGTCGAGACTGCTCGACATTGTCGAGCAGTATCGAGCGGGACTGTAGAATATCCTACAGTCCCATACTGATTTAGGACTGTAGGAAATTCGACAGTCCTATATATATATATAGGACTGTCGAAATTCCTACAGTCCTAAATCAGTATGGGACTGTAGGATATTCTACAGTCCTAAATCATTAGGACTGTTAAAAAATTTGCAGTCCTGTATACTTACAGGACTGCAGAAATGACTACAGTCCTGAAAATAAAATAAGATTATTATGTTAAAATAGAAAATAATTTTTGTCTGTATACATTAATTTTTGTCTTATAGTCATGCCCCTGGAAAGGACACTGTGGATGAAGAAATGAGAAGACGCCCTACTGCGTCGATGCGTAAGGAACGCACAGTTTCGCAAGGCGTCACTATCCGCGAGGGCGCGGCACGCCCTGAAGTGAGGAAACGTCCATTGACGAAGAAGATTGCCACAAAGAGACGTGCTCCTCCTAGTTCTTCCGGTTCTTCTTCCTCCTCCGATGAGGACATGCCAAATGTTCCAAATCGGCCTACTGATGGTTCAGGACCTTCTCAGCCTGCAGATAGTCCTGTCGAGAGTCTTCCACAAACTCTCGGAAACCGGCCTACCGATGGTTCGGGACCTTCTGAGCAGGCAGATAGTCCAGTCGACACTCGTCCAAACGGTTGCTCTATGTTACCGTCGATCCAAAACCATATTGCATACCAAATATGGAACAATCCGGTAAGTACATTACGTTATGATACATTTATATATAGCTGTCAGTTGAAAGTATATTTTACATAGAGGTTTAATTTCATCCAATTGTTGACTTTTCAGGAGAGTGGTCGTATGTTGACGGTAATCAACCATGGCAAAAAATGCAATACATGGAGGTATGAATTACTGGGAGATGATGTGAAGTCAAAAATCAGTCCCACCGGTCTACAATATTTGAGTAGCTACTCATATACGACGGTGGATAATGCACTGATTTCAGCATTTGTAGAACGGTGGCATCCAGAGACCAACACTTTCCATCTACCCAATGGGGAGTTGACGATTACCCTTGATGACGTCCATCATATATTGGGACTTAGGGTTGATGGTCGTCCGATGCAGAATAATATTTTGGATGATTCGAGCATCAACTATTACGACTATATGGTGGATTATGTATCAGGGTGTCTGGGAGTTGATGCCACCAGTTTTACTAGTCTTCGAGAATTCAAAAAGTCCTACGGACTTCCTCTAAAATATTTGGAGGAGATATTCGCTGAGCAGGCCCCCGAAATTGATAATAGCGAAAATGTCGCCCGGGGATATATGCAGTTCATCTTAGGGGCTGTTGGCATTACCGATAAGTCTGGAACGTCCATAAATGCCAAATATCTCATCAATTTGGACAACCTTGAAACGGTGGACAAAATATCTTGGGGAAGCGGTATACTGGCATACCTTTACCGCGAGCTTGGTGCGGCATCCCGTGTGGGTTCGAAGACAATTTTCGGATGCCAGACTCTACTCCATGTATAGATATATCTTTGTCAACTTGTTTATAAAAATTTAAATTGTGTTGTTTATTTTTGGACTAACATATTTCCGGTAATGTGAAGGCATGGATATACGAGCACTTCCCAACCCTGCAGCGGGCGAAACTGAACCGAGGGTATGACGAGAACATGCCTAGAATGTGCCGATGGAAGCCAAGTAAGGAAGATGCCAAACGTTCTCACACATTGGCCGCTCTACGGCATGCACTCGAAGATATGACGACAGAAGAGGTGAATTTAGACCTAATATTGTACTTAATTTGTATTAATTTACTACGTTATGCTAAATGACGTTATGCTACATTTTATGCGGTATAGATTGTATGGGATCCATACCGTGATTTGCGACAGACTACCCGTCCGTTGCAACCAGTCGCCTTATATCATGGTCTTATCAGTTGTCATGAGATCGAGGAGGCTTATATGCCGGATAGAGTGCTACGTCAGTTTGGCTACGTACGAACTGTCCCAAGGCGAACTTTGCAAATGATAAATCCTCCGCGCGGTACAAAACCGCTAAACTATATACCTGCACATTTCAACTGGGTATCGGACTTCTTCACCGAGTGGCAACGCCACGTCATTAGCGTCACGCCCCGATCTCCCGCAGGCAATCGGCCGTTCCCGCTAGGCGGGAATCACCCTCGCCAGCGCTCCCGCGGAACGATCGCTTAACCCATCCGGGCGTGATGCCGCACGAGCGTGAGCCACGCCCGTGCAAGGCCATGGTTCATTGGTTGGCGGTTAGAGTTCTAAGCCACAGAGTCGCACAGATTGTCCGAGTGCAGCGGAGTCATGAACGCATAGGTGATCGGTAACAGGTTCACTGAGTCGACAAATATAGCGGAAGCATAGAAACAAGTAAAGTAATCTCTTTATTGATATGAAACATGTATTACAGTCGGCGTATAGCCGAGATTACAAGTCGCTCAAGCCTCTCTCTGAAACAGTAAAAGCGTGCCAAGTGGCTACAACTGTGAAATGATTTTACAGGCGATGGTCAGGCGATGTTCACAACTTATGTCTTGTATAAGCGCTTCAGTCCCGGACGCACCGTTGCAAGGCTTCAGAGGAAACTCCTGGCCTTAGCACGCACGAAGGAGGCGTCCGCACCGCACGAGGTTCTCCCGCACCCTGCATATCAAACTGGTGGATTATCAGTACATTGAATGCACTGGTGGGGAAGCTACTCGCCCGCTCGACAAATCCAAACACGTAATACAGGTTCCGTGCACAACTATTAAGTTGTTTTTCTAGTTGCCTTAGGATCGGTTTCATGCAAACATTGAATAGCTTAACGTATCGGGCAGTGCGCCGTGCGATGTTTGAGGAAACACGGCGAGACTTACCAACTTACCATTTCTCCTTCCCTGTCCAAGGCAAACATGATTAATTCACGCACGGTAAGTATAAACATTCAGGAAGCATAGCATATGCAAACATGAGGGTCGTTATGTTCAGATCGTTCAGGTGTTCAGTTCATTGATGCTATGCAATGACTCGCACGCGGATAGCCGCTAAGCGAGGATGGCTTATCTATATGAACATGATGTCGCTGGCATAGCCATAAAGGACCGTTTAGTCTCAGGGCGAAGTGACGTACGACGCGGGTGGCGAGCCCCGTCGCGTAACACTTGTCGGGTAACATACGACTAACATACGTTCCGTCCGGATCGGATCGGTCCCAGTGCCCCGGTGACCGTCCGCGGAACTCAACATAACATAATTTGTGCACACAGGTGGTCCGCGACAATGCAGGTCAGGGTCTGTCCTTTTTCCATAGCTTGACATGATAATCATGAAACCTAAACTTAGTCTGAACGAGGCATATTGCTCCACGAGCTGTGATTCCATCAGTACATAACACGATCCTCGTTCAGATGCACACATAGCATGATTATCATTCAAGTGAGATTTACGTTCAGTATTTATTCTTGCTTAGTGCATTCCCCTGGTTCGGGGATTGCCTTAGATGACCTGACGGTCCCGGATACTTGCAGGGTCAATCATACACGGAACGACTACTGAGTAGTCTCCCGGAGTAAGGATAAAAACAATGCACATTCAAGCAGACAAGCATACGTTTCTAAGGAACATAAGCAGGGACGTTGCTCGGACCCGAAGGTAAGCCGAGAGTTGAAACCGTTAAGGGACTTAGCATGCGAGTATCTGAATATAAGCAGTATTTCATTTTCCATGTTCTAGCAAGCAATACAAGTTGGGATTATTCCCTTAGCTAGGTGCGTTGGATTTATTAGCATGCAGGGGGTAATTCACCTAGCGACTAGCATAAATATTCCAGATTTTATGTGTGCTGGCTAAGCAAAGACAAGTTTACCGTAGCCACCCACCTTAGCGATGATTCGCCTCGGTAGAGCGATACATCTGAGCGAGCCTCTGAAAGTCCAAGCCAAATTCTTGTAGGGACAAGTCTGGATATCCTTTGCTTCTTGATCGAGGCAAAGCGGGTCGGGACAGCTGCACGATTGCCGTTTGAGACGGCAGTCCGCTTGAGCGGAACAGGGTGTTACATCCTACCCAACTTAGAAAAAGTCTCGTCCTCGAGACTTACTAAGGACAAGCAGTAATCTAGGGTTGAGGCAATCCTAGACAAGTCGTTGCACTTGTTTATTTGGATATTCACTTGCACAAGCGTCGATCTTAGCATATCGCTTAGACTGGATCGTGCGCACCTTCGACATGCATTTCTAGTGTGAACACGTCAACCAGCTTAGTGATAGCGAAGTCTCAGCACTCGAGTTTCACCTTTTCTTAAGTCTTGGATGGTGCACTAGTTCAAGGCGTCCCTCGAATAGATGCATTCAACCAAACTTAGGGTTAGTGAAAATCGGACAAGCTACTAGCGATACTCTCAAGGGTTCGCACAGGTTGGCACAAAGGCCACTCGCAGCATACAACCAGACAAGCAAGCATATCATTCAAAACGTATTTTGAAAGTATTTAGACTTATTGTTGGAACATCCCATCGAGGCATTGAGAGAGAGCGCGCACATAACCCACGAACGAGCTTTCGAAACAGAGATATCGAAACGAAGTCCAAAGGCGTAGAAGCCAGGCTCTGATACCAACCTGTCATGCCCCGATCTCCCGCAGGCAATCGGCCGTTCCCGCTAGGCGGGAATCACCCTCGCCAGCGCTCCCGCAGAACGATCGCTTAACCCATCCGGGCGTGATGCCGCACGAGCGTGAGCCACGCCCGTGCAAGGCCATGGTTCATTGGCTGGCGGTTAGAGTTCTAAGCCACAGAGTCGCACAGATTGTCCGAGTGCAGCGGAGTCATGAACGCATAGGCGATCGGTAACAGGTTCACTGAGTCGACAAATATAGCGGAAGCATAGAAACAAGTAAAGTAATCTCTTTATTGATATGAAACATGTATTACAGGCGGCGTATAGCCGAGATTACAAGTCGCTCAAGCCTCTCTCTCTGAAACAGTAAAAGCGTGCCAAGTGGCTACAACTGTGGAATGATTTTACAGGCGATGGTCAGACGATGTTCACAACTTATGTCTTGTATAAGCGCTTCAGTCCCGGACGCACCGTTGCAAGGCTTCAGAGGGAACTCCTGGCCTTAGCACGCACGAAGGAGGCGTCCGCACTGCACGAGGTTCTCCCGCATCCTGCATATCAAACTGGTGGATTATCAGTACATTGAATGCACTGGTGGGGAAGCTACTCGCCCGCTCGACAAATCCAAACACGTAATACAGGTTCCGTGCACAACTATTAAGTTGTTTTTCTAGTTGCCTTAGGATCGGTTTCATGCAAACATTGAATAGCTTAACGTGTCGGGCAGTGCGCCATGCGATGTTTGAGGAAACACGGCGAGACTTACCAACTTACCATTTCTCCTTCCCTGTCCAAGGCAAACATGATTAATTCAAGCACGGTAAGTATAAACATTCAGGAAGCATAGCATATGCAAACATGAGGGTCGTTATGTTCAGATCGTTCAGGTGTTCAGTTCATTGATGCTATGCAATAACTCGCACGCGGATAGCCGCTAAGCGAGGATGACTTATCTATATGAACATGATGTCGCTGGCATAGCCATAAAGGACCGTTTAGTCTCAGGGCGAAGTGACGTACGACGCGGGTGACGAGCCCCGTCGCGTAACACTTGCCGGGTAACATATGACTAACATACGTTCCATCCGGATCGGATCGGTCCCAGTGCCCCGGTGACCGTCTGCGGAACTCAACATAACATAATTTGTGCACACAGGTGGTCCGCGATAATGCAGGTCAGGGTCTGTCCTTTTTCCATAGCTTGACATGATAATCATGAAACTTAAACTTAGTCTGAACGAGGCATATTGCTCCACGAGCTGTGATTCCATCAGTACATAACACGATCCTCGTTCAGATGCACACATAGCATAATTATCATTCAAGTGAGATTTACGTTCAGTATTTATTCTTGCTTAGTGCATTCCCCTGGTTCGGGGATTGCCTTAGATGACCTGACGGTCCCGGATACTTGCAGGGTCAATCATACACGGAACGACTACTGAGTAGTCTCCCGGAGTAAGGATGAAAACAATGCACATTCAAGCAGACAAGCATGCGTTTCTAAGGAACATAAGCAGGGACGTTGCTCGGACCCGAAGGTAAGCCAAGAGTTGAAACCGTTAAGGGACTTAGCATGCGAGTATCTGAATATAAGCAGTATTTCATTTTCCATGTTCTAGCAAGCAATACAAGTTGGGATTATTCCCTTAGCTAGGTGCGTTGGATTTATTAGCATGCATGGGGTGATTCACCTAGCGACTAGCATAAATATTCCAGATTTTATGTGTGCTGGCTAAGCAAAGACAAGTTCACCGTAGCCACCCACCTTAGCGATGATTCGCCTCGGTAGAGCGATACATCTGAGCGAGCCTCTGAAAGTCCAAGCCGGATTCTTGTAGGGACAAGTCTGGATATCCTTTGCTTCTTGATCGAGGCAAAACGGGTCGGGACAGCTGCACGATTGCCGTTTGAGACGGCAGTCCGCTTGAGCGGAACAGGGTGTTACAATTAGAGATACCGACCGACTAGCAGCAGTCAATATGGCGGAGTGCAGCGACGACTACCACGCCTACTACGCCTGTGTCGGACTACCGACCTTGTTCCAGCATGGAGGGGATGTTGTGCGTGTACCGTCAGATCTTCCTCCCAAATCGGTCTTATATACTGCACTGGTCAAGATGGTGAGCCTACTTGTAGACCTTAAGTTTGATATTTGTAACTTTGTCTAATTTTTTTTTTCTTTTTTCATGAATAGGCAAGGAAAGTTAAGAAGTTGGGAAGAAGCCTCGTCAGTTGCCAGGGTTCCAATTATATGACAATCAATGACGAACTCCAAAAAATCGACAACGATGAAGAATATCCTTTCTTGGATACTAGAGAGCAACGCACGAAGAGGCGCCATGACGTTTGAACAATCATTTTGAGTTGTAAAATTGTGAACGTTGTCAAACTGTAAAGTATAATTTGAGTTGTAAACGTTGTAAAAGTTTGATTGAATATGACTTTTGACGTTATAATTTGAGTTGTAAACGTTGCCTACTTGTGAAAGTTTGAGTTAATTTTGCCTTGTTGTTACTATTTTGATCTGTATACTGTGCATATGGGTCAGTGGGTTAACTGTATATTCAATTCTTATTCACAGTAGGACTGTCCAAAATTGACAGTGGGTAAACTTTAGGACTGTCACAATTTTGACAGTCCTAGTTTGCACTAGGACTGTCAAAATTGTGACAGTCCTAAAGTTATATCCCACTATCAAAATTGACAGTGAGTAAACTTTAGGACTGTCACAATTTTGACAGTCCTAGTTTACACTAGGACTGTCAAAATTGTGACAGTCCTAAAGTTATATATTTACTTAAAATTGATAGTGAGTAAACTTTAGGACTGTCACAATTTTGACAGTCCTAGTTTACACTAGGACTGTCAAAATTGTGACAGTCCTAAAGTTATATATTTACTTAAAATTGATAGTGAGTAAACTTTAGGACTGTCACAATTTTGACAGTCCTAGTTTATACTAGGACTGTCAAAATTGTGACAGTCCTAAACTTATATCCCACTGTCAAAATTGACAGTGAGTAAACTTTAGGACTGTCACAATTTTGACAGTCCTAGTTTACACTAGGACTGTCAAAATTGTGACAGTCCTAAAGTTATATATTTACTCCAAATTGACAGTAAGTAAACTTTAGGACTGTCACAATTTTGACAGTCCTAGTGTACACTAGGACTGTCAAAATTGTGACAGTCCTAAAGTTATATATTTACTCCAAATTGACAGAGAGTAAACTTTAGGACTGTCACAATTTTGACAGTCCTAGTGTACACTAGGACTGTCAAAATTGTGACAGTCCTAGTATCCTGACAGTTTTCCATAATGACAGTCCTAAGTTATTAGTTGCAATGCGCAATATACAATCAAAATCTCCATAACTCTTTTCATTACACAACATACAACATATGGTTCAATATACACTTAGACAATCATGGATCAAGAAATTATACATCTTCACTTGGGGCTAAATCAATCGATTAAAATATCAAAGTAGTCGTCCGACATGATTTTTGGATCCTCCATCTTCATCATCTTCTTATAGGCCGTCATTGCATCCATGTAGGGTGTCGTCCATGCGATCGCTTCCTCAGGTGCGTGTTTATACCAAAGCGTAGAAGGTGGCGGAATAGGAGAATGAGCGATCAACCTTGGGATGACGAAGTGTTGTCCGACAAGCCCAATGCAACATAGATTGGATACTCGGTGTTCGGCCGGGGGGGGCACACATTGGAAAGAAAGTATTGTTAATACCATGTGAGATAATTACAATAGGTAACTTATACCTATTAGAGAAGACATAAGCAGCAGGCGGGACATCCATGTAATGCTCTGGTCCGGTAAATATTTCCGTACAAGGTATCCCTGCCAACAAATCCCCAACAATTTCTTCGCCAAGTATCTGGCTATAGAAGGCTAGTCGCGACTCCAACTCCTCGTACAGCTCTGCCCTAACCTGTCGCCATCCTGCTTCCACTGAATAGCCTAGTTGTCTTGCTAGTGCATGGTATCCACAGTGGCCATCCGCAGGAACATCATCAATAGACCAAATGAAGTTCCGTATCTCAGGTAGGAATTTTTCAATGTATAGACTATAAGAAACAGAAAAGTTTTGAACACCCTCCGCCGTGCCTGCATCTATCGTTTTCTATTTCTTTCCCCTTCGAATAGTTAGCTTAGGAGTTCGAACAACGGACTTTGCCTCCAAACTGCGTTCGATATGTTCAAATAAGGATAGATCTCTTTTAGTTGACTCCTCCTCCTTCTTTTTGGCTCTACTCTTTCTTGAGTGTGGTCTTCCCTTAGGAGTTCGAACAACGGATGGCTCTTGCAATCGAGTAGTTGCCGGGACTGCAATCTCTTGGATTTTAAACTCAATGGATCTTCTCTCCAGTTCCGATGTGCCACACCACCTTGCGTGAAGTAGTTTAACTTGGGGCAACGCAAAGAAATTATCTTGCACTTCCACCGTCGGCATTATCGACAGCTGTCGCCAACGTTGATCAACACCTTCTATTGGAATAGGTATAGAATCACGACGGTATTCGTTGATTTCATGTGCACACGGTAGTCCGAGTGAATGTCGATATGAACAACCGCAAACCTCGGGATCATAACCCACCGACTTCTACCTACGAATCTCCTCAAACAATAACCCCAAGGTCTTGTGAGATACCACATGGGTTAAACCATCCAAGAGGTGTTCTTGCTTGTATTCATGCTTTGCAATATTGAGGCTCATCTCAAATGATGCTACAATATCGTTCACCGTGGCAATAGTCATCAAATGAATCGATTGCCAAACAGAGACAAAATTACCGACCGATGAGCATAGATATCTTTTTAAACATGAGTGTGCCCCTTCGACCCGGTTCGTAGTGATCGTGCCATAATGCTTCATCATGTTGGTCCATGCTAAGACGAATTGCTCTTTATGTGGTCCTAGCCAAGTCTCTTTGATATAAGATATGCATGTCGGGTTACTTGGCTCCCACTTTTGTTGGAACATGTACCATGCTGCGTCGTAACTGTCTGTAGTACTTGCTTGCCATACAAGACTCCAATCACTATAGAATTCTTCGAAGCGAAGCATGTCAATTTTACCGTCCACAGTTTCAAATTTTTTCTTACATTGAGCATGGATATTTCTATTTATATGCCAAGTGCATAGTAATCTATGCGCATGAGGAAATACAATATCTATAGCATTTATCAACGCATATTCTCTGTCAGTAACAAAAACAGACGGCTCTTTGCAACCTGTGTAAAGGGATTGTAGTTTCCTCAACGCCCATGTGTAATCCTCTACTGTCTCACTCTTCATAAAACAAAAAGCGACTGTAAATGTTTTATCCGTAGACGTAAACCCGACAACATGCAAAAGAGGCATCTTGAACTTGTTGGTCTTATATGTACAATCAAGGACCAACACGTCTGCGAAGGACCGAGCCATATGTGTGCAATCAGGATGAGCCCAAAATAATGAAAGGAGTTCATCAGTTTGTGGATGTCTTCTATGGTACTCCACGTAGTGATGCTCCCCAAGCAACTTTAAAACTTGCTGCATCGCCATTCTTCCTTTCATACTATTGCATTTCGCTCTGGCCAAACTATATAGATCGTCCTCATGGTAGCCTTGTTCCCATCTTATTTTTGTCGCACAGCAGAAAAAATTTGTTTCGGTGCAACTCCTGAAAGGAACAAGTCTTCAACCAACTTTTTCTCATCCTCCTTCAGACGTGCACGTAGGCATGACCCGTAAGCGTCCCTGGAATAGGATGATTGTGTCTTCCATTCTTAACTTCGATTATCCACTTCACATCTTCAACTTTTACAATCAACACCCTTCAATGGACAACCACATTTTCTCGTCCCAACATTTTTCTTAGGGATTTCTTTTTCAACAACACCCTTTTTTTTATGATGCCTAAACACACCTCCTCTTTCGCATCCAAGCTCAAGATATTTTCGGCCCGGCTGAGATCGGATGGATCTTGCAATGACAATAACTACGTTATGTCGTCTCCCAACTTCTCTGCACCACTCTATACTTCTTCATGGCTTGCAAATTCAATATCCGTTGAGAAAATATCATCCTCATCACCAACAGCAGGCTGTACCACAATCTCTGAACAAGGTTGGTCCTATAACCAATATAAAATAATATAAAAATTAATAACTTCATATAATTATCCAGGACTGTCACTATTTTGACAGTCCGAATTTTATATAGGACTGTCAAAATTATGGCAGTCCTACTTTTAAGTAGGACTGTCGAATTTATGACAGTCCTATATTTATAGAGGACTGTGGAATATTTGACAGTCCTATATTTATATAGGACTGTCTAATATTTACAGTCCTAACTCGTGACTGTCAAATTAGGGTTGTCGTTTTACGTACCGTACGTGCTTCGGAACAACCAACTTGTTCTTCGGAACGTCCGGAGTGCATAATTAATGAATTGGACGATCCGACTTCGTCATCGAACATTTTCTCATGCACTGTTCCTACATTAATCAAAATAAACTAAATCTTTTTCGCACAATTGCAAAACTTATTCAACGTAGGTTGTCGAAGACATACCGGAAGAATATTCCTTGTAGTATCACCAAAGTAAAATACTCCTCCAACCACAACTTGCTATTTCCAAATTTAGGTTTGGGCTTGGTGGAAGGAGGGTTTCTTAAGTCTAGGTGGAATGCCAAAAATAGAAACCCATTTCACTTTTATACTTTGGTGTGGGGTAGCCCCAACTAACTATCAGAGTGGCAAACTTGTAATTTTAGGGTAATGGACTGTCAAAATTTTGACAGTCCTAACATTTTGTACTCGGGGCTAGCCCACTGTTAAAATCAGGACTGTCAAAATTTTGACAGTCCTACCACTTGGAAGGACTGTCAAAATTTTGACAGTCCTTCCAAGTGGTAGGACTGTCGTAATTTTGACAGTCCTGATTTTAACAGTGGGCTAGCCCCTGGTAACTTTCATGATGGCAAACTTGAAATTTTTTCAAATTTTTCAATGGACTAGCCCCGAGTAAAAAGTGTAGTGCCCTTATCAACACCCAAAACAAACTACCATCTCCTCCACCAAAAAGAACATGATATAAAGACCTATGTGCTTTCCTCTACAGCACAGCAGACCAAAATATCAATCTTTTCCTTCCAATTATGGTGGTCATACGGTGGGAACACAGCACATTATGTTCTAGTGGGCAGCAAACGGAGATATTAGTAAATTCTGGCTTGGTGAGTTCAATCACACAAAAATAAATAAATTATTCCTTTCAATTATAATGGTAATTAAAAAAAAATCTTTTTCTTTTCTCTTGTTATTCACATGGCTGTTTTGTTCGCGAATTTTGGAGAGTGAAATGGACAAATTCAGATTTGGGACCACTTCACGTGTTTAGTTGGATGATATACAGACAAGATTTACTGAAAATTGGCATGAACAGTAAATCTTGCAGCATGTTACTAAATTCTTATTTTGACATCAAAATGGAGCGCGGAAGAGATAAATCATCATTCCTACTTTGTACTTTTGGTTGGAGGATCAATTATTCTCTACTTTAACACTTTTCAAATCATATGAATTACAAAATTTTATATTTTTCAATTCACTCTAACAACCATCCAAATACCAAACATTAGAATTCTCTACTTCTAACTTTCACTTCTCCATCCAAATGAAAGAATTGAAAAATATATCAAAATAGTAATATTACTTGATTTGTAATGCTACATGTTTTGAGAAGAATTCTTTTTTTCACATTCTGATGAATGTGGTACCATTCCAGTCCTCCATCTCAAAAAATTAAAAAAATTGACAAATTACATTTAACCACCTCCCCTCCCCTTTCCACATTCCCCCAAATCCATCCCCCCCTCCAGCACCTGCCGCAGGCGCCCCCCCCCCCCTCGTGCGCCAGCCCCCCCCCCCCCCCCCCCCCCCGCTGCCCACGTCTCGCGTGCCGCCCCGCGCCCCCGCCTCCCGCCCCGCGCGCGCTGCAAACCCAGCCCACCCCCTCCGCCCCGCGCCTCCACCCTCCTGCACCTCACCGGCGATGCCCCCCGCCTCGTGCGCAGCCACGCGTCCCCTTCCCTCCCTCTGGCGTTGCCGGCGCACGCGTGAGGCGGCGAGGGGTGGTGGGGGGTGGGGGGCGCCAACGGCGGGTGCTGGAGGGGAGGACTGGGTTTGGGGAAGGTGGAAAAGGGAGGGGAGGAGGTTAAATGTAATTTGTCAAAAAAAATTATTGTTTGAGATGGAGGATTAGGATGGTGCCACATCACGGCTACCCTTATTTGAAAATGAGTTACCATCTCACCTCCCGCATTATATATATATATATATATATATATATATATATATATATATATATGGAAAAAAGGGATATGAGCCATAGGCTCATATTTCTACATGAGCCAATGGACATGTGGACCAATAGGAATGAAGTGTACTAGTGCACATGGGTGCACATGGGATGTAGGAATCCATTCCTATTGGTCCACATGTGCATGGCTCATATAAGAATATGAGCCTATGGCTCATATCCCGTTTACCCTATATATATATATATATATATATATATATATATATATATATATATATATATATATATATATATATATATATATATATATATACTCAATCCACACGGCCAGGTTAATTGACAAATAAATGAGTTTAAAGGCTAATAAATCTGGCAAGCTTTTTTTTTAGGAAACTTGGTTTTTTCCCAATACATACAACATAAGTTGACTCTCTTAAACCAAAAATATCTTCTAAACATGCGGAACAAACCTAGGGTCTGTATGGTATCACGATTTGGAATGCGGAAGCGAAAAATTCGAATTTTGGGATCACTTCGTCCCACTTCAAATATTTGGTTGCATTTGCTATTGAAATAACATGGACAACAAATCTTGTCAGCCACTAAATTCTTATTTTGACATCGGAATCTTTTTTATCCTCTGTACTTCAACACTTTCCAAGTCATAATAACTGCAAAAAGTATTACTTTCCAACTAACTTCAACTATTATCCCAACACCAAATTTTAGGATTTCTTTCACCTAACCTTCATGCATACACCAAATATGGATTCTCGGATTTTACTTGGTCGCACTTGTAATACCAGCTCCTTGCCCGACAAATCTCTATAGTTCGCCATCTTGCAGATATTCTCACGTGTGCTGCCCCCAGAACATCCACAGGAAAAACCTCTGGCAGGTGGGAAACCATGGAATTCACTAACTGTTGTCCCTCCGGTAATTATATGCCTCAAATGCATATATATGACATTTACGTGCTGATATATATATATATATATATATACAACCCTCCTGAGAACATCCATCAGTAAATCCACACACCCAGAATCATCTTTCTCCCTAGAAATTGTGAGGATGTTTGAGAAATTATTGTATGTGTCGGTCTCACTGTACCGTTCGACATTAGTCGGTAATGACCTCCATTTACTAAAACATGAGAATGCCTTGCTCTTCCTTGATATATCCTTATTCTGCCCGGATCTCCCATGTCAACAAGTCCCTTAGCCTCGTCTACATTTCCCAGTCTTGCGTACCAACCCATTGGAATATGGCAGATTCTTGGATCATAGTTTGATCTTGTTGGAATGAAAAATAATCTTATTTTGTAATTTAGTAAAAGTGGGTGATGTATATAAAAGCTGCAAGAAATTTTAAGAGAGAAAATGGATGAACAAGACTACTTCTAATTTGAGTAGACACTTGATTTTTAGATTTCTTGGTTGTGTTGGTTGTATTTTTGTTCTCTACATTGTGGCTCTTTAAATAGAGCTCTTGAGATACATGAAGAGACACTTAGGAATCAATGATACCATGTTCCAAAATATAGAAAAATACAATACTTGTAGTTTCTAGATGGTCAAGGGAATTAATCCAAGGTCATTAATTTTAACACTCCCCTTAATGTCTTAGGTAACTCCGAGTAGTTTTTGGAAAAACTCGAACTTGTCTCTTGGAAGTGCTTTGGTGAAGATATTCGCTACTTGTTCTTCCGTCGGACAATACTTTAGCTGAATTTCTCCATCTTCTACTGCTTCTCTTATAAAGTGATCGCTTGATTGCAATGTGCTTTGTGCGACTATGGTAGACGGGATTCTTTGTGATTGCAATAGCAGGCTTGTTGTCACATAAGAGAGTAGTAGCTTCTTCTTGCTTCAAACAAATGTCTTCCAAAATCTTCCTTAGCGAGATATATTCGGCTTCCGCCGAGGATAGTGCCACAGTATCCTGCTTCTTAGAGGCCCACGAAAATGTACCGGAACCAAGAGAAAATGCATAACCCGATGTGCTTTTCATATCATCAATACATCTGGCCCAATCGCTATCACAAAATCCAAGCAAGTTTGCTTCGATATTTCTTTCATATAAGATACCAAAATCAATAGTACCTTGAATGT
This sequence comes from Iris macrosiphon, assembly GCA_036927795.1. NCBI lineage: Eukaryota > Viridiplantae > Streptophyta > Magnoliopsida > Asparagales > Iridaceae > Iris > Iris macrosiphon. The sequence continues at coordinate 197,897,233 of JAYESA010000002.1, read as the reverse complement.
ATCGTAGCACTCTTTTTGCAACTCCAAAGTGGTTTTGACTTGGCTTGTGCATGAACCTCGACAACATGCTTGTAGCATACATGATGTTCGGCCTTGTTGCTGTCAAATACAACAAGCTCCCAACCAAACTTCGATAAATTGACACATCCACTTCTTTGCTTCCATCTTCTTTCTTCAACTTTTCATTCACGACCAACGGTGTAGCCACGGGTTTGCAATCTCCCATTCTAAATTTCTCAAGGAGAGTTTTGGCATACTTCTTTTGGCAAATAAAAATACCATCTTTGTTTTGACAAATTTCAATACCCAAGAAGTAATGCAAGAGACCCATATCACTCATTTCATATTTTTTCATCATGTCTCTTTTGAAATTTTCAATCATTTCTATGTTATTCCCGGTGAACACCAAATCATCAACATAAAGTGAAGCAATAAGAATATCAGTAGTACCTTAAGTCTTCACATATAAGGTCGCCTCACTCTTGCTTCGTCGAAAACCTGTTTTTAAGAAATATGAATCAATCTCGCTATACCATGCCCGGGGTGCTTGTTTTAACCCGTATAGCGCCTTCTTCAACTTGTACACCTTGCTTTCTTCTCCTTTGATAACAAAGCCTTGTGGTGGCTCAACATAAACTTCTTTCTCCAATTTACCATTCAAAAAGGCTGATTTTACATCAAGTTGGTATAAAAACCAACCTTTTTGAGCGGCTAATGCAATGAGTGTCCGAATCGTTTCCAGTCGAGCCACAGGTGCAAAAGTTTCCTGAAAATCAATTCCGGGCTGTTGTGAATACCCTTTTGCTACGAGCCTTGCTTTGTTTCTTTGAACCGAACCATCGGGATTTAACTTTGTCTTGAAAATCCACTACACACCAATAACGTCTTTGTCTTGAGGTCTTTTCACCAAATCCCACGTTTCATTTTTCTTGATCACATGAATTTCTTCTTCCATGGCTTTCTTCCACGCTTCTTCCTTTATTGCTTCTTCAAAGCTTTCCGGTTTAAGAACACAAAAGTTGCAGCTAGCATAGATTTCATTCAAGTTTTTCATCCTCCTTGGAGTTGAACTTGGAGAAGAAGAATTTGAACTCGATGGAGGAAGATGGAGGGCTTGAAGGATCCTCTTCTGGAATCTCGTCTTCAACCTCAACTTCTTGATTTTCTTTCTTTTCATCAAATGAATGAGCAACAACCCGAACTTCCTTTTCTTTCCAATCATAAGACATCTTCTCATTAAATAAGACATCTCGAGAAACAATGACTTTATTTTTCAGCAGATTATAAAGTCTATAGTCTTTTGATTTTGAGCTATAACCCACAAATATGCATTTTTCACTTACTTCATCGAGCTTGTGGCTTGTTTCTTTTGGAACATGGGCATAGCAAATACATCCAAAAACTTTCAAGTGACTTAAGGATGATTTTTTTCCGCTCCATGCCTCAAGCGGAGTCTTGTTCTCCAATGCTTTTGTTGGACACCTATTCAGTAAATATACAGCCGTATACACAGCTTCACCCCAAAAGGATTTGGGCAGCCCCTTCTCATAAAGCATCGATTTCCCCAAGCCTTCTATGCCACAGCCATTATTCGTCAACAACATCCATTTTCAAAGCAATATTATTCGGGTAATGGAAAAAGATAGGAAAGCAGCAATTTTTTTCCATTTTGATGTTTGCTATAACCTTACTTTTCTTGTTCAAAATTTTGCACGAGTTATCTCCAAATTCGAGTGAATACCCATGCTCAACAAGTTGTTCAAGACTCAACAAATTTTGTTCCAAATCTGGGACAAGCAAAACATCATGAATGTACCTTTTTCCTTTCTTTGTCTCCACAGCAATAGTTTCCTTTCCTTTTGCTTGAACTAGTGCACCATTTCCCATTGTGACTTGAGATTTTGTGGCTGGATCAAGTTCCAAAAAAATATTTTCATCTCCCGTCATATGATTGCTGCATTCGCTATCAAGGAACCAAACTTGATTTTTGTGTTCTATTGCCGAATGACAAGCATAAAACATTGCTTCATGATCTTGCTCTTTTGAGAAGTTAGCTTGCTCATTATTCTTGACTCGGCAATCCTTTTCAGTATGTCCAAACTTTTTGCAATTGTTACATTGTGGTTTGCCTTTAAACCAACAATATTTATCAACGTGGCTGCTTCTTTTGCAAATTCCACATTTTTGTTGAGTGGATTCGGAACTTGTACTTCTATCAGAATCGGTCTTTCCTCTTCCTTTAGAAGATCGACCTCTTCCTCTTCCAAATCTGCCACCTCGATTTGAATCACCGTTGCTTCGATCGTCATCCTTCTTTTGAATATTGAGCTTAGATTGGAAGGCGCTTTCAATGGATTTTTCGGACCACCTGTTCAATCTTTGCTCAAAAGTTTTGATCGAACCCATAAGTTCTTCCAAACTCAGATTTGCAAGGTCTTGAGTTTGTTCTATTACGGCAACAACGGGATCAAATTTCTCCGGCAAACTAATAAGAACTTTTTCAACAATTCTTTGATCACTAACCTGTTCGCCAAGAGTCTTCATTTGATTTATAATATCCACAACCTTTGATGAGTAGCCTTTCAAGCTCTCGTCATTCTTCATTTTCAGATTTTTGAAATCTCTTCTTAAGGATTGGAGTTTCACTGCTTTTATCTTGTCGTTGCCCCGATATTCCTTTTGAAGAATTTCCAATGCCTCCTTTGCCTTTGTAGCATTGATAATTCTGGGGAAGATGACTTCAGCAACTCCTTGTTGAATAAGGTCGAAGTATCTTCTGGATCTTTGTAGCCTTCTTCGACATACTCCCATAAATCATATGAGATGAATATTGTTCTCATCTTCACATACCAGAAATCGTAATTCTCTCCATTGAAGAGAGGGAAAGAAGGTTGTAAGCTTCCTGACGATTGGTTGCTTAAACTCGCCATTCGTTGTTGATTTATTGACGTCCCAGTTGTGTGGCCAACTAGGCTCTGATACCAATATGTTGGAATGAAAAATAATATGATTTTGTAATTTAGTAAAAGTGGGTGATGTATATAAAAGCTGCAGGAAATTTTAAGAGAGAAAATGGATGAACAAGGCTACTTCTAATTTGAGTAGACACTTGATTTTCAGATTTCTTGGTCGTGCTGGTTGTATTTTTGTTCTCTACATTGTGTGGCCCTTTAAATAGAGCTCTTGAGATACATGAAGAGACACTTAGGAATCAATGATACCATGTTCCAAAATATAGAAAAATACAATACTTGTAGTTTCTAGATGGTCAAGGGAATTAATCCAAGGTCATTAATTTTAACAGATCTGACGTGCTCTTCTTGATTTTGATCAAAGAAGAAGAAAGGCATTGTTTGGTAACCCAAGTTGAGCATATATCCCCTTGATTTTCCATGGCTGCACAACTTGTTATCCAGATATTGTAGGAGTGCACATATGTCAAAGCTCACACTTTTTTCATCCTTCATCTCATTAATGGTCATCTGAAACTTTCTCACGGTCACCAACATTCATATAGAGAGGGCCATCAAAGTGCATCACCCTTTGGCCTTCATTGTCACAACAATTGCCTATGCTTTTTTCCTTCCATCTTTGCCTGGCCATAAGCGTACAGAAGAGCACCATATGTGCTCTGTTGGGAACGGAATGTGATACGAATCGGAGTTGGTCTATGAGGTGCGATATTGGATTGTGTCCATATGTCTTAAAAGAAAATTTTTATGTAAGATCTGAACTAATTCTAATTATCTACACCTCATGATCTCACCACCTATCAACTCCATTGTCATCCTCATTTGAGCGCTCAACTGGAAACGAGATACAATCCAACATGCTCTTCCTTCAACTTCTTTTCCCTTGGGATCAATCATAGTATTTCATTGTCACAACAATTGCCTCTTATTTTCCCTCTGCCTTACTTATTTTCTATTTGCCTTTCTCATTACTTACTGTGCTGATCGTGACAACTCCAGTGTAGCAAAAGTGAACGGCACACTCAAATGGCAAAGGAAAATGCTATTTGAACCGCAAGAGGGGACGCACGCAGCCCGCAGCTGACGTGGCACCCCCTATTGGATCTGTCTCCTCCCCCTTGCAAATTTTCGGACGCACCTCCGGAAAACTCAGCCCCCCTCCAATGAGGGAGCTAACACGTGACTGCGGGCTGAAGTACGGTCCATATAGCATTGTCGAATCGAAAAAAATCCAAGTATTGCCAAGGTATATATATATATATATATATATATAAACGGGATATGAGTCATAGTGCTCATTTTCTTACATGAGGCATGCATATGTGAACCAATAGGAATAGAATGTACTAGTACACATGGATGCACATAAGATTTGAAAGTCTATTCTTATTGGTCCACATGTACATGACTTATATAGAAAAATGAACACTATGACTCGTATAAAATGTATAAGTCAATTCCTTTTCTTAATAAACAGAGGTCGCTTAGGATGTATGTTACAGAACCTTCAAACGAGTGATTTGTTACATTTTGGATGGTAAGTTTCCATCTTCAAATGGTGGTGAGTTTATCCCACCTCCATGTGGTTGTCCAAACATTGGAAGTGTCAAAAGTGCACTTTCATAAGTGACAAATATATTGACTTCTCAAACAAAATAGCGGGAAAGGAAGTGATTTCAATGCAACTCACCTGTCATACCAAACAAAATATATTGACTTTTGGTGAACGAACCTAATTCTTTTCATGTCACTAATGACCATCGACTCAGCATTATTTTACTTAAAGAGTTAGGTCCATAAAACATGTGAGTTTCTTAATGCAAGATTGTAATATGGTGTTGATTTTACTGTTCATGTATACTTTTATTACCCTTTTTGATCTTTATGAATAATGAGATCGGCTGGTATTAGACATTATCGGTGGTTTTAGATCAAAATATTAAATTTTTTGGTATCAAAAAATAAATAATTATTAATAAGTAACTAAAGAATTAAAAATTTTATTTCATACATTAAAGTAAAACTTTAAATATTAAAGTGTTGTATTTTAGTAGTTTTGAAGTTTGAATGAAATATCCATTCTTGTTAATTGGTTTACCTGCGAAAATAAGTTACCTTTATTTACATGCTTTTACAACTTTATTGTAGGGGTGCAACTCGGACGGGTTGGGTCGGACTTGAGCCCAACCCGATGAATCATAAGCCTAGCCCAAGCTCAAGTCCGACCCGACCTCGGGTTCAACATATGCAGTCCAAGACCAACTCCAGAGGATCGGGTTGGACTCGGATTGGGTCGGATTCATCGAGTTTATCGGACTCTAATGTTAAAATAATTTTAAACAAAAATAATATTAAATACATAATTAAATAGCAATCAAGCATCTATCATTACAAAATACAAACTCAAATAAGATTTATGATAAGAAGTTAAAGAGTTTGGATGGAGAAATTGAAGGTTTAAACTTTTTTTTAAAAAAGTATAAAACAAAATATATATATATATATATATATATATTATATATATATATATATATATATATATATATATATATGGCGGGTTTCAGGTTCTTCCGGTAATCTGACACATGAATCCGAGCTTAACCCAATTTTTTATTGGGTTCAAATTTTTTAAGCCGAATCCGAGTATCTTCAACCCTAATTCAACCCATTAACGGGGTTACCCTGTCACGCCCCAGTCCCAAAATACCGTGGGACCAGTCGCGTGGCAACGGCCAGCAGTACGCACCGATGGACCAACTCAATATAATGGATCCATCAGGGCATACTTAAGCTGTAAAACAAGTCTACGACAATCATGGCACAACTAATCTCATCCACACAAGATATGAAACATGATCCACAGAATAAATAAAGAATGTAAATCATCAGCAAGTCTCACAAAGTACTTCGGGGAACAACCCGATAAATATCTAGTACAATGGTTCCACAGACCAGAATATAAAAGACTGAAATAAATAAATGAAAGCCGAGCATGAACATGGATGCTCAAGAGAAGTCTTCAGCTAAGACCTCGTCCTCAGATGATGGTACAACTCCTGGATCAGCTCCTGCTCCAGTCCCGTAGATCTCGGGATAAATCACGTCTGCAAAATCTGGGGAACAAAATCCGGATCCAGGTCCTCAGGGGACATAGCAAGGTACAAGAAAGCTCATGCCAATAAATACAGATAAGCAGTGCAGCAAATAAATAACTAAATGAACAATGGGGTAAATATGTAACCATCTAAGTGTAAATGCAAGTGAGAGCATCACTAGTCTCAGGCTGAGCCACTACAAGCTCTGTGTCGGGGAGCCGGGGTAGCGGTAATAACCGGTAGTGGGTCAGGCTCTGCTACGAGAACCTGCGACCTCTCAATAATAGAAGATATACATAAATACAGCCTGTGGCCTGTGTGTCTCTCCCCACCCAATGTAACCACGCATATCATGACCACAACGTCTCATGCCCATGTCAAGCGCGATCATAGCTAGATGCAACCAGTCATAAGTATCTAATAGTATAATGTCCATGTCCTGTATCCTATACAGAATCACCACGAATATCTCGGGAAAATCCTGTCTCATGAATAGTGTCAAGTGTCCTGGGTCATATGGTACTTGATAAGACAAGTACGAGAATCTAAAGTGTCACGGATATCCATCTCTAGATGACCGTACCCAACACTGCGTACAGTGTCGGCACCCGACTGATAATCGGACGCTAAGTACGTCACACGGTCCTAGGTTGAGCATGCACAGCAATATATATAAAACAAGGAAAATAGATAACTAAACTGCAGAGTTTGGCAAGGTACACTTGCCTGATGTCCGAATATCAACAAATGTCCTGTTACCTGTGGATCCGGTGGGAACTACTCCAAAAGCTGTAATAAATATCACCAACAGTCTCAGAAGATGTCAAATAGCTGGAAATGCCTGTCCTTACGTCCAATTTGGACACAGGGGCAAAAAGGTCATTTTCGGGCCAAAGCGGGTTCCACATGCGGGCCCACTTTGCACCGAAAAGCGGGTCAGGGTCAAAGGTCTCCAAATTCCGCAAACTCAGTGTCTACAAGTCAGGAACGATGATACGAACCCAACGGAACTTCCAGAATTGGATTCCGATGAGCCGGTCACAAAATCACCCGTCAAGTGGAGCCGGTGGGGCCCACGATACGTGATTTCGTCAACGTCCTCAGAATCGAACCAAACTTGGCTCACAGGACCAGCGTATTACTACGGATCCGATGGCGCAAGTTTCGTCTCGATCCGACGTGTATACACGAAGTTACAGCGTGTTCCAGAATCGACGGATACGGGGTGTCGTCGGCGGATACGCGTTGATTCCGGGGTGCACGCACCTCCAAATCGACTTCTGCGAAAACCCACACGACCGTATCAACATCGCGCACAGTTTGGTAAAGACCGCGTGCGACCAAGTCGTCCCGTTTGGCGGGGCGTACCCAGTTCCGGGGTGAAACAGGGCATTGTTTTTCCCGTTTTTGGATCGCGGTGTGCGATCACCACAGGGCGCGATGCACCGAGCAAGTTGCACGGGCACCGAGAGGGTTATACAGTCTGCGCGTAGCAACTGACGGAAACTAAAACGGAGTTGCGAGTTGCGAGAAATCGGTACCTGAACAGGGCTCCGTGAACGCTGAATTTTCACGCGTCCGAGCGTCAACTCCGTGTCCTGGTCGAGTTGCTGTGTCCGGTCACGGGGTTGCTGCTGCGTCCTGGGTTGGCCGTGTCCGGGCTAGGGCGGAGGACGACGCTCGGTGGCTGTCCCGTTGAGTAGGGGAGGCACAGGCTGGCGGGGGCGGCTCGTCGGGCTGAGCAGGGGGGATCTCGGCCCTGAGCGGAGGAGATCGGCCCTGAGCGGGGGTTCGACTCGAGCGGGGGAGTCGCGGCCCTGAGCGGAGGGGTCTCGGCCTGAGCGGGGGAGTCTCGGCCTGAGCGGGGACAGGGTGGAGGAGTTGATGGGGCTGGGGATCGGCTGCTGTGGCGGAGGATCGAGCGGCGGTCGAGCACAGGGGAGTCGGGGTCGCTCGAGGTGGGAGAAGTACGGCTAGGGCTCCGGCAAAGTAGTCGGAAAAGGTGACGGCGCGGGGAGGTCGGCGGCTGGGCACGCTCCACGAGGTTTTATAGCCGCTACAGTAACACATGCGGCTAGGGTTTCCTATGCAGGCTTGGATCCGGGTCGGGTTTGGCTCGGATCCGATCCGACCCGACCCAATAAGCTGAGTTTGGTTCGGTTCGTTTCATCTGGGTTTGGTTCATCAATCCAGTAGTTTAAAGGTCCTCGATACGTTGCTCCGGTGTCCAATAAATTCACCGAAAATTGCCGTGCGTCCGGTTCTCCGTCTTACACAATAAATTTTTACTTCCAGAATATTTTAACTCCATTAAGTCACTCTAAAAATTATTTAACCCAACTCACCTTAGCTGTAAAGTCCGGAAGAACACCAAAATACGGGAAAAATTGTATTAAACTTTGTTTCTGAAATTTAGGGTGTTTACAATCTTCCCTCCTTAAAAGGATTGCGTCCTCGCAATCAAAGAATAAGCTACTAAAGAAAAAGTTATGGAAGTACAAGGTTGCTTAGTTTACAACTGCCTCCTCGAACAAGTGGGGGTATCGCTGACGCATACTATCTTCTCGTTCCCAAGTCGATTCGCCTGGTGAATGATGTTTCCATGCTACTCGGACCAGTCTGATTGTCTGTCCCCGCAATGTCTTCTCACTGACGTTGAGGATGCCAACTGGTTGTTCCTCATATCTCAAGCTCGGGCCTACTGCGATCTCTGAATGATCGACTACGTGACTTGGGTCGGTCACGTACCTTCGCAACTGGGAGACGTGGAATACGTCATGCACTCCCTCTAAGGATGGAGGTAATGCAAGCCGATAAGCCACCTCACCAACGCGCTCTAGAATGTCAAATGGCCCAATATACCTTGGGCTCAGCTTGCCTCTGCTCCCGAATCTGATAGTACCACGAGTGGGCGAAATCCTCAAGAACACATGATCTCCTTCCTTGAACTCTAGGGGACGTCTGTGTGTATCTGCCCAATGCTTCTGTCTGTCCTGAGCTGCTCGTAGATGATTCTGTATCTGCTTTACCTTCTCCACCGTCTGCGTTACCAATTCTGGACCTAGTATCTGACGTTCACCAACGTCACTCCAACACACAGGTGATCTGCACTTCCTTCCGTATAAAGCTTCAAATGGCGCCATCTGGATGCTGGCCTGATAACTGTTATTGTAGGAGAACTCTACTAAGTGCAAATGATCTTCCCAAGATCCTCCGAAATCTAGCATACATGATCTCAACATGTCCTCTAAGATCTGAATGGTGCGCTCCGATTGTCCATCTGTCTGCGGGTGATATGCCGTGCTGAATTTGAGTCTGGTGCCCAGACTCTCTTGCATGCTTCTCCAGAAATGAGATGTAAATCTCGAATCTCGATCCGATACGATACTAACAGGCACTACATGTAATTTGACGATTTATCGCATATACATGTCGGCTAGTACCTCTGTGGACTGTCCAACTCTAAATGGCAAGAAGTGTGCCGACTTAGTGAGCCGATCCACTATCACCCATACTGCGTCTCTTCCGCTGGGGCTCTTCGGAAATCCTGTGACAAAGTCCATCGTGATGTGCTCCCACTTCCATTCCGGTATCGGAAGCGGCTGTAACATACCTGCAGTTCTCTGATGCTCCGCCTTCACTTGTTGACATACTAAACATTTGGCCACAAATCTTGCGATCTCTCTCTTCATTCCATGCCACCAGTAATACTGTCTCAAGTCTCTGTACATCTTAGTTCCTCCTGGGTGAACAGAATACATAGAGCTATGTGCTTCAGTCATTAACTCTTGTCTCAATTCTCCATTTGGAACATACAAGCGGTTTCCAAATCTCAATGTCCCGTCTTCGTGAATGCGAAGTCCTGTCTGAATACCTGCTTCTGTCCTTTCTTTGAGTCTTCGGAATCTAGCATCGGTGGGCAATGCTTCTTTAATCTTCTCCACGAGTGATGACTGAATCTCAAGGTTAGCCATCAAGCCATTCTGTCCCGGTACGATAACCTCTATCTGTAGCTCCTGTAAGTCCTTCAATAACTCGGGCTGCATTGTCAAGAAATAAGCCGTAGGCTTCCTGCTGAGTGCATCTGCAACAACATTCGCCTTTCCCGGATGATACTGCAGATCGATGTCAAAATCTACCATCAGTTCCAGCCAACGTCTCTGTCTCATGTTAAGCTCCTTCTGAGTATACACATACTTCAGGCTCTTGTGGTCAGTAAAGATTTCTACCCTCTCTCCATAAAGGTAGTGCCTCCATATCTTCAATGCAAATATCACTGCTGCTAGCTCCAGATCATGCGTGGGGTAGTTCTTCTCGTGGTCCTTCAACTGTCTCGACGCATAAGCAATGACTTTGCCATGTTGCATCAAAACACATCCTAGTCCACTGCCTGATGCATCACTGTAAACAACAAAACCTCCTGACCCTGAAGGAAGAGTCAAGACAGGTGCTGTTGTTAATCTCCTCTTTAGTTCTTCAAAAGCCTTCTGGCAGTCTTCTGTCCATATAAACTCCTGATCCTTTCGTGTTAGCTTTGTCATTGGTTCTGCAATCCTTGAGAAATTTTCTACGAACCTTCGGTAATATCCCGCAAGTCCTAGAAAACTTCTTACCTCTGCAACTGATGTAGGTGTAGGCCAAGTCTCTATCGCCGCAACTTTCTCTGGATCCACTGAAAGTCCTTCTCCTGATATGATGTGTCCCAAGAAAGGCACTCTGTCCATACAGAACTCGCACTTACTGAGCTTGGCATATAACTTCTCTTGCCTCAAGGTCTCTAACACGATTCTGAGATGCTCCTCGTGCTCTTCAGGGCTCTTGGAATATATGAGAATGTCATCAATGAATACCACTACGAATTTATCCAAGAATTGATGAAAGACTCTGTTCATCAAACTCATAAACACTGCTGGCGCATTGGTTAAACCAAACGGCATCACCAGGAACTCATAATGCCCATACTTCGTCCTGAAAGCTGTCTTCGGGATGTCTTCCTTCCTCACCTTGATCTGATGATAGCCGGATCTAAGGTCAATCTTCGAGAATACCCTTGCACCACTCAATTGATCGAATAGATCATCAATGCGTGGTAAGGGATACCTGTTCTTGATGGTCACGGCATTCAGTGCCCGGTAATCAATGCACAACCGTACTGTTCCATCCTTCTTCGGCACAAATAAGATGGGTGCTCCCCAAGGTGAAACACTGGGGCGAATGAAACCCTTCTCCAACAGATCATCAACCTGTTCCTTCAACTCCACTAACTCCTTAGGTGCTAGCCGATAAACCGATGAAGTGATTGGCTCTGCTCCTGGAGTTAAGTCTATTGTGAATTCTATTTCCCGATCAGGCGGTAAACCTGGAAGATCATCAGGAAATACATCCACAAATTCTGATATGACTCTTGGGTAACCTGTCTCCCCTTCTACAGATAATACCCTAAGAGTAGGCTGAACTCCTTGCTCTACTGCTCCTCGGAGAAACTCAAATTCTGGATGTCCTGGCGGTCTAAATATAACCCGCCCAAGTCGGCAATCAAGAGTCGCATGGTACTGTCTTAACCAGTCCATACCAAGTACGACATCATAATCCGGCATGGAAAAGATTAGAAATTGAGCTCGCATCTCTCGGCCACATATGACTACAGAACATGATCTACAGACGTCACTAACCGGAATAATACCTCCTCCCGTAAGAATCCTCTTCATCTTCGGAAGGGGTGCGGTAGCTACTCTATGGGTGGCTACAAAGCTAGCTGCTATAAATGAATGCGATGCTCCAGAATCAAATAAAGCTACTGCAGGTAATGAAGCTACTAAAATAGTACCTGCGATGACTTCGCCTGCTGTAGCCTCCTCCTCAACAGCTAGTGGGAATGCCTGTGCCCGTCCCTGAGCTGGACCTCTCTGCTGCTGCTGAGCCTGCTGAAATAAGGCTGCCTGTGGTGCCAGTGGTGGTCTCTGATGATTCCCTCCTGGGGCTGGTGGTCTGACCCCACCAACTCCTGTTTGCTGGCCTCCTGCTGCTGGATAAGCTGGTCGTGGTGCAGGTAATGCTAGTCTGGGTGCTCCGTCTCTTCGTTCAGTACAGTCCCTGGAAAAGTGCTGGTTGGATCCGCAGCTCAAACATAGTCCCAACTTACGCCGGCATTCCTTCTCAATGTGTCCTACCTTGCCGCAGTGGTGACAAGTAGGAAGAGGTCTGTCTCTCTGTGCCGCTCTATCTGGCATACCCCTTTGGGCTCGCTTTGCTGAATCCCCATGTGCTGGCCTGGATTGTGCTGATGTGATAGGCCTCTTCAAATTAGATTCCCTCCTGGTGACGCGCTCCAAGCGTCGGGCTGCTGCAAGGACATCTGTATAAAAGGTAGGTGCTACCGATCCAATCACTTTCTGAAGCTCGAACTTCAAGCCGTCAAAGAACTTCTCTGCTTTTTCTTCCTCCGTTGAAATCAGTGTTGGGGCAAAGCGGCTCAGGCGAATAAATTCCGCATTGTATTCCTCTACTGACATGCTGCCTTGGATAAGGCGGTTGAACCTGTCTCTGAGCTCTGACCGTGCAATGGCTGGAATGTATATCTCTTGGAAGAGTCTGGAGAACTCTTCCCATGTGACTCGGTCCTGTCCAAGCCTCCTTTCTTCTGCTAACCACCAGTGATGCGCGTTATCAGTTAACTGCATTCTGACGGCAGTCATCCACTTCTCTCTTGGAAGTTCAGCGGCTTCCAACTGATGCTGAATGTTGGTGAGCCACTCATGAACTTCCGTTGGCCCTTCTTTACCGGAAAACGTGCGAGGCTTGAGATGACGGAAATCGGTGATAGATCCCGTCGATGTTCTCCTCGCTGCCGGATTTGCCTGCTCCATTGCGGATACCAGGCTGGTCCTCAGATACTCGGCCTCCTGCCGATGGGCCTCTTGCTGAACTTGTTGCTGTGCTTGCATCATAGCATACATCATCTGGAACATTTGTTGCCCGTCCATGGCTTGTCCTGGCGGGAATACTGGCATCTGGGGAGTGAACTGTGGTGGTGGTGGAATGTCATCTCTCCGGAACCTTGGATTAGGCTGCCCGGTTTGATCACTCTGCGATGCTTGTCCACCATCCCCTGGTGTCACTCCGTCTCTATAAGTAACCACAGCGCCGTGTGGCGTCTCCAAAGGAATATCCTCTCTGTTTTCGGAATCCATTGCTCTGCAATCAAAAGATAAACTATGAGAACGCTCAGAGGAATCAATACAGGATGCAGTTCAAGTAACAAATTTCGAGATCGATATAGAGTTCAACAAATGGTTAAATAATGGATGAGTTCCTATAGTTTATACTATCCTTAGGGCAGGCTGGTCCGGTCCCTAAGTTGAAACCGAACTATTTAGTCGTAGACCTGCATGGGCCACCACAAAAACCATGTCACGCCCCAGTCCCAAAATACCGTGGGACCAGTCGCGTGGCAACGGCCAGCAGTACGCACCGATGGACCAACTCAATATAATGGATCCATCAGGGCATACTTAAGCTGTAAAACAAGTCTACGACAATCATGGCACAACTAATCTCATCCACACAAGATATGAAACATGATCCACAGAATAAATAAAGAATGTAAATCATCAGCAAGTCTCACAAAGTACTTCGGGGAACAACCCGATAAATATCTAGTACAATGGTTCCACAGACCAGAATATAAAAGACTGAAATAAATAAATGAAAGCCGAGCATGAACATGGATGCTCAAGAGAAGTCTTCAGCTAAGACCTCGTCCTCAGATGATGGTACAACTCCTGGATCAGCTCCTGCTCCAGTCCCGTAGATCTCGGGATAAATCACGTCTGCAAAATCTGGGGAACAAAATCCGGATCCAGGTCCTCAGGGGACATAGCAAGGTACAAGAAAGCTCATGCCAATAAATACAGATAAGCAGTGCAGCAAATAAATAACTAAATGAACAATGGGGTAAATATGTAACCATCTAAGTGTAAATGCAAGTGAGAGCATCACTAGTCTCAGGCTGAGCCACTACAAGCTCTGTGTCGGGGAGCCGGTAGCGGTAATAACCGGTAGTGGGTCAGGCTCTGCTACGAGAACCTGCGACCTCTCAATAATAGAAGATATACATAAATACAGCCTGTGGCCTGTGTGTCTCTCCCCACCCAATGTAACCACGCATATCATGACCACAACGTCTCATGCCCATGTCAAGCGCGATCATAGCTAGATGCAACCAGTCATAAGTATCTAATAGTATAATGTCCATGTCCTGTATCCTATACAGAATCACCACGAATATCTCGGGAAAATCCTGTCTCATGAATAGTGTCAAGTGTCCTGGGTCATATGGTACTTGATAAGACAAGTACGAGAATCTAAAGTGTCACGGATATCCATCTCTAGATGACCGTACCCAACACTGCGTACAGTGTCGGCACCCGACTGATAATCGGACGCTAAGTACGTCACACGGTCCTAGGTTGAGCATGCACAGCAATATATATAAAACAAGGAAAATAGATAACTAAACTGCAGAGTTTGGCAAGGTACACTTGCCTGATGTCCGAATATCAACAAATGTCCTGTTACCTGTGGATCCGGTGGGAACTACTCCAAAAGCTGTAATAAATATCACCAACAGTCTCAGAAGATGTCAAATAGCTGGAAATGCCTGTCCTTACGTCCAATTTGGACACAGGGGCAAAAAGGTCATTTTCGGGCCAAAGCGGGTTCCACATGCGGGCCCACTTTGCACCGAAAAGCGGGTCAGGGTCAAAGGTCTCCAAATTCCGCAAACTCAGTGTCTACAAGTCAGGAACGATGATACGAACCCAACGGAACTTCCAGAATTGGATTCCGATGAGCCGGTCACAAAATCACCCGTCAAGTGGAGCCGGTGGGGCCCACGATACGTGATTTCGTCAACGTCCTCAGAATCGAACCAAACTTGGCTCACAGGACCAGCGTATTACTACGGATCCGATGGCGCAAGTTTCGTCTCGATCCGACGTGTATACACGAAGTTACAGCGTGTTCCAGAATCGACGGATACGGGGTATCGTCGGCGGATACGCGTTGATTCCGGGGTGCACGCACCTCCAAATCGACTTCTGCGAAAACCCACACGACCGTATCAACATCGCGCACAGTTTGGTAAAGACCGCGTGCGACCAAGTCGTCCCGTTTGGCGGGGCGTACCCAGTTCCGGGGTGAAACAGGGCATTGTTTTTCCCGTTTTTGGATCGCGGTGTGCGATCACCACAGGGCGCGATGCACCGAGCAAGTTGCACGGGCACCGAGAGGGTTATACAGTCTGCGCGTAGCAACTGACGGAAACTAAAACGGAGTTGCGAGTTGCGAGAAATCGGTACCTGAACAGGGCTCCGTGAACGCTGAATTTTCACGCGTCCGAGCGTCAACTCCGTGTCCTGGTCGAGTTGCTGTGTCCGGTCACGGGGTTGCTGCTGCGTCCTGGGTTGGCCGTGTCCGGGCTAGGGCGGAGGACGACGCTCGGTGGCTGTCCCGTTGAGTAGGGGAGGCACAGGCTGGCGGGGGCGGCTCGTCGGGCTGAGCAGGGGGGATCTCGGCCCTGAGCGGAGGAGATCGGCCCTGAGCGGGGGTTCGACTCGAGCGGGGGAGTCGCGGCCCTGAGCGGAGGGGTCTCGGCCTGAGCGGGGGAGTCTCGGCCTGAGCGGGGACAGGGTGGAGGAGTTGATGGGGCTGGGGATCGGCTGCTGTGGCGGAGGATCGAGCGGCGGTCGAGCACAGGGGAGTCGGGGTCGCTCGAGGTGGGAGAAGTACGGCTAGGGCTCCGGCAAAGTAGTCGGAAAAGGTGACGGCGCGGGGAGGTCGGCGGCTGGGCACGCTCCACGAGGTTTTATAGCCGCTACAGTAACACATGCGGCTAGGGTTTCCTATGCAGGCTTGGATCCGGGTCGGGTTTGGCTCGGATCCGATCCGACCCGACCCAATAAGCTGAGTTTGGTTCGGTTCGTTTCATCTGGGTTTGGTTCATCAATCCAGTAGTTTAAAGGTCCTCGATACGTTGCTCCGGTGTCCAATAAATTCACCGAAAATTGCCGTGCGTCCGGTTCTCCGTCTTACACAATAAATTTTTACTTCCAGAATATTTTAACTCCATTAAGTCACTCTAAAAATTATTTAACCCAACTCACCTTAGCTGTAAAGTCCGGAAGAACACCAAAATACGGGAAAAATTGTATTAAACTTTGTTTCTGAAATTTAGGGTGTTTACATACCCGATCGGACTCGGATTTAGCGCGTCCGAGTTACAACCCTACTTTATTGTACTTTTATATCCTTATTGATAGGTCTTTTTCGTTCAATTTTTCAATACTATTCCGCATCGAGTAACGTCGGTATCTGATTGGGACATATCAAACATTATTGATATTGGTCGTATAATATTGATATCGGTCGTATAATATTTATATCGTCCGATATTACAAACTATGATTTTGATGTGACTTAGGGGTGTTTGTTTTTCTTACTAGTTACATGTGTGACACTAATTAAAGGTTGGGATCTCACTTCACTAAGTATAGCCTCCAATTAGTTATTTATAATAAAAAAAAATTAAGAATTAGTGGTTATATGTTTCTTTTTCAATGTCTAATTAGGAATGAACTTATCTTTGTATCCTTATTATAAAAGTATTTTAAATAAAATATTTCGTTAATACTATGTAGAAACATTATCTATGATAATTAAATTAAATTTGTATCAAAATATTTTTATTAGAAACCAAGTGAAATATCACATTTCTGGACTATTCCTAGATTATATCATGCAAGTGAAAGTAATTTCAAATATATTATTAAAAAGTCGACCATTTACAACAACTACAACATAAAAAACAATAAAATACGTTAATCTTAAATTTGCTTATAATTTTACTTCTTTGTTCTTCTTTCGTTGTTGTTGTTGTTGTTGTTGTTGTTTTTTTTTCAGATTTTATACCATCAGTTTTAAGAATATAAAAGAAGAATACTTATTTCAAGGGTTACAATGATCTTTTTGTAGATATTGGATTGTACAAAAAGGCTACATGCTACAACTTTCTTCTTTGGAGCTTAGTCATATATATATATATATATATATATATATATATATATATATATGGTTAGTTAGACTTTGTGTCGCAGAAATATTCGAAAATTAGTGTTAGAACCTTGAAATTGTCTAACTTAGGATTTATGTCCTGGGATGATGGTTGACACGTGTTGATGATTCAAAATCTCTTAATAATTATTTTAGGATTAATTAAACTTATGGTTGCAGAAATATTTTTGTCTTTCTTTAGTTCTAATTCAATTTATTTGTTAACAGATTTTATAAAAATCTGGTCAACATTGGTCAATCGTTACCTCAAAACTCAAATTCTAACTTGGACGTCTTTAGAATCCAAACCTTAATTTTTGAATATTTATGGGACCCAAAATCTAATTAATCCTATAAAATAAATAAATTTTTTTGTTAGTCAACCTCTTATTAGACCCAACTAATGATTAGATGTAAAATCAAAACCAAAACCAAAACCAAAACCAAACAGATATACCATAATTTTTATAAAAAAAATCGCTTAAGCTAATTCTTGAACAAATGTTGAATAACAATTTATTCAACTTTAAATGTTGAAAAGAAATTTTCCAAAAACTTTGTCTTTGTCATACCCTACCATTTAGCCCGAAAGCTTCGTTCTAACGACCATTGTACCTTAACATCTTCCATGGTAACAAATGGATGCATTGTATAGTAGAAAGAGCATCAATAGTAATAGTAAGTCTCATCTCAGTTTCTAGATTCAGAGCATAGGATTTAATTTTGTAGAATAATAAAATTTACATGGAGTTTCATGATATTTTCAACCCATCCACGGAAGCTATAGAATAGTTAGACTCAATTTGTACCCTCAATTTTTAGATTCTAAATTTAATATTATTTTTTTATCACATTAATTTTTTATCACACAAATCTTTGGAACCCAAGATCATCCCAACCCATTCCAGAATTTTATATTTTTTGTTATAAATTTGGATTCAAATGTATTTTTTAGCTCCATCTACAAATGATGGAGCTAACATTAACAACTTGGAAAGTTGCAACTATATGCAATAACCGTTATTTATGAAATGTAAATTCATTTCAATATTTTATTTTGAAAAAGAATCCAAAACTTGTTGGAAATGTCAGATTTTTTTTTTATACCTAAATAAATAATTTAAGCAATGAAATACCAAGGCTGCAAAATACATGGAAGTTACAAAACCAACCCTGCAAAATTCAGAAAAGTCTAGACTTCTTGGTAAAATTGTTCATAATGTAAAATAGTATGCAGAGCATAGAAATTTCAAAAAATTACGTCTAGAATATAAAATTTTCAAAATTGTGTACAGAACATAGAAACGCGCTTAAAAATAACGTTTTTAACAAAAGCTCAAACTCAAAAACACCATTTTAAGGACGTTTTGGAACAAACTGTGTATTATAAAATTTGTCTTTTAACTCGTCTGTTAGAATGAAAAAATAATTAACAATAATATTTGCATCAAAATACCCTTTAAAAGTATGTTTTTGGACAATTGTTCAAATACGTCCTTTTTAAAAATATTTTATTGCTAAAATGAAACTTTTATTGTTCTAGATACAATAATATAAAAAATTTATGCTCTCTGTACAATTTCCTGAAAATAGTAAACATCTCTCCCATGTTTCCGGAACTCAAATCCCAATGCATCTCGACCTCCACTACCTACCACTTTCGCATCTCTCCTTGTACCAAACCCTAAAAAATCCAAAAAAAAAATTAAAAAAAAATCACCTGGAAGTCCCTTCCTCCAGATCCCCATTGCCACCGTCCTCCTCCGCGTCGGCGTTGTTGGAAATGTAAACCAAATTCATTGTTGCATGTCTAGATGAATCTATGCATGAATGAATCTAGGAATAATCAAGTTCATTGTTACATGCATGAATGTATTTAGAAAAACTAAGAGTCATGTTCATTGCTCTTGATGTATCTTGAGCCCTATATATATAGCTATGTAAGCAAATGGTTGAAGTAATATATGAAAGAAAAAAATTTCAAGCAAGCAAAGAAACAAGGTGATTCTATTCAGCCCCTAAAATCAAATATTTTGTGTTATCTTTGTATTCTACAAAGTGGAATCATAGCCTCCGTGTTCATCGGATGAGCTAAACTTACAAAGTAGAATCATAGCCTCCGTGTTCATCGGATGAGCTAAACTTCCAATCAAACTAGCCTCCTTGTTAAGAGGACAAGCTATCTCAATCTCAGTAAAGTGGTATCTGTGAATACCCAACAATTGGTATCAGAGCCTAAAAAAAAAAATGTCCACCTCAAACAGCAACCTTGTCTCTCTTGTGCCTCGCTTCAATGGAGAAAAATATGATTATTGGAGCAATCTCATGAAGCTATGTCTTGAATCTCAAGATCTATGGAGTGCCGTTGAAGAAGGAGTAGAGCAACCAACAAATGAAGGTCAAATATCCGAAACACAAAAAAAAGTGTTGAAGGAAAAGAGACAAAAAGACAAAAAGACGCTCTTCCAAATCTATCAAGCAATTGAAATTCCAGTCTATGAGATAATATCCAAGGCAAAAAGCTCCCAGGAGGCGTGACAACTCTTGAGATAGCATATTCTGGCCAAGATCAAGTAAAAAAAATACGCTTGCAAGCTCTAAGGGCTGAATTTGAGAAGCTAGAAATGAAAGATAATGAAAAGATTGAAGAATATTTTACTAAAGTGAACTCTATTATGAATCAAATGAGTTCAAATGGAGAAATTTTAGAAACTCAAAAAGTTGTTGAAAAAGTTCTTCGAAGTCTACCAAGCAAATATGATCATGTTGTAGTTGCCATTGAAGAAACTAAAGATCTTGCATCTCTGTCTTTGGAAAGTTTACAAGGAAGATTAGAAGCTCATGAATTTCGGATTAACAAAAGATGTCTGCAAAGTGTCTCTTCCCAGCTTGATCAAGCTCTCAAATCCAATGTCATGTCTACGGGAGGCCGTGGTTCTTCTCAGAACCGTGGACGCGGAAGAGACAAGAATTTTCGAGGGCGAAGTTCAAATTTTCATAGCAAAGGAAAGGGTTATTCAAGCAATAACCAAATTGAAGAAGAAGAAAATTCCAACTCCAGATACCCACAAAGAGGATCACAAAGCGGAAGAGGCCGTGGTCATCAAAGAGGAAGAGGTCATGGCTACATTGAATGCTACCATTGCCACAAACCAGGTCACACAATCAATGAATGCTGGTATAAGCAAGAGGATGACAAGAAAAAAAAAGCGGGTTACGTACATGAAGCACAAAGTAACCATCAAGATACTTTGTTGCTTGCTTGTCATGGTGATAACTTGGATAATTTGTGGTATCTTGATAGTGGTGCTAGCAAGCATATGACAGGAAATAAAAATTTATTTACAAACTTAACAAAATCTGACCGTGGCCAAGTGAAGATTGGTGATAACAGAGCATATAAAATAGAAGGAGTTGGTGAAATAACTTTCAAAACAAAATCTGGAGGTATCGAGAAGATGAAAGATGTATACTACATCCCAGGGCTAAAAAGCAATCTCCTAAGTGTCGGTCATCTCTTAAGAAAAGGGTTTGACATTCATTTTCGAAGCAATGCTTGTTTCTTGTCAAAGAACGGTCAACTTGTTGCAAAAATTGCTATCGCAGAAAATAATATGTTTCCCCTAACACTACAATCCACTAACTTGTCATGTTTTAGTAGTGTTAATAGTGGAAGCTCCAAACTATGGCATGACAGATTTGGTCATTTGAATTATGGAAGCTTGGAGCAATTAGTGACAAAGAAGATGGTCAAAGGGCTGCCCCAAATCTATTCCTCTGATGATGTCTGTGAAGATTGTCAAATCGGGAAGCTTCATAGATCTTCATTTCCATTGCAGTCCACATGGCGAGCCAAGAAGCCACTTCAACTTGTTCATTCAGGCTTATGTGGACCAATGCAAGTTACATCTCATGGAGGTAATCGATTTTTCATCTCCTTCATTGATGATTACTCAAGAAAAATATGGATTTATTTGCTCAAAGAAAAATCTGATGCTTTCCAAGCCTTTACAGATTTCAAAGCTGAAGTTGAAAAAAATTTCGGGCTTCATATTCAAACATTAAGAACTGATCGTGGTGGTGAATATCTTCCAAATGAATTTGAAAGATTTTGTAGAGATCATGGAATAAAGCATCAACTAACTGCCAGATATACACCACGGCAAAATGGTGTTTGTGAAAGAAAGAACCGCACCATTATGGACATGGTGAGGTGCATGCTCAGTAGAAAAAATTTGGACAAAGCTCTATGGGCCGAAGTTGTTTCTTGTGCTGTTTACTTGATAAACAGATCACCAACAAAGTGTCTACAGAATATCACACCTCATGAAGCATGGTACGGATTGAAGCCAAATGTTCAACACTTAAGAATCTTTGGAAGTACTGCCTATGCACACATTTCTGATGCTATAAGGTCCAAGCTTGATGACAATGTAGAAAAGTGTATATTTGTTGGCTATAGTGAAAGAAGCAAAGCCTACAAGTTATACAATCCAGCAACAAAGAAGATAATAATCAGTCGAGATGTTCGATTTGACGAAGCTTCAACCTATGAAGGTGATACAAGTACAACTCATACTCTCATACAAAAAGATGAAGAAGTTGGCTTTCAAAATGAAACTGCATCTCCAACTTTACCAAGAGAAGATGTGCATCAAAGACCTTCTAGAAAAATGAGAAGTATACAAGAATTGTATGACTCAACTGTGCAAGTTGAATCAAATGATACTGTCTATTTTGCTTTCTTTGCAGGAGAAGATCCAATTTTATTTGAAGATGCAAATAAGGAAGAAACTTGGAGGCAAGCAATGAAGGAGGAGATAAAGTCTATTGAGAAGAATGATACGTGGGAGCTCACAGATCTTTCACCAAACAAGATTCCCATTGGTGTAAAATGGGTGTACAAAATCAAGAAGAATCCTGATGGCTCAACCAACAAGTACAAAGCAAGGCTCGTAGCAAAAGGATACAAGCAGAAGGAAGGAGAAGACTACACTGCAGGCTTCCATCTATAAATTTGAACTTTCTGATGCTGTTCACCTCCTCCGGACCCGCTGATTGCTTTATCGTATATTCTGTTATTTCTGTTTCTAGTTATTCTATATTCTGACTCTTGGATCACTGTATTAAACTTATTATCGGATAGAATTTTCGGGTTCTAGTTACTCTATATCCTGACTCTTGGATCACTGTATTAAACTTATTATCGGATAGAATTTTCAGATTGCTTTCTATGTGATGTCATTTAACGTAAAACACGCAATGCGTTGAAAATTTGGATGTTTAGTTACAAATTAGCCCTTATTCGATTTGTCAAAATACCTTTTTCTCTCTGCTTTGAAAAGATGCTTGAAAAGTAATTATGTTATTAAAAAAATCAACATCAACAAAGTGAATGCAAAACACTCCAACACCCACAACCTCCCTACCTCCTTCTCAAGCTCAACTTGAAAACAAATGTAACTCGACTAAAATCCAACTATAGAAACAAAAGTTTTAGAAAGACTTTTGTTGCATTTGTTGCCATCTTTTATATATATATATATATATATATATATATATATATATATATATATATATATATATATATACTCTTTCTTTCGGAACAAATAATTAAGTTCACTAGTTACAATATAAAAAATTGGACTATGCTATGACTACAACCAAATGTCTGCAACCATCTTAAAACCGCCACGTGACGACAGTTCATTGGAGGAGGAGGGAGAGTTGGGACCTGATGGCTGTTCGGGTGGCCGCCACATGGCAGTCGTTCATTGGAGGGAGAGGTGGAACCGGATGTGATCCACATAGCTGAAGGAGAGAGGGTTGTAAGAAGGTTGTAAGCATTTGATAGTAAACTTAGCATTATTGATCAAAAATTACATGCAAGCATTCTAATTGCAAATACGACGACATGCTAGTAGTTGTGGATCTACGATTATAATCCACTGAAACACAATCATAAAAAGATTCGGAAGCAACGCTTATATATATATATATATATATATATATATATATATATATATATATATATATATATATATATATATATAGAGAGAGAGAGAGAGAGAGAGAGAGAGAGAGAGAGCAGATCCGCAGTCCTGCGGTTCTTCCCATCTCTGCTAGCTGGAAGCTTATGTATATATGTTACTATCAAATTAATATACTAGGGAGAGAGTATTAGCGTGCAGAACAAATGCATTCATATGTATGTATATTTTCACATCGAAAATTCTGTTTGGCACGCGCACGGCCGAGAACTGCCGGAGCGTGCATCGGAGCGCCGCCACCTACCCTCCTCTGCTGCCTTTCTTCCCCTCCCGCTACCGCCGCCGCCACCTTCTACATTGACACCGACATCTTTTCCCCTACTGCTCCGGAGGCCGCCGTTTGCTCCGCCGCTGCTGCAGCTGACGACGCCGTCGATAATTTCTCTCTCTCCTCCTACCGCTCCGTCCTTCTCTTTCCCTACGACCCCGTCGTTCTTGCCTGCACATTTGTACCGACTGTACATGTTGGGAAAAAACAAGACCTTTTCCGTCTTTGTGATGAGATGTGAATATAAAATAGAAATGGAAGGAAAGCAAAAATAAGATAGATGCACACACAAGATTTACCGAGGTTCGGCTCAATTTGAGCCTACGTCCTCACCCGCTCCTCCTTCGCCTTTTTCACTATAATCAAATAAAAGATTACAAAGAGCTCTTCTCTCAAGTTGGTACAACTTCACTTGAGGATCACTATCTCTCAATGCTCACTTGAAAGAATTACAAGTGTGAGGATTACAAGTTGTGTTTTAACCTTCACCATCTCCCCTCTATTTATAAGGAGGATAAGCCTCTTGGGTACACCACTCTATGTATGGAGAAGTCCAAAGGGCAGCCC
Organism: Iris macrosiphon; assembly: GCA_036927795.1. Taxonomy (NCBI): domain Eukaryota; kingdom Viridiplantae; phylum Streptophyta; class Magnoliopsida; order Asparagales; family Iridaceae; genus Iris; species Iris macrosiphon. The sequence goes on along the minus strand of JAYESA010000002.1, from coordinate 197,873,172 downwards.
TTTCATCTCCCAAGATTAGTCCTTCCATCTTCCAATGCATGGAGAAAGGCAATACATCATTATTGCATGCAAGATGAATACATGCAGAATATGAACAGATAGCCTACTTTCGAGAGCCATAACTTCTTCAATACACCTCAGAATGATCTGGTTCAAAGATGGAATGAAAGAGAAAACTTTTTCCAACAACTTTCGTGTTGAAGACCGAGCCTAATAATGCCTACAACAGCTCCGAAAACGGCTTCCAAAACTGTATCTAGTCACAGAAACTGCACCCAGAAAAATGGCTATGTACTTGGCCGAACCCAACCATGGGTGACCGATTTTTATGGATCAAATCCATATTGGTTCATCATGGGGATGGACCCCGTTCCCATCAATCTCCTCCTCCATCCCCATGAGGAGAGAGGTTTTCAAACAGTAGTCATACCTGCCTTCCTTCGGCAGAAGTCATGCTTCTCTTTTGGTAGAGGCTTCGTCATCATGTCCGATGGATTTTGGCTTGTATCAACCTTCTTAATGTGCATCAGTTGATTCTCCAAAGCATCTCGGATCCAGTGATGGCGTACGTCGATGTGCTTTGTCCTTGAGTGATATGTAGCATTTCTACTCAAGTCGATGGCGCTCTGACTGTCACAGTAAAGAGTGTACTTCTCTTGCTTGAGCGATAACTCCTTTAGGAAGTTCTTCATCCACAAGAGCTCCTTGCTAGCTTCTGTGGCAGCGATATATTCAGCTTCTGTGGTGGATAGAGCGATACACTTTTGCAGCTTTGATTGCCATGATACGGCTCCCCCTGCAAAGGTAAATAAGTATCCAGATGTGGACTTTTTTTTGTCCAAGTCACCTGCCATATCAGAATCAGTGAAACCCTCCAAGATAGGTCTGCTATCTCCAAAACATAAAGAATATTTAGAAGTTCCTCTAAGATATCTTAGGATCCATTTTACTGCTTCCTAATGTTCTTTACCCGGATTGGCAAGAAAACGGCTTACCACACCAACTGCATGTGCTATGTCGGGTCTTGTACAAACCATGCAGTACATCAAGCTTCCGACGGCTGAGGCAAATGAAATGTTCCTCATCTCCTCCTTCTCCTTCTCTCTTGAAGGGCTTTGTTGTGTGCTTAGCTTGAAATGAGCTGCTAGCGGTGTGCTGACCGGCTTGGAGTTCAACATATTAAACTTCTCCAGAACACGTTCAATGTATCTTTCTTGCGATAGCCACAACTTTTTTGCATTTCTGTCCCGAGAGATTTTCATTCCCAATATATGTTGTGCCGCTCCTAAGTCCTTCATGTCAAAGGACTTGCTTAGCTCTTTCTTCAACCTATCAATTTTAGACATATCTTTTCCAACAACAAGCATATCGTCAACATATAGAGAGAGAATAATGAAATCATCATCAGAGAACTTTTGGATATAAACACAATGATCTGCAGATGTTCTTTTATACCCATGGTCAAGCATAAAAGAATCAAACCTTTTATACCACTGTCGCGGTGCCTGCTTGAGCCCGTACAAGCTTTTCTTTAATTTGCAAACCAACTGTTCTTTGCCTTTTACCTTGAAACCCTCTGGCTGCTCCATATAGATTTCCTCTGCCAAATCACCATGGAGGAATGCAGTCTTCACATCTAACTGCTCAACTTCAAGATCTTGAGAAGCGACAAGACCAAGAATAACCCGAATAGAAGACATCTTCACAACAGGAGAAAATATTTCTTCATAATCAATACCTTGCTTCTGACTGAAACCTTTCACCACGAGGCGAGCTTTGTACTTGACTTGGTCATTTCCTTCGTTCTTGATTTTGAACACCCATTTGTTCTTCAAGGCTTTCCTGTTCTTCGGTAGCTCCACCAAGTCATAAGTGTGGTTCTTATGCAAGGAATCCATCTCCTCTTGCATGGCTTTCTTCCACTTGGTATGTTCTTCATGTACTTGTGCTTCATGGAAACTTTCTGGTTCACCTGCATCTGTCACCATAGTATATTCTGAAGTAGGATATCTGGTTGAGGGTTGTCGATCTCTATCCGACCGTCTCAACTGAGGTGCTTGTAGCTGATCCATATGAGGTGGCTCTGCATGTTCATGCTCCCCCTGATCAAAACCTGGGGAACCTGTAATTTCTTCTTCTTCCTGCACATCTTGAAAATTATTATTTTCTAACATAGGAGAAGGTAAAACAACCGGTGTGGAGATTGGATCTGGAACGATGTGAGTGTTTTGTGGCTCCTCTTCTTTTTCAAAATCAGTAAGTGTTTTATCTTCACAAAATACAACATCCCTGCTCCTCACAATTTTTTTGTTTTTAGGATCCCACAACCTATATCCAAATTCATCATTTTCATATCCCAAGAAGATGCATGGAATGGATTTGTCATCAAGTTTTGTTCTTTTCTCCTTAGGTACATGCACAAATGCTTTGCACCCGAACACACGCAAGTGGGAATAGGAAATATCCTTTCCACTCCAAACCCTTTCAGGAATATCTCCATCCAAAGGAACTGAGGGGGACAAATTTATCAAGTAGCAGGCAGTCCGTACTGCTTCTCCCCAAAATATTTTTGGTAATTTAGCTAAGGATAACATACTCCTTATCCTTTCCACAATTGTGCGGTTCATTCTTTCTGCAACTCCATTGTGTTGTGGTGTGTGTGGGACAGACTTTTGGTGTCTAATGCCATATTTAGAGCAATAGTCTTCAAACATCCTTGAAGTATACTCACCACCATTATCCGTGTGAATACACTTCAAGAGCTTTCCAGTTTCTCTTTCAACTTTGGTATGAAAATCTTTGAAAACTTCAAAGACTTGATCTTTGGCTTTTAGGACATACACCCATACTTTTCTAGATGCATCATCAATGAAGGTCACAAAGTAGGATGTAACACCCCGTTCCGCTCAAGCGGACTGCCGTCTCAATCGGCAATCGTGCAGCTGTCCCGACCGGCCTTGCCTCGAACAAGAAGCAAAGGATATCCAGACTTGTCCCTACAGGAACCCGGCTTGGACTTTCATAGGCTCGCTCAGACGTATCGCTCTACCGAGGCGAATCGTCGCTAAGGTGGGTGGCTACGGTGAACTTGTCTTTGCTTAGCCAGCACACATAAAATCTAGAATATTTATGCTAGTCGCTAGGTGAATCACCTCCTGCATGCTAATAAATCCAACGCACCTAGCTAAGGGAATAATCCCAACTCATATTGCTTGCTAGAACATGGAAATGAAATACTGCTTATACTCAGACCCTCGCATGCTAAGTCCCTTAACGGTTTCATCTCTCGGCTTACCTTCGGGTCCGAGCAACGTGCCTGTTCATGTTCCTTAGAAACGCATGCTTGTCTGCTTGAATGTTACCGTGTTTTCATCCAAACCCCGGGAGACTACTACGTAGTCGTTCCGTGCCTGAATGAACCCGCAAGTATTCGGGACCGTTAGGTCACCAAGGCAGTTCCCGATCCAGGGGACTGTATCATGCCAAGTAAAGAATCATGTTCCTGCGACAAGACTCATTCAGGTATTCGGATCTCCCTGCAAGTCTCCATCGTGTGCGGGCTTACAGCAGCCCAGGAGACTGTGCATATCCGATAGCTAAATGAATCTCGTGTGCTCGTGTGTAAATTAATAATCGTGTTCGATCATGGACAACTTGTGCACAAGGATATAAGTTCTGCGGACGGTGCTGGGGCACTGGCACCGATCCGATCCGGGCAGACTTCGTGTTTATAGTCAATCGTGTACAGACTGGGTAACTTGCAATGCATCGTATTTTATGAGCTCCTCGTGTTTTCTCGTTGCATGTTATTCACGTCCTTGACTAGTCCATTATGGCAATAGCCAGTGATCCTCGTGTGTATATGCTTGCAATGCCTCGTGTGATTATCGTGTGAATATGGCTTGCAATGCATCGTGTGTATTTAACCTGTTGCGTGTTTGCCTGTGAAACAAAAGATAACAAGTCATCCTCGCTTAGCGGCTATCCGCGTGCGAGTCATCGCATAGCATCAATGAATAACTTAACACCTGAACGATCATGTTATAAGAACCCTCCTGTTTGCATATGCTATGCCTCCTAAATGTATATGCTTGCCCGTGCTTGAATTAATCATGTTTGCCTTGGACAGGGAAGGAGAAATGGTAAGTTGGTAAGTCTCGCCGTGTTTCCTTAAACATCGTACGGCGCACTGCCCGACACGTTAAGCTGTTCAATATCTGCATGAAACTGATCCTAAGGCAACTAGAAAGACAACTTAATAGTTGTGCACGAAACCTGTGTTACGTGTTTGGATTTGTCGAACGGGCGAGTAGCTTCTCCACCAGTGCATTCAATGTACTGATAATCCACCAGTTTGATATGCAGGGTGCGGGAGAACCTCGTGCGGTGCGGACGCCTCCTTCGTGCGTGCTAAGGCCAGGAGTTCCCTCTGAAGCCTTGCAACGGTGCGTCCGGGACTGAAGCACATATACAAGGCATAAGTTTGAACATCGCCTGACCATCGCCTGTACATTCATTCCACAGTTGTAGCCACTTGGCACACTTTTACTGTTTCAGAGAGAGGCTTGAGCGACTTGTAATCTCGGCTATACGCCGCCTGTAACACTTGTTCATATCAATAAAGAGATTACTTTACCTTGTTTCAATGCTTCCGCTATATTGTCGACTCAGTGAACCTGTTACCGATCGCTATGCGTTCCTAAACTCCGCTGCCCTCGGACAATCTGTGCGACCCTGTGGCTTAGAACTCTTGCCGCCAGCCAATGAACCATGGCCTTGCACGGGCGTTGGTCACGCTCGTGCGGCATCACGCCCGGATGGGTTAAGCGATCGTTTCGCGGGAGCGCTGGCGAGGGTGATTCCCGCCTAGCGGGAACGGCCGATTTGCCTGCGGGAGATCGGGGCGTGACATGTTGGTATCAGAGCCTGGCTTCTACGCCTTTGGACTTCAATTCGATATCTCTGTTTCGAAAGCTCGTTCGTGGGTTATGTGCACGCTCTCTCTCAATGCCTCGATGGGATGTTCCAACAATAAGTCTAAATACTTCCAAAATGCGTTTTGAATGTTATGCTTGCTTGTCTGGTTGTATGCTGCGAGTGGCCTTTGTGCCAACCTGTGCGAACCACTTGAGAGTATCGCTAGTAGCTTGTCCGAGATTTTTACTAACCCTAAGTTTGGTTGAATGCATCTATTCGAGGGACGCCTTGAACTAGTGCACCATCCAAGACTTAAGAAAAAGGTGAAACTCGAGTGCTAAGACTTCGCTATCACTGAGCTAGTTGACGTGTTCACGCTAGAGGGTACCTTCGAAAGTGCGCACGATCCAGTCTAAGCGATGTGCTAAGATCGACGCTTGTGCAAGTGAATATCCAAACGAACAAGTACAACGACTTGTCTAGGAGTGCCTCAACCCTAGATCACTGCTTGTCCTTAGTAAGTCTCGAGGACGAGACTTTTTCTAAGTTGGGTAGGATGTAACACCCGTTCCGCTCAAGCGGACTGCCGTCTCAATCGGCAATCGTGCAGCTGTCCCGACCGGCCTTGCCTCGAACAAGAAGCAAAGGATATCCAGACTTGTCCCTACAGGAACCCGGCTTGGACTTTCATAGGCTCGCTCAGACGTATCGCTCTACCGAGGCGAATCGTCGCTAAGGTGGGTGGCTACGGTGAACTTGTCTTTGCTTAGCCAGCACACATAAAATCTAGAATATTTATGCTAGTCGCTAGGTGAATCACCTCCTGCATGCTAATAAATCCAACGCACCTAGCTAAGGAAATAATCCCAACTCATATTGCTTGCTAGAACATGGAAATGAAATACTGCTTATACTCAGACCCTCGCATGCTAAGTCCCTTAACGGTTTCATCTCTCGGCTTACCTTCGGGTCCGAGCAACGTGCCTGTTCATGTTCCTTAGAAACGCATGCTTGTCTGCTTGAATGTTATCGTGTTTTCATCCAAACCCCGGGAGACTACTACGTAGTCGTTCCGTGCCTGAATGAACCCGCAAGTATTCGGGACCGTTAGGTCACCAAGGCAGTTCCCGATCCAGGGGACTGTATCATGCCAAGTAAAGAATCATGTTCCTGCGACAAGACTCATTCAGGTATTCGGATCTCCCTGCAAGTCTCCATCGTGTGCGGGCTTACAGCAGCCCAGGAGACTGTGCATATCCGATAGCTAAATGAATCTCGTGTGCTCGTGTGTAAATTAATAATCGTGTTCGATCATGGACAACTTGTGCACAAGGATATAAGTTCTGCGGACGGTGCTGGGGCACTGGCACCGATCCGATCCGGGCAGACTTCGTGTTTATAGTCAATCGTGTGCGGACTGGGTAACTTGCAATGCATCGTGTTTTATGAGCTCCTCGTGTTTTCTCGTTGCATGTTATTCACGTCCTTGACTAGTCCATTATGGCAATAGCCAGTGATCCTCGTGTGTATATGCTTGCAATGCCTCGTGTGATTATCGTGTGAATATGGCTTGCAATGCATCGTGTGTATTTAACATGTTGCGTGTTTGCCTGTGAAACAAAAGATAACAAGTCATCCTCGCTTAGCGGCTATCCGCGTGCGAGTCATCGCATAGCATTAATGAATAACTTAACACCTGAACGATCATGTTATAAGAACCCTCCTGTTTGCATATGCTATGCCTCCTAAATGTATATGCTTGCCCGTGCTTGAATTAATCATGTTTGCCTTGGACAGGGAAGGAGAAATGGTAAGTTGGTAAGTCTCGCCGTGTTTCCTTAAACATCGCACGGCGCACTGCCCGACACGTTAAGCTGTTCAATATCTGCATGAAACTGATCCTAAGGCAACTAGAAAGACAACTTAATAGTTGTGCACGAAACCTGTGTTACGTGTTTGGATTTGTCGAGCGGGCGAGTAGCTTCCCCACCAGTGCATTCAATGTACTGATAATCCACCAGTTTGATATGCAGGGTGCGGGAGAACCTCGTGCGGTGCGGACGCCTCCTTCGTGCGTGCTAAGGCCAGGAGTTCCCTCTGAAGCCTTGCAACGGTGCGTCCGGGACTGAAGCACATATACAAGGCATAAGTTGTGAACATCGCCTGACCATCGCCTGTACATTCATTCCACAGTTGTAGCCACTTGGCACACTTTTACTGTTTCAGAGAGAGGCTTGAGCGACTTGTAATCTCGGCTATACGCCGCCTGTAACACTTGTTCATATCAATAAAGAGATTACTTTACCTTGTTTCAATTCTTCCGCTATATTGTCGACTCAGTGAACCTGTTACCGATCGCTATGCGTTCCTAAACTCCGCTGCCCTCGGACAATCTGTGCGACCCTGTGGCTTAGAACTCTTGCCGCCAGCCAATGAACCATGGCCTTGCACGGGCGTTGGTCACGCTCGTGCGGCATCACGCCCGGATGGGTTAAGCGATCGTTCCGCGGGAGCGCTGGCGAGGGTGATTCCCGCCTAGCGGGAACGGCCGATTTGCCTGCGGGAGATCGGGGCGTGACATAGGAGGCACCACTAAAGGTTTTTACATTTATGGGTCCGCATACGTCCGAGTAGACTAAGTCCAATATGCCGGTTTCCTTTTTGTTATAGTTTTTAACAAAAGCTACCCGATGTTGTTTTCCAATTAAGCAATGATCACAGTGGGATAATGATATACCTTGCATGGATGGAAGTAGTTGCCGCCTTGCGAGAGTTTGTAGTCCTTTCTCGCTCATGTGGCCAAGCCGCTTGTGCCACAAATCCATAGAGGTACCTTCCACTGTTCCAAGTCCATCATTCTCCAAGTGGAACTGAGTTTTGTAGAGAGTGCAACACTTCTTTCCTCTCGCAAGTACAAGTGAACCTTTGGTAAGCTTCCAACATCCTTTATCAAAGTTGCTTGTGTATCCTTCTTCATCAAGCTTGCCAGTGGAGAGAAGATTAAGACGAAGATCGGGCACAAATCTAACATCTTTTAGAACCATCTTTGTTCCAATGTTAGTGGTAACACAAATATTTCCAATGCCAAGAATTTGAGAAGAGTTTTTGTTACCCATTTTTCCCGTCCCAAGGTTACCTTCACGAAGCGAAGTAAAGTAGTCCTTCCGGGGAGTAGCATGGTAGGAGGCACCAGAATCAATCACCCATTCCGAGTCTTGGCAAGTGAGATTTGTACAGTCTTCTTCACATGCCGAGAAAAGCACAATTTCATTGTCAATGGCAACGGCTGCACTTTCAGTCATTTCTTGCTTCTCATTGGTCCTTCCTTCCTTTTGTTCTCGCTTGAGCTTGCGGCATTCCCGTTTTATGTGTCCACTCTTCCCGCAGTGATAGCAACTGATGTCCTTTCTAGCCTTTGATTTCCCTCTTGACTTGTCACGGTTTTGAGGATATCGGCTTTTGCTCCTCCCCCTATTCTCGGTAACAAGAGCATGAGAATAGGAGGATCCGGATGACTTTCTTCAAATTTCTTCATTCAAGAGGCTGCTTGTAACTTGGTTCATGGATACAACTCCGTCAGGTGCTGAGTTGCTAAGAGACACCACCAGAGTCTCCCAACTGTCTGGCAACGAGCTAAGCAAGAGAAGGGCTTGAAGCTCGTCGTCCAACACCATCTTCATGGCTACAAGTTGATTCACAATACTTTGAATTTCATTTAGATGTTCAGATATAGAGTCACCTTCTTTGAACTTGAGATTGACAAGCTTCCGAATCAAGAAAGCTTTGTTGCCGGCGGTCTTCCTCTCGTAGAGATCTTCAAGTTTCTTCCACAAGCTATTCGCCGAAGTCTCATTTGACACATGGTGGAATACGGTGTCATCCACCCATTGTCGAATGGTGCCAATGGTCTTCCGGTCGAGCTTCTTCCAATCTTCTGCCGTCATAGACTCCGGCTTGGAAGATACTCCTTCAACCGGTGCATAGAGGTCCTTGCAATAGAGAAGGTCCATCATCTTCGCCTTCCATATCATCCAATTGCGGCCATTCAAGCTAATCATACGAACGCCGCCGATGGGAGTCTCCATCTTAACACAAGAAGATTAGCAACCTGGCTTTGATACCACTGTTGGGAAAAAACAAGACATTTCCCGTCTTTGTGATGAGATGTGAATATAAAATAGAAATGGAAGGGAAGCAAAAATAAGATAGATGCACACACAAGATTTACCGAGGTTCGGCTCAATTTGAGCCTACGTCCTCACCCGCTCCTCCTTCGCCTTTTTCACTATAATCAAATGAAAGATTACAAAGAGCTCTTCTCTCAAGTTGGTACAACTTCACTTGAGGATCACTATCTCTCAATGCTCACTTGAAAGAATTACAAGTGTGAGGATTACAAGTTGTGTTTTAACCTTCACCATCTCCCCTCTATTTATAAGGAGGATAAGCCTCTTGGGTACACCACTCTATGTATGGAGAAGTCCAAAGGGCAGCCCTTTCATCTCCCAAGATTAGTCCTTCCATCTTCCAATGCATGGAGAAAGGCAATACATCATTATTGCATGCAAGATGAATACATGCAGAATATGAACAGATAGCCTACTTTCGAGAGCCATAACTTCTTCAATACACCTCAGAATGATCTGGTTCAAAGATGGAATGAAAGAGAAAACTTTTTCCAACAACTTTCGTGTTGAAGACCGAGCCTAATAATGCCTACAACAGCTCCGAAAATGGCTCCCAAAACTGTATCTAGTCACAGAAACTGCACCCAGAAAAATGGCTAAGTACTTGGCCGAACCCAACCATGGGTGACCGATTTTTATGGATCAAATCCATATTGGTTCATCATGGAGATGGACCCCGTTCCCATCAGTACACGCATGCGTGCCAAATAACAGAATTGTTTCCACATTACACCTTTGGCATGTAAAAGAGGAAGAAGACACAAGCCTCAATAACACTGACTTAGAAAAAAAAAAAAAAAAAAATCAAATTTGGGCCAGTGGTCTTCATGTGCATCAACCATTGCATGATAGTTACAAAAACAACAAGATAACTTATAGTTGACCAAACACTTTTCTTTGAACTTTAAAGTTTTCATGAGACAGTTATTATCTGAAAGAATTCATCTCCGGTTTGAAAATGGTTCAAAATAAATCAATTCTTACGTGATTAAAATTTTAAAATAATAAATATATACTAACCAATTATTTAATTACCTAATATAATTATCTAACTATAGCGAAAACAACTCTAACTTATGTGGTTAATATGAGAGGTATTTTCTCTAACCAGGTGAGTTCGATCCCACTGGACAATGTTATCTATAACAAATTCTAATTTAAAATATTTTTGTACAATTTTTTCATGTGCATGTGTAAGTTCCTAGACCTTTATAATATCCAATTAAAGCATTATTATTATAAGGTATTTCAAAAATACGATCTTATTTGCGTTGCTATTAAGTTTTAAGCTAAATTACAACTTGATATCCTCAACTAATTAAGTTTTTTAACTTGATATCCTAAACTTTGATAAATATCAACTTGATATCCTAAAAAAATTAAAAAGAACGAAATTATCCTCCCTCCACCCCCACCGGCAGCACCACCTCCGACCCCCCCCTCCCCCCTGCGACTGCCCTACCCTCTCCCCCACCCCCCGCTCCGTGCCGCACCCCCCTCCACCCTCTCTCCGCTTACGGTGGGCTGTCGGGAGGGGGTGTGTGTGGAAGTGGTGCAACCGGCCAGTTGGAGAAGAAGGGACGGAAGTAATTTCGTCCTTTTTAAATTTCAGTTACTAAGTTGATATCTATTAATGTTGAGGATATCAAGTTAAAATTTTTGAATAGTTGAGAATATCAAGTTGTAGTTTAGCCTAAGTTTTATAGGATATCTTTTGTAGTAGCACTAGCACAACATTTGCATGCCACAAAGCTTCCAATAATTCCTGAATTGGCAGGAGAATGATTCCAAAACGCCATGACCTCATTTTGAAGTTGGAAAGGATTTTTAATAGCCAAAGGAGTACCTAAAAAATGGCAGTTGGCAAAGTAGACCAGCAAGTTCTGTTGATCACACAATTTTGGGCTGCCACGACTCGGGATGTACAATAAATAAGCTGGCAAATTGTTCCATATCAGTTGTATCATCCGAGCTCACATTTCAAATTCTAAGTTGTAATCTTCAAAGTCACTGTCCATAATGTACTGGGGAAGATCAACTTGTTCCCTGAGGAGGCCTCATTTTTCTTCGTTAGCATTTTCAAAAGAATGTTCAGCTCAAACCGAATGGTCAAAGGCTGGAAGTCTTGATGGGAGCAAGAAGAGAGAAGATCGAAGAATCCATGTGTTAAGCAATTTCAAAAAGGATTTGCTTGCGAACCTTTGCTTCATTCGCTGGTAGAGGACTGTAGCCCGCCGATCGTCCTAGGAGCGTGACAATTAGGGGAAGAGGATGCAACTCGAATCACTCAATAATGAATTCCCGTGGTAGAAGAAAATCGACTTAACCAAGTTTTAGATGAAGAAACAAGCACTTGAAATGTGCACTCGGATGATAACACTCATCAGTTGAGTAGTTTTGTGCCCTCGCATGATTATCGGTCACAAAAACGGTTTCAAACCCTCATAAATCGATCTGCAATCGATTTATATCGATTTTTCGTATCAAAGCTTGTTCTATTAAAAATTTAAGTTTGTAGCTTATTTTTTTAATAAAATTTTATGATTTTTCAGAGGGATCCTGGGTACGCTGTTCGTACATCCGCTCCTAAAGTCGCTCGTGTTGCTAGCTTACCTGGAGGGGATGGTTCTCACCTCCTCTTTCCTTCCTGTTTAGCCGCTCGTTCGGAGCTCGCTACACTATATACCTATACCATAATACCCTTACGGTATATAGGCATATATATACTCTTGTATGAGGCTACACCTATGTCGTTCTTTCTCTCGGACTCCCTCATCCGGACAAGCGGGTACACCTATTCTTATTTCGTCTTTTTTGCCACATCGCGGATAACGGAAATCAAATCCAATTCTTCTATGACCCCCCACAAATGGTCCTCCCTTAACTCAGCTATTGAGCCTCAAAGTTTATGTTTTTATGTGATCGCATCATCAAAAAGAAAGTCTAAATTTTTCACGGAAGCCGGCTCGAAATATTTAATCTTAGGTGCATTTTTCTCTGAAACATTATTGTTCGGATGCGACCGGACTACTACCGATCTAGAAACTTCTTTATAGACTTGTAAAGACCCTCTATGTAGTTGTCTACCTAGGACAATCGATCTACTTCCACATAGCCCTTTGGCTGTGTCTCGATCTCCTACGTGCAAAAGATGCGGGGGAGACGAGGTCCTATGGAGATTCCCCTTGGTCTAATTCCAAGGCGGAGAGTCGGCGTGGCACAAAGTGAAGAATGCAAGAGAAACATAGTAAGATTTGCTCAAACTCAAGCAAAATTCCTGAACCAACAATGGCTTTGAGATCAGTCTAAACCACAAAAATAACTGGTGATGACCGCCATCAGAACCAACTAAAAAGTTTATTTTGCTCCATTACATACACATTTCCAAAGCTCCTTCTTCCCTCTTCTTCCCTTGACTTCCAAAAAGCACTCCTTCCAGCACCTTGTTGAGTCATAAACACAACTACCATCCTATACATGTAAACAAGTTACAAGTAAAACTGTCAGTTACTTGGCAAATATATATACTCAAAACCAGACTAAAACAACACCAGCACCAGTCTTGCCCATGAGTTCTAGAGAAAGACGAAGGAAGCTGCATTAGACTATACTACTGGCGATGGGGCTGTTCGCTACTGAAACTAGAGGCTGAAAATTTGGAGACGCTATCCTCTCCATCAACTCTGCTATGTGAGGAGGTATTATTAGGGTCTCCAGGTTTCCGGCTCCAAGGGGGGTAGAGGAGCTCAGCCTCTGGGAATGACGATCTGTTGCATGGGACATCAAGAAGTAAATCATGATCAGAGTTGTCATCAGTGAACTGGAGAGAGCACAACATGGAACTCCGATCGGGTGGTGATGCGAAGAAGCTTCTTGGACTGAAGCAAGCCCCATCATTGTCGACAAATTCCTCAGCATCATATACGGATTTCGAGCCTGCTCCGTTCAAGTTGGGCTTCTGTGTCGCTATTGAAGGAGGATTTGTGCCACTGCCACCAGACTTGGATACTCTTTTTGGACTTCTCATGTTACCTCCCGGCTCTGAAATTCATGACGATGATGACCAATTAGCTTTTACATAGGCTTTGTTATGTATCTATTCAAAATCTTGTTTTCTTTCACTAGTTTCAATATATCAAAAGTCTTCTGAAAAGAAAAAAGAATACCAAGAGCTGATGTCTATAATGGGCATTTCTGTAAGTAAAAAAAAAAAAAAGGATGCTAAAGTCTACTACAGTTCACTTGTAAAATCATATAACAGTTTCTCAAGTAGGCGCTTGTTTAAACCGAGTTTGAAAGGTTTGGACCATATGGTGTGTTTATATGCCTATGTACAGATCCCCTCTTCAGCTAGTCTTTCTGATTCCTAAAACGTGGTGATTATTAAAAGAAACCATCAAAATGGAGCGTACTAAAATGGTTGTAACTTGGGATCTCTCGTAATGATTCGAGGCAAAAGTAGTTCCAATGATGATGTGCCATGATCATAACAATATGCATTTGATTAATAAGTGTGTGATTATCTACTTAATCTTGTTTCATATTCCTTTTCAAAACCATTTAAAATTGGTTTAAATTACGGTACAAAGTAACATGTTTTCGTGCTGCAAACATAACAAAAGAGTACAATGTTAACCAACAACAAAGTGTATCCCAAATTATGGGCTTGCTACAGGAATCCTCTTCCATACAACTCTCCTAAGGATCATATCTTTTCTGACATTAGCAACACATCCTCTTTCGAAGCCTCAATGCAAGTCCACTTAAGTCTAACCCTAGTCCTCGTAGCTCTAAATGATTGTATCACTGCTCTTAACTGTAGGAACTAATTATCTCCATTGCACGTCCAAACCATGTCAAATGATTTTTCCTCGTCAGATCTTATCCTCAACTCCCACCACCTCCAAATTCTCAGAGATGGTTGACAACTTCAGTACTTTAAAAGATAATTAAACTACAGTGGTGATTTACAATATTCATAAATCGTCCCTTAACCACAGTAATTTCTCATTACTCATACATATATACTGACAAAATACTAATCATATTGGCCAGTCTTCGCATTTAATTCACACAATAAGACTGATAAAACTTCACGAAACAAACTAAAAGAAGATATGTTGATCTCTCAGGATATTATTGGCATCAAGAATATTTGTAGGTAACTAGAAGAGAGTGTTGGGTTATATCTTGCATCTGGTTGAGTGAACTCAAGATTCGCGAGTTTGGTAATGGTATAAAGAGAGATGTATAGAAAGTTAGGCCCACGCGGATAGAAAGTGGAGGATGATGTATAGATATATGAGTGTTCTTGGACTTAACAAGAGATTTGCCTTAGGCCATGTGGGCAAGTCTCGTATCGTAAATCATGGATAAACACCGGTTCGGATCTCACCGCGCTCCCAACAAGTGGTATCAGAGTCCAAGATAACAAGTCGGACTGAATTGAGCACAACGGTTGCTTCGAAACAAATTGTGCTGACATTTACAATCATAATCAACTCGACTCCTAAGATGGAGTTAAGATGGAGATGTCAATTCAAGTTGGCTCCTAAGGTAAAGTTCGTCTCTATAAGGTGGTCTAAGCCAAGGACCTAAAGCTGAAGGGATGTTACGGGTTCGTTCCTAAGTTGCAGGATCTCCATAAGATGGTCCGAGTACAGGATCTATGATTGGAGGGACTGTATAGATTGGTCTCAAAGGTCGTTCTAGTTGTCAATCCCAAGTTGTAGCAAGACGTGTGGTTGGTAACCCATGTGGTGCAGTTTGGTGAACGCGCGGGCTTAACTCTACGTTCGATTGGATCGAGATGACAATATGTTGGATCTCCAGGTTGTTTAGACTCACCTCTGGATACAAGCAAAGGTAGAGATTGTTGGGTTGTATCTCGCATCCAGTTAAGTGCTCAAGATTCGCAAGTTTGGTGACGATGTAAAGGGAGTTGTATAAAAAGTTTAGTTTCACATCAAGATAGAAAGCGAGAGGATGATATATATATATATATATATATATATATATATATATATATATATATATATATAGCCAATGACATCTACCTCAAATGGTTTGAGTGAGGCATATCACCCCAAGAGGTTGCTAGTTCGAGCAACATGGTGGAAGCATATTAATTTTCTTGTAGGAAATTAATGTGAGTTGCGGTGCGGTGCGATGCAGGTGCGGTGCAAGTGCGATATAGGTGCGGGTGCGGGTCTTCGGACAGGGATGTGGTCTTCGACCGGGATGTATGGGACCTTCAGGCCGAGTTTGTAAGCCTTCGAGCCAGGAATCTGTAACACAATTACCTTCTTCCGTATGTGTGTGTGTGTGTATATATATATATATGCCTCCAAGGGGGCTCGAACCCGCACCACTGCGCCGGGGTGCCGTGTCCAAGGGGTTTTCTTTTAAGTCATCAAGCCAAGTCCAATGTCGTACCTCATGGATATTCGGATCTCACCACATTCCCAACAGAGTCCTCTACAAAATGAGGAGTTCTAGATATTTTCCATGCAACAAAAAGGAGGAATTCCATAAGGTAACTTGATTATTGTTTTGTGTTCTCTTCATCCATGACCATAAGACTTTTAAATGGTCTTTTTGAAAAAACTTGTTCTTGCAATTGATCAAGATATCGAAATATCTTGAACTTTTTGTTTCTTGCATCTGCATTAGCAATGCCCCTAGCTTTCTCCCCTATTTATTAGAACTATAGCAAAAGCTCACAAACCATACATAAATCAAAATGCTGCATGACATCTATAATTTTTCGAATTTAAGACCTCTCTCAGAAACATAAAGGATCACTTCGATTATGTGGTCAAAAGGTTTTGGAGAACGCCCACAGACAAAAAGGAAAAGGAGACTTGGATGACTAGTGCAATAGGAGACAATAATGCCGAGTATGACAAAATTTGTGACACACACATGTACCAAGAAGCATGAATTTGCATTAATTGTCTGCTTTTGATCTGGCATTTTTTCTTCCCTGAAGTTTAGACAACATTTACATTCCATATATAGTAACCTCCACCCACCACACCCTTCCCCTTTCTTTAATGGGGCTGCATACTAGAAGTTATTAGAAAGTATATTAACGTCTATTGCAAAAACAAGCTCCTTAGGCAAGTTATGAACATAAAACTCATATATGTTATAAACTCTATTTTTATATGATCTATATTTGAATTGTCCTTTACCTATTCTATTAGCTAGAAATTATAATTGATTCTCATCAATGCACATATCCTGTTTTTAATTGTGGTTTCACACTTTAAATGTGCCCTGCGGCTAGTGTGTTTGTGTGTGTGTGTGTGTGTGTGTGTGTGTGTGTGTGTTTGTGTATACATTCCAAGCACTTGAACTTATTGTGTTGAGTGTGTGCATTAAAATTTAAAAGTAGAAAGTGAAAGAAGACCAACCTGGAGCATGCTGATTTTGGATGTCACGAGGTCTCTTGAGGGTTGTTAAACTAGAATGTCCAAGAAAGTTTGGCCTAGTTACTACTCCCTTTCCTCCAGGATTCTGCTTGCATTTTACATCCTATATGAAACGTCATGAAACATACTTTAGCAAAATATAAGTCCACTCAATAATTAACATCACATGAAAAGCTAAAAACCATGGTGAATAGCTCTAACAAAGGTTCTCGAACCAAAAGGTTCACATAGTATTGATCAGTCAAACCTTTAACTTTTTGTAGTGCTCCACCCATGTAGATCTTGTCAAATTCTGTAACACATGCCTCCTCAGTATCTTATACTCTTCATCATTCACTGCTGAATTTGACAGGTCAAATATCCCTTCTTGAAGTAGTTGTTGGAAATAAGATAGGGTCTCCACGAATTGTGAACTGTTAAACATGCTCCTAAGGCTGCAAAGCATATTGGTGTCACTGTAAATGCCAACAAAAAGATTGAAGGAAACAATAGATAACACAGAGGAAGTGCAGTGGACCTTTCGGGAGGTTTAGCAGTATCTGTAGAAGGTAGAAGTTTCATTAGTCTCTGTTGTTCCTCATTCGTCATATGCCTCATCAACACCTCCAAGTTAACAAACTCCTATTCCAAATAGCTATGAGGTAAGTGCAGATCTAGAAAAATAATTAAGAAATACATCCAAACAAGATGTGTCGACAGATTTTCAAATTTTCAAGGCACAGTTCACATGTACATCTGAAGGCCATAAATCATACAATGAAAGTCGAATCTTACTTTCAGATTAGTGAAGCCCAAGGGTGAATCTATGTCTCTCAGGATATGCAGTTTATCGGAGGAAGATGTACCCCTGCCAAGATATAGAACTGTTGATCATGAAAAAATATTCTTATATTTACGTAACGGAAAACGAAAATATGACTATCAAAACTTATAATGGTAGGTAATCTCGAATATCAAACAAGTCACTGAGTCTGATCCCAAAAAAACTGTATTAACCAGCAAGTGACAATGGTATTTACCTTTCTCATTTTATTAGAAAAAAGGATAAATTTCACTTGAACACCTTCTAGTTCATTCGTTTAATACCTTCTCCTTTCAACTAAAAAGTAACCATTTAGTATCCCCATACTAATTGAAGGAGATAAATTTAAACTTCTGCCCAAACTGGGATCTGTTTAGCACGACTTGCTTGAAAAAGAAATGACAACCCATATACTTGTTTATAGCTTATATAGGTGGTGAGGGTACAAATGGTCATTTGAAAGTAAGCCAGTAACATCTACTGCATGGGATGCCCACTTTGGATAGAACTTTAACATCGAACCAAGTGTGGGTTAGTAAAAGGTTGCTAAGGTGGATATATTATAGTGTTAAGTCTAAAACCAGTATACTACAAATGGTTAAGTGCAATTCACCAAAAACTAAATACACAAGGAAGCACCTTTTTGCATGCTCTTGTGCTTCATATGCAGCAGACTTCTTAAGTTTTCCGATACAAGCAACTGAAAGACCAGCTCCGTTGCTTTCACTATGCAAAGGAAATGATGCTGACCCAGAGTAAGTATCGTATGTTATGTACGACCTATTATCTCTTGGAAGTGAGCTCGCCTCTGATTCCTCCTCTACAGTTTTTGGATTTGGATACCTAAGAAGAACACTTCCATTGCCAATCTCAAAGGATCCTGTGGGGATGAGACTGTCATAAAGAAGATCTTCTTCTGTGGATGAACGATAGGATGACTGTTGTTCATGCAATATGGAACGTAGATCCTTTGTGAGCTTTTCAACAGAAGAGGGCTTTGGGCAAATGACGCAAGTCCTCTTCTTAGATGGTACTTGTGGTTCCCAGGCATTAGATTGAGCTGAACCTGAATGTGAGAGAGAAGAAAGTGAAAAAACATGTGAAAACTGTGAGAGTGTTGACAGGACAAAGTATGTAAAATCCTCAGATATAAGTGGACGAAACCTCACATACATATGATTCAATCTTCGAAGTTTATAAGTGGGTGAAACCACACATACATAAGGTTCAATCCAACAAGTTAAGTCTTCTAAACAGTTTGGCATATGCACTCATTTGAGGTATCCATGAAACATAGAATGATTACAAGGCACCTAATTGTCGAAATTCACAAGACATTTAGTTTCTGAACCTGTCATATATAACGTTTGTGCTTATACATGTTTACAACAGAAAAGATTGATAATTGGTGGATATATTAGCATCAACTGCAAATGAAATATAAAAAGTTAAAGAACCAAATTTTCAACATAACATCTATACATTCAAAATCAAGGCTTCTCATTCTGATACTTTCTTCTGTTTGTGAACCGAGGTCATATAAAGGAGTGGTCTCATTTCCCTAACCTAAGTAACATCCTGAGGCGTTATTAAAAGATCTACGACCACAAGCAAACTGGGCGTGCATCATGCCACCTAAAATTGATAAACTCGTATAGAAAGTTAACTCTATAGTTCTTCATCTCTCAGTGGACAAGTCTCCAGAGGACAAGAAATGAGGGTGTACAAATCAGTTTCTTCCTCAAGAATCTAAGACCATTTTTTCACCAGTTTAGTCTACAAAGCATATCTCAAGAAATAGGATTATCAAAGCTTCTATAGTTATCCTCACGGCAACTGCAGTTATCCAGTGAACCATACAACACTACAACATCTATATTAGCATACAACAGAAAATATTGATAATGGGTGGATATATTAGCATCAACTGCAAATGAAATATAAAAAGTTAAAGAACCAGATTTTCAACATAACATCTACACATTTGAAATCAAGGCTTCTCGTTCTGATACTTTCTTCTGTTTGTGAACCGAGGTCATATAAAGGAGTGGTCTCATTTCCCTAACCTAGGTAACATCCTGAGGCATTATTAAAGGATCTACGACCACAAGCCACCTGGGCATGAGTCATATAAAGGATTCTCGTTCTGATACTTCTGTTTGTGAACTGAGGTCATATAAAGGAGTGGTCTCATTTCCCTAACCTAGGTAACATCCTGAGGCATTATTAAATGATCTACGACCACAAGCCACCTGGGCGTGAGTCATGCCAGATAACTTTGATAAAATCATGTAGAAAAAGTTAACTCTATAGTTCATCATCTCTCAGTGGACAAGTCTCCAGAGGACAAGAAATGAGGGTGTACAAATCAGTTTCTTCCTCAAGAATCTAAAGAGCATTTTTTCACCAGTTTAGTTTACAAAGCCTATCTCAAGAAATAGGAATATCAAAGCTTCTATAGTTATCCTCATGGCAACAGCAGTTATCCAGTGAACCATACAACACTACAACATCAAATGCCTATGGTTCTACATATAAGCTTAAATAATGTAGAAATTACCGGAATAAAATTGTTGCTGCATCACAAGGGACAAACAGATAAATGATGCTTGAAAACCGGGGCTGCCTCAAGATGATTTTCAACGATGCAATATCTTAATATCAACTCTACATTGCATGATGTGTTTCATTCCATATGGATGACTTTCTACAACATGATGTTTATGTAGATGACGTAGTATATGTTGGTATATTAGAATGTATTTGGGGATTTTATGTAAGATGGAGGGTTGTAAGGCTATATATATATATAGCCAAGAGATTATCAATAAAAGAAATAGAACTCCAAAATATTCTACATGGTATCAGACAACAAACCCTAGCCGCCGCCGCCGCTGTCGCGCCACCACCGCCACCACCTTTCGCCACCACTGCGAAGCCGCGACTCTTGCGGAGCCCGCAGGAGCCTTCTGCCGCGGTTCCCGACGTCTCTCGCGGATCGTTCCGGACGTTGACATCGAAGGCCAAGATCCGATGGGGGAGAGGCATGATCGGGCCTACGAGAGGACGAAGAGGACGAACGTGAATCGTGGGACGGGTGTAAGGTGATCGGAGAAGAGGAGGATCGATGGAGGAGATCATCAAGAAGTTGGACCCTGCGGAGGTCGCAACGTTGATGAAGCTGATGGAAACTGTCGGCTGGTGAGAGCGCGACACGAACACCGGCGAAGTTGGAGATTCCCTCCATCGATATGAAGCTTGATAGACCGGCCACCTACCTGAGTTGGTCACGACGGGTGAGGAGAACCCTCGCAGGGAAGAACCTGGAGGGTTTCTTATCAGGAGAGAAGACAGAGCCGGATGAGGGTTAGGCAGGACGCAACGAGTGAAAGTCCACTCATATGGTGATATACATTTGGCTCATCAATTCCTTAGTCCAGTCGATCGCTGCCACAGTGGATGGCCTTGAGATGGTAAAGGACGTGTGGGAGAAGTTGAGGAGGACCTACGATGGTGTGGGGAATAACTTGAGGATTTTCCAGATTAAGGGGGAGATCGACGACACCGTACAGGGAGAGAAGACGGTGCAGGAGTATGCCACAGAGTTGGAGCGTATGTGGTTGGATTACGATCACTCCTCAGATCGGACGAGCTGCGAGGACCCGAAGTGTAAGGAGAGACATGTATGTCTGCAAGAGAGGATGATGAATTTCTTACGGGGATGGCCGCAGTGTTTGCTCAGAGGACAGCACTACTTCTAGCCCAACCGAAGATCCCTACACTTGAGGAGGCTATCTCGGCCATGATCCAGGAGGAGACTCGCATCAAGCTGCAGGCAGGAACAGGTGGTCCTCCTGAAGTGAAGTCAGCACTGGCTGTTGCCAATTCAGGCAGCATAGGACCTAAGGGAGACCCCCGGCAGTGCTACAACTGCGGAAAGGTGGGCCATCTGAGGTATGCTTGCACCAAACCACCCAATGAGGGAGATTCAGGTGGTGGACGTGGACAGTTTGGAGGACGTGACCGTGGTCGTGGTCATGGTCGTGGGGGTCGACGGGGTGGTCGAGAAGGTTATCGGACGAACCTGCTGGTAGCAGAAGACGAGGAAGAAACTGATGGCGCATATACTGAGGAGGATCAGGCATTGTTGGACATGCTGAAGGTACTCAGGAGAAAGCAGAGAGCGTCAAGCGATGGAGTCAGGAGTAGTGGGACTGAGTAGGCGTCCACCTCAGTCTTCGCCAGAGGCAAAGCTGCCATGTATGCCCATCCATCGGAAGGTATTGACGACCCACTCGCCCTTCCATCTATGTCTTCCCTTAGATCATCGGACTGGATTGTCGATTCGGATGCGTCTCGACACGTGACAGGGAATGCTAGTGAGTTTTCTTCCTACACTCACCTAGCATCGACAGACAACATTCAAACAGCCAATGATACTTTCCAGCCAGTGGTCGGTAATGGTACTGTCGATTATACAGGTTCAGTAAAATTATCCAATGTTTTGCGTGCTCCTTCTTTTGCAGTCAGTCTTTTATCCATTAGTTCTATAATCCTCCAACTAAAATGCATTGTCTCTTTTGATATTCCTAAGGTGATTTTTCAGGAGAAGGAGACGGAACGAAGACTTGGGACTGGCACTTGGCATGATGGACTGTGGTACCTAGATCGGGAAGGGCTAGATTCGGCATTGGTGTCTGTGGCAGGGAGGGCAGGAATGGGAGGACCGAAGATGAGTGCCGAGGATACACTGATACTCCACCACAGGCGGTTGGGACACTCCTCTCTTGATATTTTGAGTAGGTTGTATCCATCTATTTATGAGAAACCAAATAAGGAGAAACTAGTATGTGATGCATGTGATTTAGGCAAACTTACTAGGAGCTCATATGTTCGTGCGGGCCATAGGAGCTCTTCTGTTTTTGATATTATGCATTCTGATGTTTGGGGGCCGTGCGCCACAACTACTATGAATGGTTACAAGTATTTCGTTTCTTTTATTGATTGTTCCTCTCGTGTCACCTGACTGTATTTGATGAAGAATAATGGTGATGTCTTTGCATGTTTCTGGGACTTTCATAAACATGTCCAGACTTAGTACAGAGCAGTGGTGAAGGTACTGAGGTCTGACAATGTGACAAAGTATACCAACAAAGCACTTGAGGAATACCTGTCAGCCCAAGAAAAACAGCATCAGACCACCTGTCCATACACACCAGCACAGAATGGAGTGGCAGAAAGAAAGAACAGACACCTCCTTAAGGTGACAAGGAGCATGATGATCGCCATGAATGTCCCACATAGTCTGTGGGGACATGCAGTGTTGACAGCAGCTCAACCGATCAACAGGATGCCCTCGAAAGTACTGGGATGGAAGTCTCCATGTGAGATATTGAAAGAAAATAATAGTGGGATACTCCCGCTGAAGGAGTTTGGATGCGTATGTTTTGTGAAGGACAACAGACCGTCTGTTGGAAAACTTGACCCTAGAACAGTCAAGTGTCTTCGTGGGCTATTCGACGACTCGGAAGGGGTACGTGTGTTGGAGCCCAGTAGAGAAGAAGAGGTTTGTGAGCATGGATGTTCACTTCAGGGAGCTTGGACCATACTACCGTCAGGAGCGAACCTCGTCCATGGGCAACTCACCTGACACTGAGAGTATGAGGCGAGAAAGAGAGATTAGTGAGAGTTTGGTGACCGATTTAGGAGTATGGCATGGGAGAATTGATGAGGAGGAGAGTGAAGAGGAACATAGGAAGGAGATGAGAGGTGTTAGGCCCACGACTCAGGGGGAGTTAGTTACCTACAGCAGGAAAGGGAAGCAAACTGCAGGACCAATACCTATAGTGCCAGTGCCAAGTCCCTTGTCTGCGTCCGTCTCGACTCCTGAGACACCTACACCACCACCAGATTTTCCTTCAGATGATATCATTCTTCCTACCCCTCCCACACCATTATCAGTACGGAGGACCACTCGCAGCAATGCGAAAAATCCTCCTGATAGATATGGTTGTAACCTTGCTCAATTTGTTTCATATGATAACATCTCTTCTTCTCATGGAGCATTCATTGCGTCTTTGGATAGTATTACTGTACCTAACAATTGGCAGGTTGCCAAGAACGATTCAAAGTAGAAAGCGGCGATGCACGAGTTAGGGGCTCTTGAGAAGAACCACACTTGGGAACTGGTAAAACTGCCAGAGGAAAAGATAGCAGTCGGATGCAAGTGGATCTTTACTGTGAAGTAGAACCCAGATGGACAGGTTGAGCGCTACAAGACTCGACTAGTAGCAAAATGATACAGTCAGGCGTACGGCATTGACTACGACGAGACTTTTGCACCAGTGACGAAGATGAGCACCGTCAGGACCCTGATTTCTTTGGCAGCGAATGGTGGATGAAAGTTACACCAACTGGATGTGAAGAATGCGTTTCTTCATGGGAATCTAGTGGAGGAGGTGTACATAGAGATACCACCAGGATTCTGCACTAATAAGACAGTAGACAAAGTCTGCAGGTTGAAGAAGTCCCTCTATGGACTGAAGCAGTCTCCTCGAGCGTGGTTTGACAGATTCAAGAGGGCGATGATAGGGATGGGATATCGGCAGATCAACGCTGATCGCAAAGTATATTTTTTCGTCGGAGTGTAAACCACATCACCATGCTTGCGGTGTATGTAGACGATATGATTATCATAGGAGATGATGAGCAGAAGATTGCCCGACTCAAGGAAAAGCTTGACAAGGAGTTTGAGGTGAAGGACCTTGGCCTTCTTCGGTACTTTCTTGGGATTGAGATTGCTCGAGAAGCAGAGAGGATTGTTCTTTCTCAGAGAAAGTATGCGCTGAACCTTCTCACAGAGACAGGGATGTTGGGATGCAAACCTGCAGCGACGCCGATCAATCAGAGGTTCAAGCTGGGTGCTGAGGCTGGAGAACCAATTGACCGGGACAGATACCAGAGACTGGTGGGCAAGTTGATCTATTTGAGCCACACACGTCCTGATATCTGCTTTGCAGTGAGTGTGGTGAGCCGCTACATGCATGACCCAAGGAAGGGTCATATGGACGCAGTGTACCAGATTTTGAGATAATTGAAGGGTGCCCCCGGAAAGGGGCTGATATTTAGGAAGAATGATCACGTGAGCATCGAGGGCTACTGTGACTCTGACTGGACTAGTTGTGCTGATGACAGGAGGTCTACCTCGGGCTATTGCATATTTGTAGGAGACAACTTGGTCTCTTGGATGAGTAAGAAGCAGTCAGTGGTGGCCAGATCGACAGCTGAAGCAGAGTACAGAGCTATGGCCTTGGGAGTTACAGAGTTGCTATGGCTGAAGAGTATGCTGGTGGAGCTAAAGCTAGATCAAGGAGCCAAGATGAAGTTGTGGTGTGACAACCAGTCAGCCATCAGTATCGCCAACAATTCAGTGCAGTATGACAGGACCAAACACATCGAGATCGATAGGTTCTTCATCAAGGAGAAGTTTAATAGTGGACTACTGGAGCTAAGCCACGTTCCAATCAAGGATCAGGTAGCAGACAGTCTGACCAAGGGACATCAGGTAGCAGACAGTCTGACAAAGGGACTTAGCTCTGTAAATATGATTAGAGGATGTGACAAAATGGGCTTAGTGAATATCTTTCGCCCATCTTGAGGAGGAGTGTTGGTATATTAGAATGTATTATGAGATTTTATGTAAGATGGAGGGTTGTAAGGCTATATATATATATATATATATATATATATATATATATATATATATATAGCCAAGAGATTATCAATAAAAGAAATAGAACTCCAAAATATTCTACAGTATCTTATGTACTCTTTATATATTTGTTTCAATTTTAATAAAATTGGTTGGGATCTCCTTGATCCCATCTTTTCTCTCAAAAAAATGTAGGAATTTCAATTGGAACATTTCCAAACCACATACATCCACATTTATTGCTAACCATGAGATAATTATAGAACATGATCAATTGGGAATAGAGAAAGAGAAATTATAATAATTTGATAACGTATGACCTACTATATTGTTCACAGAAATAGAAATGATCGCACCTGTCAAATCACTTGCTTCAGTGGTTCCAAATTGTGCACAACTTTCTGAATAAGATATCGCTGACCCAGAGCTAGATCTATTGCTTGTATCCATCACAAGAACCTTTCGGAAATTCTGGTCAGAGTATGGCAATTCACGTTCAATTTTCACAGGGCCAGTCTGCTTTATTTTGATGATTTTCTTCTCTTTGGGCTTGAAAGTGGTACTCTTAATTTTAGAACCTTCAAATTCCTCTGAATCAATTAACTCACGGGCATGCAACGGGGTGTAATTAGTCAATGAACCCTTCGTTCTCCACCTTGAACCGCATGCATTGCATAGAACTGGCTTGTTGGGCGGTCCATTTCGCCAAAGAGGAGTATCTGTTGCATCACTTAATTTCAGCATCTAAAAGTATCACAGGAACCTAAGCCTTATATTTATAGATTCTTACCATGGAGTTTTTAGTCTATATATCAACTATGTCATGCCTCTCAAACGAATAGAGTAAACATTAAATTGTTCCACAATGTCCAACTAGTTTGTCAGCAACTAAACTAGCAACCAAGTACATCAACCTCCCTTAGGGTATAAGAGAGTAAACAACAATGCTGCATGTTTAAATTGGACCATATGTAACTTCTTTAACATTTCAACTACTTAAGTACCTTTATCACATCTGAGCACGAGGACAGGTTGTTAACCCTTTCTATATGCACCATAATGTAGCATTGTGATAAAATGATTGCTACATTTCAGAATGCTGCAAGAACAAAGCATGATCTATGGAGGAACAAATATATTTTGGATCAGAAAAACAACACAATTGGGTTGCACGTCCATGCACCACATACACTAGATGATGAAGATTAAGCTGGACAAACTCTAGCAAAGGATGCATCCTACATTTTCTTTCTAAAGAAAGCAATAGGTTGTTGTTTGCACCTAAATGCAGGTTCGAACAACTGAAAACTAAGTAAGTAGATATAGATATCCAGGTCAAATCTACACTAGGCCTCATTCTATGCATGAATCTAAGAATGTAGATGGTGAACCGTGATTGAAACTAATAGTACAACCATGCCATTTTTTTGTCTTAGAAAAATATATACACGCCACTTGAATTTAAGGGACATCAGCAGCCGAGCGCCTCTACGAGCACTGAGCCAAGATCCACTGAGATAAATACTTTCCCATGTAAAATGAAGGCACACAAGTGGAGAGATCAAACATCATAACTAACTTAACATGAAAAAATGATTCTTCTTTAGATAATGTCCACCAGTTGTGAACAAATGAGCATCACTAAGCTGAGCTACAACGTATAGATAATCTACTAGTTGAAATCAATCACAAAACAGGCCTAAGAAGAATGGAAGAACAAGTCGGCGCATTTGTTATTCACAAAATTGAAAAGGACTAATATAATTTTCTAAAAGACTTTGACATATGCATTGATTGGAAGTCTTTTTTCGTCATTTATCCCATAAGAAACTCATAAGCTTTGCAAATTTGATTGTAATGCATAACAAATTTCTACACAGCCTCATTCTATCCATGAATCTAAGAATGTAGGTGGTGAACAATGATTGGAACTAGAAGTACAGCAAAGCCATTTATTGTTAAGAAAAATATATTCAATCAAGTTGGATTTAAGGGACATGCAGCAGCCGAGTGCCTCTAAGATCACTGAGCTGACTTCCTGTGAGATGTATATTTTCCAAATGTAAAACGGAGGCACACAAGTGGGAGATCAAACATCACAGCTAATTTAACAGAAAAAACTGATTCTTCTTTAGATGATGTTGACCATTTGTGAACAAATGAGCATCAGTAAACTGAGCCAATGTATAGATGGGCTAGTAGTTGAAATCAATGACAAAACAGGCCTAAGAAGAATGGAGGAACAAGTAACCCCCTGCGCAACATTCGCAATCCGCAAAATCTTAAAGTACTACAATTTCCCTCAGGTTCTCAACATGAGCATTGGTTAGAAGTCCTATTGACAGTTCAACAGTTGACGCTAGGATAAAAATAAGGATGTATCTTACATTTTCCTCGTGAAGAAAGTAATAGGTTGTTGTTTGAACAAAAATTCAGGTTCGAAGACCTGAAAACTAAGCAAGTAGATATAAATAACAAGGTCAAACCTACACTAGGCCTCATCCTATCCATGAATCTAAGAATGTAGGTGGTGAATAATGACTAAAACTAACAGTATATCCAAGCCATTTTATGTCTAAGAAAAATATACTTAAGCCAGTTGAATTTAAGGGACATGCAGCGGCCGAGCACCTCTACGAGCACTGAGCCAACTTCCTGTGAGATGTATACTTTCCCGTGTAAACAAAGGCACACGAATGGAGATATTAAATGGCGCGCCTCTTTGAACGATTCTAGGTTCACTTCAAGTTCTGCCGTTGATGTCCACTTTTTCTTCAACTTAACATGAGAACTGATTCTTCTTTAGATAATGTCAATCAAGTGTGAACAAATGAGTATCAGCAAACTGAGCCAATGTATAGATGATCTACTAGTTGAAATCAATCACAAACAGGCCTGGGAAGAATGAAGAACAAGTAACCCCCTCGGCAACATTTGCAACCCGCAAAACAGTAAAGGACTATTACAATTTCCTAAAAGAAATTCAACATGGGCCTTGGTTAGAAGTCCTGTTGACAGTTCAACATTTGAGGCTCGGATGAAAGGAAGGATGTATCAATTTTCTTCATGAAGAAAGCAATGGGTTGTTGTTTGAACAAAAATGCATTGTTCCACACCTGAAAACCAAGCAAGTAGATACGAATAACCAGGTCAAATCTACACTAGGCCTCATTCTATGCATGAATCTAAGAATGTAGGTGGTGAAACATGATTGAAACCAATAGTACGGCCAAGCCATTTTTCGTCTAAGAAAAATATATTCAAGCCAGTTGAATTTAAGGGACATGCAGCAGCTGGAGCGCCTGTAAGAGCAGTATGCGTACTTCCTGTGAGATGTATACTTTAACTTTCCCATGTAAAATTAAGACACATAAGTGGAAAGATCAAACATCATATCTAACTTAACATAACAAATTGCTTCTTCTTTAAATAATGTCAATGAACTGTGACCAAATGGGCATCAGTAAGCTAAGCTATGATGTATAGATAGTCCTAGTTGAAAAGAATCATAAAACAGCTCTAAGAATAATGGAGGAACAAGTAACCCCTTGGCAACATTCGCAATTCGCAAAATGGTAAAGAACTACTATAGTTTCCCAAAAACCAAATTGTCATGTCCATTGGTTGGAAGTCCTTAGTTCATCATTTGTCCCATAAGAAAACTCAAGCTTTGCCAAATTTATGGTTAACATACATAACAAAAATCTACACTAAGCCTCATTCTATCCATGAATCTAAGAATGTAGGTGGTGAACCATGATTGAAACTAAAAGTACATCCAAGCCATTTTTTGTCAAAGAAAAATATATGCAAGCCAGTTGAATTTAATGGACATGCAGCAACCAAACGTCTAGTACTGGTCCGACTTCTTGTGAGATGTATACTCCCTTGTAAAATGATGCCACACAAGTGCAGATATCAAACATCATAGCTAAGTTAACATGACAACGTGATTCTTCTTAAGATAATGTCGACAAAGTGTACAAATGAGCATTAGCATTAGTCCACTAGTTGCAACCAATCACAAAACAGTTGTAAGAAGAAAGAGGAACAAGCAACATTCGCAATCCGAGAAATTGTAAAAGACTACTATAATTTCCCAAAATATTTCGACATGGGCATTGGTTAGAAGTCCTTTGTTCATCATTTGTCTCATAAGAATACTCATAAGAATTGCAAAAATGTACGGCAGGCGTATATAACAAAAATCTATAGGCTGTGATAGGGCTTTTCCAATCCTAAACACCCAGTCAACTCAAGAACAGTGAGGCCAATCAATTCAGCTAACTACGCATCAACCAGAGAAAATCACAGACTCCAAAACTACATGCACAGAGACCCAGCAATTTCAGGAAGAAACCATGAGCCCCCTTTGTTCAGAGATGGGCTTACTGACCCCATAATGAATTTCCTTACCATACCAACATCATAATTCTGAAAGCAAACATGACCCATAAATAAGAAACGAACAGAACAAGAAAAAAAAATATGACTTTCAAAAAAAATTTGGAAAAAAGCTGCAATTTTGATAAGAACAAGGACTGGAGCTCACTTGTGACACCACAATGGCAGCAAGGTCCATGCTTTCCCATCCCTCCACCCTCCTCAATCACAGAGCACAAAAAACAAACAAAAAAGGAGGGGAAAAAAAAAGGTAGCTTTTCTATATGAAAATTTTCATTCTTTTTTTGACAATTGGAAAAATCTTGGGGTATTGTTATCCTCTTAAAATATTATATATTTCTGAGTGTAGAGAGAGGCTCCTCCTTCGAAACCCAGTAAGGATTTTGGCCATGGAGGACAAGTACTAGTATTGTTTTCTTCTTTCTAGTAGTCTCCGAACCATAAAAAATATAGCTTTTTCTAGATAAAGAGAGAGAGAAGAAGAAGAAGAAGAAGAAGAAGAAGAAGAAGGAGAATAATGGATTATTTATTCATTCGGAAGAAAAGGAAGGAGAAGACCATTAATGGGTGGGGGAAGGAAAAGGAGAGGAGGATGTGAATAGGTAAGGAGGAAGACTTCCGTCTTTCTTTTATATTTTTTTATACTTTTTATTTCTTCTCTCTCTCTCTCTCTCTCTCTCTCTCTGTGTGTATATACTTTATGTGAGAGTGTGAGTAGTTCTAATTTTTTTTTTTTTTCCTTCATTTTTTTTTTTTCTTTTGAAATGGTTATTTTTAAAATTTTATTTTTTTATTAATTTTTTTGTTTGGATGATGTAGTAGGGGAAAGGAGGGTGAGGAGAGGGGATATTACATATGTATCCCCTGTTGACCTTGGACTTTTTTGTTAACACTTCAAAATCAACAGGACTAAAACACGAGTAATAATTGAAGAAGAAAAAATTGTGGGCTAATATTTTCTTCCAGGAGGAGTAGGGTAGTTTATTTAATTTAGTAAAATTGAATTTGAATAAGGAAATGTAAAGGGAAAAAAAAATTCAACTTACCAAAGTGGCATCTAAGTCATATATTTTTGAGAAAACGAAAATAGCATAAACAATAATATTGGCAGCAAAATACGGTATATAAGTCATTTCATTATTTAACACGAGAGGGTGTTAGATAAGTTATCATTGTAACTTAGTTTTGTAAAATGGTTCAATTAAGAGATTAGATATGTCACAACTATGTGTGTAACAATTGTCGCTTTGTAATTTGCATGTATTTGATACTTAATCTAGTATTACTGTGTAATAAAATAGGACAATCTTCTTATGTATATGACGTTCGATAAAAGTCTGGGACATAAATGATAAGTAAAATATATAATAAGTAAATATGTGTTTACCCTCAACATACAACTTTTCTGTAACTGATACTCGATCTAAATTTTTGATGTATTATATGTCATGTTTTTATATATTCGATATTGAACGAAAAGTCATATTAGAAAATGATAATTAGATACAATAATATTGCCATGTATTCTTTCTATACGATAAACAATTGTTGTTTGTAATTTTTCATTGTCAAGTCAATCTAAAATAAATGTGTAATTCGATGTTTGGTGTCTTTTCACAAGTCAAATATTCAATAAATTTTATGGAATATACTGGTATGACCCCAAATACACTATGATTATGCTTGATCTCTCTGGATGGCAAATGTTGGTAGTTAGTTTTACAACATTAGTTGCCGATTTGAAATTATGATGCAATCAAATGTCACATATTTCAAATTTATTTAGTGTTGATGCTAGAGTGGATTTAGGAGTGTCATAATGTCATGTCTTCTATAATAGACAACACATATAATAATTACGCATTACTCTATATAATTGGATGACACCTATAAAATATAAACGTCGAATAAATGTTGCAAAATAATTTAACAACGTGGTGGTATATTTTGGACAAAAAATATTCTCTCTAAAATATGATAAAATAATCGAGCTAGTGCTCTAATATATGATTATTAGATTATATATTAAGTTCAAAAAATATAAAACTCATGTGATTAACCTAAACCCATATGTTAAGAAGCTGAAAAAATGATTGTTGCTAAATCCAAATATAAAGCTAAAAATGGATGGACTTTTATTTTATACACCGTCAGTGAAAACTTAGACTCTAGTAGTAAGTGCGAATTGTTGTCACATGTAATACATTTAGTATTGGTCGTTAGGGTGACACTCGAAGTCCATCCACAATCGTATGTGAATTTTTTTTGACTCCATCCACGATATAAATTTAAAATGGATATAACAAGTTAATGAATGGGACATTATAGAATACTTAATTTAATATACTAAATAAATATAATTGCCAAAATTGGAAGAATAGAAAATGAATCATTTATTAAGGAGATAAGTGTTGTCAATATTTTTTTTATTTTTATTTTTTTGTCCTTGTTGGTATGGGTTTTAAAAAAAAAAAAATTGCAAAGGTATTTGGGGTGCCAACTTCATACTCGGGTCATTATTTATAAGTGACGATCTATGGAGAGGAAGAGATTAACCTCACACTCCAACAACCACTTGCATTTTGTACACCACTTAGTTGTTTGTTCTATTTTTCCTATAAAAAACTCATCGTTCTCTAGAGGGAGTCGAATCGAAAGTAGTACAACTATGGATTGGAGAGTGCATTTTCCACATTATGTCAACATCTTATATATGCTAACCAAAAATCCATTAACCCGATCACAAAAAAAAGGGTTTGGATGTTAATAGGAAAGCTTGAATATTTTGGGTCAAATTAGACATATTATATATAACCGGAATATCTTCGGGTATTTCTTTTTATATCGGGTTGGTGTATAAAATATATGTCCCAATGAATTTATAGTTGAAATAAGGTAGAGAATATGAAGCTAAAAATCTTACTAATTAAAGACCTAATCCCACCCAAATATACACAATTCAAACCTAAACACGGTTTTTGGATTGGTAGGTCATGTCTTTAAAAGTATACAAGGTCTCAAAACATGGCAGGTTTGCCATGTTGGATCGTCTTTGATCAGCAACGCATGAAATTTAGTTTCCTGCTCGAACTCTTCCTCCACCCCTTCCATCCCTCCCGCATATGATGTCTGGACTACCCCTGGCCTCTCTAGGGTGGGAGGTTAGGGTTTTGGCGCCTTCATATTGTAATGTCCCGTTCCACGAAAAGGCATTACGCTGGAATTATAGATGGATCGGATCGATGTAATACAAGTGGTGCGAGAAATCGAGATGCTTGGTGTGATGATGCCGTATTTCTTAACTTGGCCAGATGGCCGGATGGGATATTTTATGGGACGTGACATGGAAACAACATTTATATAAGTGAGTGGATCTGTCCCTTCTCCTCTACTCCTCCACGTCCTAATAAAATGAATGGTAGTGTTGTTTTGTTGCATGTCATAACTATATGCTGCTCTAGTCCACATAATGATAATGATACCTTATGTTCAATGATGTTATAATCAATGGAACATATGAATAATTGTCATGCCCCAGTCCCAAAATACCGAGGGACTGGACACGTGGCAATGGCCAGCAGCACACACCGATGGACAAACCCAATTTAATGGATCCATCGGGGCATACTTAAGTTGTATTACAATAGTAACCAGGGTCTACTAATACATCATGTCAAAACTAATCTCATCCACAGAAGAATATAACAAATCAACAAAAGAAAATAAAACATCAACATCAAGTCATAAGTAATTAAATCGGGGAACAACCCGATAATCAAGTCTGTTATAATTGTTTGTTAAACAGGAAAGTAAATAACATCAATGACTGAGTATGGAAGAAACATATACTCAGAGAAATTTATGACAATCACCTAGTCCTTGGTTCCTGGTTCTGCTCCAGCACCTGCTCTTGAACCTGCTTCTGCTCCTGCTAATGCACATGTCCTGTAAACCTCAGAGTAGATCTCCTCTGCTAAACCTGGGGACATAATCCGGATCCAGGTCCTCAGGGGACATAGCAAGGTAAAAATAACTCATGCCAAAATAAATATAGCAGTGCAGCAATAAATGAAGCAATAGGGTAAACTATATAACCAGGCTAAGTGAAATGCAAGATGAGAGCAGCACTAGAACTCAGACTGAAACCACTACAAGCTCTGTATCTGGGAGACGGTAGCAGTAATATCATGTGGTTTGTCTAGCTCAAAGGGAGACTACAACATCGTCATAATATAATCAACCTGTAGCATGTGTGTCTCTCCCCACCCAATGTAATCATACGTCTCATGTCCATGACACGCAAGATCAAAACTAATGCAGCAAGTCATAATAAGATCTAAGAATATAATGTCTATGTCAATCCTGCATTCTATACAGAATCACCACGAATATCTCAGGAAGATTCTGTCAAATATATAGTGTCAAGTGTCCTGGGCATAACATACTTGATAATGCAAGTACGAGAATATAAAGGGTCACGATGTCCATCTCTAGGTGACGTACACAACTCCGCGTACGGGGTTGACACCCGACTATTAATCGGACGCTAAGTAGGTCACACGGTCCTAGGTTTAAGCATGTACAATAATTATATATGATAAGGAAATAAGTAACAATACTGCAGGATGTTGGCAAGGTACACTTGTCTGGGGTTCCGGCTCCAATTGTAGCTCTGTCTTCAGTGGAAATTATAGGGAGTACTCCAATTGCTGAAATAAATATCACCATCAGATCCATAAAATATCAATCAGCTAGAATTGCCTGTCCTTGAGTCTAATTTGGACACAAGGGCAAAAATGACATTTCAGGGCAAAACGAGGTCCAAATGTGTGCCGCTTTGCACCGAAAAATGTGTCAGGGTCAAAGGTCTCCAAATCTGTCAAACTTAGTGTCAACAAGTCAGAAACGATGATACGAACCCAACGGAACTTCCAGAATTGGATTTCGATGAGCCGATCACAAAATCGCCCGTCAAGTGGAGCTTGTGGGGCCCACGACACATAATTTTGTCAACGTTCTCAGAATCGAACCAAACTTGGGTCACAGGACCAGCGTATTGCTACGAGTCTGATGGCGTAGGTTTCGTCTTAATCCGACGTATGTACACTAAGTTACAGCGAGAACCAGAAAGGACGGATACGGGACGTTGTCAGCGGATACGCGTTGATTCCGGTGTGCACGCACATCCGAATCAGCTTCTGCGAAATTTTGCACGTCCGTATCAACGACGCGCACGTATCGGTGAAGACCGCACGCGAACAAGTCATCACGTTTGGCGGGGCGTACTCAATTCCGGGGTAAAACAGGGCATTATTTTTCCTATTTTTGGATCGCGGTTCGCGATCGCCACAGGACGCGATGCACCGAGCGGGTTACACGAGCACCGAGGGGGTCACGCAGGGTTCATGTTACAACTGAAGGAATCGAAAACGGGACTGCGAGGAGAGAGATATGAGTACATGAACAGGGCTCCAAAAGTCTGAATTACGCGTGTCCGAGTCGAGTCTACCGTGTCCTGGACGTGTCCGGCCGTGTCCTGGCTAGGGCTTGAGCTCTGTGTCGTGTCTGAGTTCGCCGGAGGCTTGCTCGACGGCTGAGGGTGTCACCGGAGTCGGTCTGGGGTGCGGGTGGAGGCGGCGCCGGTGCTGTGGTGCAGGCCGGAGTCGTCGGAGGCGCTGGACTCGGCGTCGGTTGCTGGAGAGTTGGGCGGAAGGCTGGGCGTCGGGTTCTGGAGGTGCGGCAGTGCCGCCGGGTGGTCAGGTGCTGGAGGGGATGGCCGGAGTTACAGGGGCTCGCCGGAGAAGAAAGGAATGAAGGAGAATTTCCGGTGGCCGGTCGCGGGTTTAAATAGAGAGATTAGGGGAGAGGGACGGTCGGGGGTTTGGCCGGAATAGGAAGGGAAGGCGCCAGCAGGTGGAGGAAGGTGAAATGGGGGGTCCACCGGCGGCGGAAACGGCCATCGGCAGGTGAAGGGTCGGGGATGATTAATTTGGGGGTTAGGGTTTAGTTCGGGTCGGGTCGGGTTTTTAGCGGGTCGGGTCTGACCCGGATCCGACCCGTTAAGACCTAGGGGCGGTTCGGTTCGGGCAGACCGGCCGGTTTGGTTTATTTTGGTTTGGTTTATTTTAAAATAAACCCGGTTCACTTTGGTTTAATTAAATAATTACTTTTTAGGGCTTTTAAAATACTTCCGGGGTCCAATAAATTTCCGGAAAATTACCCTATGTCTAGTTTTCCATTTTACACTAGAAAATATTATTTTCATAATATTTTAATATTAATTAATAATATTTAAAAATCCTTTAATTACAAAATACCTTGATTTTAATAGCAGAAAAATCTCAGAAAATTATAGTAAATTGGGAAAATTCCAAATTATAAATTTTTGAAAATCAGGAGGATTACAATAATAAACTGCTAGTACTATTTGTCACGTTCCGATCTCCCGCAGGTAAATCGGCCATTTTCGCTAGGCGAGAATCACCGCACCAGCGCTCCCGCGGAACGATCGTTTTGACCCATCCGGACATGATGCCGCACGAGCGTGAGCCACGCCCGTGCAAGGCCGTGGTTCATTGGCTGGCGGTAAGAGTTCTAAGCCACAGAGTCGCACAGATTATCCGAGTGCAGCAGAATCATGAACCCATAGGCGATCGGTAACAAGTTCACTGAGTCGACAATAGCGGAAGCATTGAATAACACAAGTTAAAGTAAAACAAGCTCTTTTATTGATATAAACAAGTGTTACAGGCGGCTCTTGGTCGAGATTACAAGTCGCTCAAGCCTCTCTCTCTGAAATAGTAAAAGCGTGCCAAGTGGCTACAATTGTGGAATAATTGTACAGGCGATGTTCCAATATTATGTCTTGTATATGTGCTTCAGATCTGAATGCAGCGCTCCAAGACTCCAGAGTTGAACTCCACGCCTTAGCACGCACGAAGGAGGCATCCGCACCGAACGAGGTTCTCCCGCACCCTGCAAACGATCTGGTGGATTATCAGTACATTGAATGTACTTGTGGGGTGGCTACTCGCCCACTCGACAAATCCAAATACGTAATATAGGTTCCGTGCACCAACTGTTATATTTTCTTTCTAGTTGTCTTAGGATCAGTTTTATGCAAGATTTGAATAGCCTAATTCGTGTGGCAGTACGCCGTACGACATGAGAGAAAACACGATGAGACTTACCAACTTACCATTTGACCTTTCCTGTCCAAGGCAACCAAGTTATTTTTAAGCACGAGCATTCATAATAAAAACTAAGGCAATGGCATATACAAATACGAGAGTCATTGTATCATGATCGTTCAGGTGTTCAGTTACTCATTTGATGCGATACAATGACTTGCATGCGGATAGCCGCTAAGCGAGGATGACTTATCTATATGAACATGAGTCGATGGCATAGCCATAATGGACCAATCTAGTCAATGGCGAGTATAAAATGCAACGAAAGAACGTGAGGCGCTACAAACCATCCTGTCCTAGGACAAGAACTATCAGCCTTAATCTGCAAAGGTGGCAAAACGTTAGCGGAGATGCCACCCAGCTCGTACATGAAGGCTGATGAGTTCCGTCCTAAACGTGAGACTATACGTGAGTTCCATCTGGATCGGATCGGCCCCAGTGCCCCGGCGACCGTCCGTGGAACCAAGATCTCGTTTTCGAGTTGTCCGCGATATGCAATTATTGGTCTTTCCAATTTTACGAGATACACGATAACACGAGTACACGAGATACTTGAATCTTGATTCTTTGTTCAATGAATGACTTGCCTTGATGCATTCTCCTGGTTTGGAGCTGCCTTGGTGACCTAACGGTCCCGGATACTTTCAGGTTCATTCTTGCACGAAACGACTACTTAGTAGTCTCCCGGGGTTTGGATGAAAACAAGACAACATACAAGCAGACAAGCATGTAATTGTATAAACACAAACATTCACGTTAGCTCGGGCCCGAAGGTAAGCCGATGAGTGATATCATAAGGGACTTCCTGAGCGACACGATCTAGGGTAGCATACAAGGGTCTGAATATAAGCAATATTTTATTTTTATGTTCTAGCATAAGCCATACAAGTTGGGATTATTCCCTTAGCTAGGTGCATTGAATTCTTATTAGCATGTATGGGGTGATTCACCTAGCGACTAGCATAAAATATTTCGTATATTATGTGTGCTGGCTAAGCAAAGACAAGTTTACCGTAGCCGCCCACCTTAGCGATGATTTGCCTCGGTTGAGCGATACGTCAAGCGAACCTCTGAAAGTCCTAGCCGAATTCCTGGAGGGACAAGTCTGGGTATCATTAGTCACGACCCGATTCCGTAGAATCGTTGGGACGTCCCCCGAATCGTGATGCCGTACGGGCCTGGGGTTGCGCCCGCACAAGGCTAAAGTATTTTGCATAACGAGCACATATTCAGAGTACGCAAATAAATTGAACACAAATTGAAACATGAAAAAGTTCTCTTTATTGATAATGAACATCTATTACAAACTCTTGAACGAGTCAGCTAATATACCGCACGAGCTTACAAAAGTGTTCACTCAAAATGAGATAGCAGTCCTGTACATTATATCCCTTTACTAAACTTCAAAAGATATAGACCTCCTGGCTGGAGGACAGCTTTGCCACGGAGTTGCATTTGTGTATGAAGAGTTGCAAGCTCCTGACTTCAAAATGCTTCAAGGGGCGCGGTGAAGATGCGCCAACAGCTGGACTGGATCGGGAAGACGACTTCGGCTCCTCGCTCGGTTCGCCTTGGTGCGGAGAACCTGTTTCAACGAGGGTCAGCATGTCGAAACATACTGGTGAAGGCAAGCTAACCTAACTATACCAATCAATACGTTATTTTAATAAAGCATGCATATTTGTAGGTTTCTATCTTGCCTTAGTTCATTTACAAGTAAGCAGCATATAGAATTTACTGAAATGAACGTGCCACCGTTCGGTGGATTTTACCTGCCCGTCTGAATTACCTGCACAATACTTACCATGCCTTCCCTGCCACGAAGACACAAGTTAGTTTGCAACAGGTTTAAATATACATAGGATCACTGGCATGGTGCCACGAAGGGACAGGTTATAGTCTCAAGGCAAAGTGACATGCAACGCGGGTGGCGAGCCCCGCTGCATAACATTTTGCCGGGTAACATACGACTATATATACATTTCGCCCAGATCGGATCGGTCACAGCGCCCCGGTGACCGTCCGCGGAACTCATAACATACCTTGTGCACAAGTTGTCCGTGATCAAACAACACTCATAGAGATAGTTCCATAGCATAATAGTTTTGCATAGTCTTCCTGACAGTTTGTTTCATAACAAGCATATTCCATACTTAGCACGATTCATAGAACAGTTATAGACGAACTAGCATACAGGATGATAACCGTTCATAAGTTATTGACAAGCATAATAAACCAAGTCTATTCTCTTTTATCTTGGTTTCTTTTATTATTACTTGGTATCGTTTGATCGGGGCAAGGAGAATGTAAGATTTATGGTGTGAAGCTTGGAAGCAGGGCTAGCTAATCGGGTTGGTAGCCACTCACTTGGTTGGAAGGAAAGGAGATGGAAAGAGGCGCTTCACGACTCCGCTTGCAAGCCGCCTACTGCTCGTTCACCTGCATAACGAACAGCTTGATCAATACTCCTTCCACTCTTTTTAATCTCGGAATTGAAGTACAGTTCAATGAACGAAAATAATGAAAACCATCAAAACCGTTCAAGAAAAACAAGCAAATCCCAAAACCAACTCAAAGCACGAAAGCAACAAGCGACATCGAAAACCGAGGCAATAAAAGATAGCAGCGGAGAGGTCCCTCCTGACTCTGTCGCTAAGTCGATCCCGGGGGCACGGTCCACTGAATATGAAAATCAATTTCGAAGAAACAAATCCATAACGAGGACGAGTTCTTAATTCAATCTATCCCGATCGAACGATACCGTCTAGTATTTCTTAGTCGCGCTCTCCGTACCGGGAGAACGGGGCGCTACATCCTACCCAACTAATTGGAAGTTTCATCCCAAAACTTAAGAACAGAACCAACCGTTAGGGATTATTTTGTTGAGGCAGAAGCTTAGAGGGGAGTGGACAATCCCGAGCTATGTGGCCTGGCCCGCCACAGTTGAAGCATAGACCTTTTCTGCTATAACATCTATCGGTAGTGTGCCCACGTCTTCTATAAAAATCACAATATGGTCTCTGGTTCCCTTTGTGCTGACCACCATCGTTTCGACGCTTTGCAGCATTGTTTCCCCCGTCGTTGCTTTGGCGTTTGTGATTGGATGTATGCACAGCGCCGGTAGCAACATGAGGATATTGTGGTTCTAGAGATATAGCGTGATTCATGACTTCACGCATTATCCCATACTAATTATTGACCACGTGCGCATGGATGGCAGGACGGAGACCACCTTCAAACCTTCTAGCTCGACTCGCTGCATCAGGTAAATAGGTCCTAGCAAATTTAGAGAGTCGGTTGAATTCGGCGGAATACTCTTTAACTGTCATCCTGCCTTGCCTCAGTTGCACGAACTCGTTCTCCATCTGACGTTGTACTGGAGGGGGTACAAACTCCTCTTCGAACGCGGCACAAAAAGTCGTCCACGAGATCGCCTCCTCTCCGTGATCAAATTGGAGAGATCATCGATGCACGTTCCACCAATCGTGTGCGTTGAGGCGGAGCTGTAGTTGTGCGCAGGCGACGCGCTTCTCTTCGGGGACCTCTAGCAGAACGAAGTGATCTTCAAGTTTGGCTAGCCAATATCGAGCTACCACTGGGTCCTCAGTCCCGTTGAATGGGGTGTTGCAGACTTTCTTGAAGTGGCCCAAGTTGAAGGCAGTCACGTCCCTCGGCCTTGGAATTTGTGGTGTCTCCACTTCAAGCACGGGCTCTTCCACCGGAGTCGTTGTTGTTGCGGCAGAATGGTTGGCAGCCAAAGTCTGAACGATTTGTTGCAGGGTATCTACCTGCTTCTGTTGAACTGAGAATCGGGTCTCTAGATTGCTCTCGAGCTTGGCTTGGCGAGCATCGTCTCATTGTCGTTGCGATTCTAACATTTGTATTACCCGCTCAAGCGGATCGACTTGAGATATGCCTCGCTGGCTCCGCGAGCTTCCCGAAGTGTCCGAACTACTTTCTTGTGTTTCGTTCGGTGCTTGCGCTGCAGATTGCGCTTGTGCCATTCCTTCAAAAGAAGGTAAATTATATTAGAATCATAATGTATTATGGACTTATTGCATGAACGTATCTCATTTTGGTCTAGCGAGTTCAAGAGTTCGCACAGGAATTTGATCGTTAAAGGAACTTTTCCAGTGCGAGTCTAAGGAACTTGAATCTGTGCTCTGATACCATTAAGTCATGACCCGATTCCGTAGAATCGTTGGGGCGTCTGTAAACCCCCTGAATTTTCAAAAAATATTAAACTTGGATTTTTCACAATTTTCTGGAATTTTCTGGGAATTTTCTGTAATTAAAATCAGGGCTTTAATTATTAAATAATTTTTAGTTGTTAATAAATAATATTAAAATATTATGAAAATAATATTTTATGGTATAGAATTAAAAACTGGACTTAGGGTATTTTTTCTGGAATTTATTGGGCCCCGGACCTATTTTTAATCACCTAAAAATATTTATTTATTAATTAAGTAATTATTTATTTATTTATTTAATTATTATTTAAACCCTATACCCTAACCCGGCCCAGCCCAGCCCGGTCCGGCCCAGCCCACTATCCTAACGGGTCGGGTCGGGTCGGGTCCGCCCGACCGAACCCGACCCGCCGCCGACCCGCTCTCCCCCACGAAGCCTCTCCCCGCGTCCGGCGCCGCTGCCCGCGTCTGCCGCCGAGTCCGCCGCGGCCACGCGCCCCCGCCCGCGGCCACGTCCCCGCCTTCCTCGCTCTCTTCCGCCTCACCCGCCGCCATTCCCGGCCGGCCTCCCCCTTTTAAACCCCCCCTCTTTCCTCTCCTTCTCCGGTCACCCCCTCGCCGGAAATCTCGACCCGACCACCACGCCGCAGCCGCCTCCACCCTCTCCAGCACCGAGCAGCCCCGAGCCCCCACCGTCTTCCTCCTCCCTCCCTCACCGGAGCCCTATCCTCCCCGCTGCCATAACCCCCTCGCCCGACTCTGGTCAGCCCCGATCCGCCGCAGCCTCGCCGTGCCCGCGTCGCCGCCTCCGCCAGCAACGCCGGCGCCGCCCTAGCCCCCGGCCGACCTCCCCCCGCCGCAGAGCCGCCCGAGCCGCCGCAGCTCCGGACAGAAATCCCCGAACCCTAACCCTAGGGTCGGACACGGGACACAGGACACCGTGTCCTCGTGTCGTATCGGACACAGTAAAACTCAGTTTTTTGGACCCTGTTCAGGTACGTGTATCTTTCTGCTCGTAACCCCGTTTCTGATTCCGTCTTTTGCTTGCGAAGCCTGCATGACCCTCTCGGTGCCCGTGCAACCCGCTCGGGGCATCGCGTCCTGTGGTGATCGCGAACTGCGATCCAAAAATAGGAAAAACAACGACTCGATTCATCCCAGAACTGGGATTTCGTAGAAGTCGATTCGGGTGTGCGTGCACACCGGGATCAACGCGTATCCGCGGACAACGTCCCGTATCCGACTTTTCTGGATTACGCCCTAACTTTGTGTATATACGTCGGATCGAAACGAAACTTGTACCATCGGACTCGTAGCGATACGCTGGTCCTGTGACCCAAGTTTGGTTCAATTCTGAGAACGTTGACGAAATTGCGTGTCGTGGGCCCCACAGGTCCCGCTCGACGGGCGATTTTGTGATCGGCTCATCGGAATCTAATTTTGGAAGTTCTGTTGGGTTCGTATCATCGTTTCTGATCTGTTGACACTAAGTTTGGTGAATTTGGAGACCTTTGACCCTGACACATTTTTTGGTGCAAAGCGGGCCCACATGTGGACCCCGTTTTGATCCAAAATTATCGTTTTTGCCCTTGTCTCTAAATTGGACTCAAGGACATGCGCTTCTAGCTATTTGATATCTTTTGAGCATGATGGTAATATTTATTTCAGCATCCGGAGATA
Source organism: Iris macrosiphon (assembly GCA_036927795.1). Lineage (NCBI taxonomy): Eukaryota > Viridiplantae > Streptophyta > Magnoliopsida > Asparagales > Iridaceae > Iris > Iris macrosiphon. Next base: position 197,830,652 of record JAYESA010000002.1, on the reverse strand, counting down.
TTTCTGGAAATTTCCCGAGAACAGAACCATAGTTGGGATCCAAACATCAGGCAAGTACCTGCACTTCAAGTTTAATCTTTATATTGTGATAATTAGTTCCTTGCTCTACTAGTACCATTGGATGATTACACTTAGTGTTAGGATTTGGATTTCATGTCTTGTTTTTCGTGTCGGGTGGGAGAATACTAGGAGGCATGTAGTTTATCTTTCCCCCTGTCCTGACTAATAGCTGTTGGTACACGACTGTACCATCAGCCGGATCTCGATTATTCCTGACTAATAGCCGTCTATGATGTGCCAGATTAGCCTTATAACCCCCTACATGCCGACTATGTATTCTAAATACACAATTACACACACATAGTTTTTTGTCTTGTTACAGTTACATTTTCTTGTCTCATTATATTCCTGTTTTACTCATATCCCTGTTTTACAGCAATTAACTTTTAGTTATTGTTACTACTTATTATGCATATTCTCAACATGATACTTAGTCAGTTCTTTTCTACTTGTCATAATTATTTAGTTTAAGCTTTGTTGTGTATTGGTACTTTGCTCCTTTCCTGACTGGATCCGTTGATATTAGGCGATGATGAGGACTATGCCCCCACCTTTTATGGCCCCTATGAGGTAGCAGATGATACTTTTAAGGAGCCGGTTCCTACTCAGGAGGCTACTTTTGAGGAGTAGTAGCCAGTTAGTTAGCATTTTTCTTTCAGCCTAGTAATCGGGTTTGACCCCGATTTATCTTCTGGTTTTGTAATAAATTGTGGATTGTTTGTCACATTTGTTTTATTTAAAATCTTAACATTCCTATTTCCTGTTATCATCCTTTCCTATTTGTTATTGTGAATGAGCTAGATTTTAATTTAACTGTGAATATGACCTAGACAGCGTACTACCGCCGACACTGTGGCGTAGGCTGGACGTACCCACGTACTCGTGCCCAAATATCCGGGTGTGGGTCGTGACACATTTTTATTGTGGCCCATGCAGGTCTAGTATCCTTAAATAGTGTAATATCCTAGGACAGAGTATGGAATAAAATTGAGGATTTTAGGAAAAGCTCATTCACATAATAGGATCTTTTATTTCAAATCTTGATATCATTCCTAGTCAATTTTTCTATCGTCCTTGATTTCCAAGTAATCTATTCTAATCCTCCTATCCCTTAACCTTTCAGAATGGTTCAGACAAGGAATACCGTAGGAGGCACATCCGAACCCGCCGAGCAGACTGTGCCTGAAACTCTTGCGCTCCCTCCGCCTCCAACTACTCCGACAGTTACTATGGATGGGGCACAGCTACTCGGAGTGTTCCAGGGACTTATAGAATCCCAGAAGGAACAGACTGCCCTGCTACGAACTTACCTTTCAGATGCTCTTCGATCTCAGGAGGCACCACAAAAGAGGCCAGGAAGTGCCAAGGACTTCAAGAACCTTGGACCCTTGGAATTCTATGGGACTGAAGGTATTCTCTATGCCGATGAATGGATAGAGAATGTGGAGCGACTCCTAAAAACTGCTCGGGTCCCTGATGATCTTAAAGTGGAATCTGCAAGCCTGCAACTATTCGACATAGCTCGGACCTGGTTTAGAGATGAACCTCAGTTATCTGCTCCTGAGCTCACTTGGGAGGATATCAAGAGGCTGTTCAAGAAGAAGTTTTATCCCGAAGTGGCTCGGGAAGCTCTCGAAAGTCAATTCGAGAGGCTGGAATAAGGTAATCTTTCTGTTGATGAGTACACTGCTGAATTTAGCAGACTGAGCCACTTTACAGAATATATGGTTCGTACCCCTAAAGATAGAGCCCGTAGATTTAAGAAGGGGTTGTCTCCTGATATTCGCCTTGCTGTCACCACTAGCCGAGCTCGTACATACGAAGAAATCTTGAGCGTGGCACAAGGTGTTGAGAGAGACATGGGACCTAGACTAAAGCGGGAGAGAGATACTGGAAGTATGGGACCCCACAAACGCCCATTCCAACCACATACACAGCAGAGGGCCCCGCAACAAACCCAACGTCCTCTCCCTCGAGCCACAGCACCCCAACACCAAACTCAAGGACAGAACCAACAAGCTCCCACTTGTAACTTTTGTCATAAACCAGGTCACACTTGGCAAGTTTGTAGAAAGAGGCTAGGTGCCTGTCTATATTGTGGCTCAGCAACACATCAAATGAGGGACTGTCCTGCTGCTCAAGGACGCATAGCCGCACAAAAAGTTCCAGTTCAGGCCAGGCCCCCAGCAGCGCAGCAGAGAGGACCCCCACTTCCAACTCAACAACAACGCTTTGCTCAGCACAAGCATCAGCAACAGAGGGGTGCACCTCAGCAAGGCTGTGCTTTTGCAATGACTCTAGAGGAAGCTGAAGCCACAGCAGATGTGATAACAGGTTCTGTACTTATAAATTCAATACCAGCCATTACTTTATTTGATTCTGGAGCTTCACATTCATTCATGTCCGTAGATTTCCTTATGAAGCATAGCTTAGTCACAGAACCTCTTAGGAATTGTTATGAGATCATTACCGGGGGAGGAATTATCCCGGTTAGTGATGCATGTAACAATTGTCCTATTACACTATGTGGGAGAGAATTATATGCTAGACTACTCGTAATGCCAATTTCCAGTTTTGATATTATTCTGGGTATGGATTGGTTGATTCAACATCATGCCACTATAGATTGTCACAGAGGTAGTGTAATCTTCAGGCCCCCTGACAAGCCAGAATTTGAATTCACTAGAGGTTCTAGAGAATTGGGTAGTAACCAAATTTGTGGAGCCCTAGTACCAGAAGAATTGCCACTACCTATCATTTCTGAATATCTTGATGTCTTCCCTGAGGATCTCCCAGGATTACCCCCAGACCGAGAAGTTGAATTCTCTATTGACTTAGTGCCAGAAGCAGCGCCAGTATCTCAAAATCCATACAGAATCAACAAGAAAGAGATAGTAGAATTAAATGAGCAGATAAAAGAGTTAGAAGATAAATGCTTCATTAGGTCTAGTGTTTCACCCTGGGGAGCTCCAGTACTATTTGTGCCAAAGAAGGATGGAACATCTCGAATGTGTATTGATTATAGGGCCTTGAATGCTTTAACAATCAAGAATAAGTATCCCCTACCAAGGATAGATGATTTATTTGATCAATTAAGCGGAGCTCGGGTATTTTCGAAGATTGACTTGAGGTCTGGCTACCACCAAGTAAAGGTGAGGAAGGAAGACATCCCTAAAACTGCTTTCAATACCCGGAACGGACACTACAAATTCTTAGTGATGCCGTTCGGGTTGACTAATGCTCCAGCAGTATTTATGAATTTAATGAACAGAGTCTTCCAACAATATTTAGACAAATTTGTAGTGGTTTTCATTGATGATATTTTGATTTATTCTAAGACTCCAGAAGAACATGAAGAGCACTTGAGGCTGGCATTGGAGACATTAAGTAAGGAAAAACTTTATGGAAAACTATCTAAATGTGCATTCTTCCTAGACAAAGTAGAATTTTTGGGACATGTGGTAACTGGAGACGGCATAGCAGTAGATCCTAAGAAGATAGCAGCAGTAGAATCATGGCCCACTCCAGACTCTGTAGCAGAAATTAGAAGTTTCCTGGGACTAGCTGGCTATTATCGAAAGTTTGTGAAGGACTTTGCTAGAATTGCTGAACCAATGACGAAATTAACAAAGAAGGATGAAGAATTTATATGGACTGATGAATGTCAACATGCTTTTGAAGAATTGAAGAAAAGGCTGACTACTGCCCCTATTCTGATCTTACCATCTGGAATCGGAGGATTCGCTATATACAGTGATGCTTCCAGAAAAGGTCTGGGTTGTGTATTGGAGAAGAACAAAAAAGTAATAGCATATGATTATAGACAGCTTCGACCTCATAAAAAGAACTATCCAACTCATGACTTAGAATTAGCAGCTGTTATCTTTGCTCTTAAGCTTTGAAAGCATTATCTTTATGGAGAAAGGGTGGAAATCTTTACAGATCACAAAAGTTTAAAATATATCTTTACTCAAAAAGAGCTGAACATGAGGCAAAGAAGGTGGCTGGAGTTAATGAAAGATTTTGACATTACCCTTCAATATCATCCTGGGAAGGCCAACGTAGTTGCTGATGCTCTAAGCAGATATCCCATGGCAATGTACTTGACGATGGACCGACACTTGCTCGAGGACTTGGAAAGTTTGGGTATTGAGGTAATCATTCCAGGAATAGAAGGTCAAATGATGAACTTGAAGATCCAATCTACCTTAATGGATAAGATTAAGGAGACTCAGTTTCAAGACGAAGGTCTACGAAGCATTCGAGGCCAAGTACAAGCTAGGTTAGTGGAGGAATTCAAAATTCATGAAGATGGATCACTAAGACATGGAGATAGATTATGTGTACCTCAAGGAGATATAAGAGAAGAAATTATGTAAGAGACGCACAGATTGTAATACTCTATACATCCAGGAGCCAACAAAATGTACAAAGACCTGAGGACGCATGTTTGGTGGCATGGCATGAAAAGAGAAGTAGCCAAGTTCGTATCTCGTTGCTTAGTGTGCCAACAAGTCAAGGCTGAAAGACAAAGACCTGGGGGATTGCTTCAACCACTACCCATTCTGGAGTGGAAGTGGGAACATATTACTATGGATTTTGTTTCTGGACTTCCAAGGACACCTAGTGGGAAGGATGTAATTTGGGTGATAGTGGATAGACTGACCAAGTCTGCACATTTTTTACCCTTCAAAGTAGGGCTACCTACGGAGAAGTTGGCAGATTTATATATCCGACAGATTATTAAATTGCATGGAGTTCCAGTAAGTATTGTCTCCGACCGAGATTCAAGATTTACCTCTCACTTCTGGAGGAGCTTACAAGCTAGCTTGGGGACTTAACTCAAATTCAGCACAGCTTATCATCCCCAAACCGATGGACAATCTGAACGTATAATTCAGACACTTGAAGATATGCTCCGTACATGTGTTCTGGATTTTGGAGGATCGTGGAAAGATTATCTACATCTTGTGGAGTTCTCTTATAATAACAGTTACCAAGAAAGTATTGAAATAACTCCATTTGAGGCTTTATATGGACAAAGATGTCGTACCCCGCTATCATGGGACGATGTAGGAGAAAGAGCTTTACTGGGACCAGAGATGGTGATCGATTCAACCGAGAAGGTGAAACAAATAAGGTAAAGACTTCGGGTGGCTCAAGACAGGCAACGACATTGGGCAAATAGCCTTCGAAGACCATTGGAATTTGAGGTTGGAGAATTAGTATTCTTGAAGATCTCTCCGACACGTGGCACCATTAAGTTCGGAAGGAGCGGAAAACTCAGCCCAAGATTAATTGGACCGTTTGGCATACAGGAGAGAATCGGAGAAGTGGCATACCGTCTGGCATTGCCACCCTCTCTAGATGGGGTCCATAACGTATTCCACGTGTCGCAACTGAGAAAATACGTGTCAGATCCAAGTCATATTTTTGATCATTCAGAGCTCGAAGTGGGCCCAAGTTTGACTTACCAAGAGCAACCTGTGGGGATACTGGACCGAACGGAAAAAGTTTTAAGGAATCAAGTTATTCCCCTTGTTCGTATAGCTTGGAAGTATCATTCTCCCGGCGAATCCACCTGGGAGTGAGAAGACGAGATTAGAGAGCGCTACCCCTATCTTTTTGAACCTTGAGGTATATTTTAACTCTCGATCTTCCCTTTCGTGCCATGGTTATTTTTAAATTTCGAGGACAAAATTTTTATAAGTTGGGTAGATTGTAAACCCCCTGAATTTTCAAAAAATATTAAACTTGGATTTTTCACAATTTTTTGAGAATTTTCTGTAATTAAAATCAGGGCTTTAATTATTAAATGATTTTTAGTTGTTAATAAATAATATTAAAATATTATGGAAATAATATTTTATGGTGTAGAATTAAAAACTGGACTTAGGATATTTTTTCTGAAATTTATTGGGCCCCGGACCTATTTTTAATCACCTAAAAATATTTATTTATTTATTAATTAAGTAATTATTTATTTATTTATTTATTTAATTATTATTTAAACCCTATACCCTAACCCGGCCCAGCCCGGTCCGGCCCAGCCCACTATCCTAACGGGTCGGGTCGGGTCCGCCCGACCGAACCCGACCCGTCGCCGACCCGCTCTCCCCCACGAAGCCTCTCCCCGCGTCCGGCGCCCTGCCCCAGTCTGCCGCCGAGTCCGCCGCGGCCACGCGCCCCCGCCCGCGGCCACGTCCCCGCCTTCCTCGCTCTCCTCCGCCTCACCCGCCGCCATTCCCGGCCGGCCTCCCCCTTTTAAACTCCCCCTTTCCTCTCCTTCTCCGGCCACCCCCTCGCCGGAAATCTCGACCCGACCACCACGCCGCAGCCGCCTCCACCCTCTCCAGCGCCGAGCAGCCCCGAGCCCCCACCGTCTTCCTCCCCCCTCCCTCACCGGAGCCCCATCCTCCCCGCTGCCATAACCCTCTCGCCGAACTCCGGTCAGCCCCGATCTGCCGCAGCCTCGCCGTGCCCGCGCCGCCGCCGCCGCCCTAGCCCCCGGCCGACCTCCCCCCGCCGCAGAGCCGCCCGAGCCGCCGCAGCTCGGGCCAGAAATCCCCGAACCCTAACCCTAAGGTCGGACACGGGACACAGGACACCGTGTCCTCGTGTCGTGTCGGACACAGTAAAACTCAGTTTTTCGGACCCTGTTCAGGTACGTGTATCTTTCTGCTCGTAACCCCATTTCTAATTCCGTCTTTTGCGTTGCGAAGCCTGCATGACCCTCTCGGTGTCCGTGCAACCCGCTCGGGGCATCGCGTCCTGTGGTGATCGCGAACCGCGATCCAAAAATAGGAAAAACAACGACCCAATTCACCCCGAAACTGGGTACGCCCCGCCAAACGGGACGACTTGGTCGCACGCGGTCTTCACAGATATGTGCACGTCGTTGATACGGACGTGTGGGATTTCGCAGAAGTCGATTTGGGTGTGCGTGCACACCGGGATCAACGCGTATCCGCGGACAACGCCCCGTATTCGACTTTTCTGGATCATACCCTAACTTTGTGTACACACGTCGGATCGAAACAAAACTTGCACCATCGGACTCATAGCGATACGCTGGTCCTGTGACCCAAGTTTGGTTCGATTCTGAGAACGTTGACGAAATCGCGTGTCGTGGGCCCCATAGGTCCCGCTCGACGGGCGATTTTGTGATCGGCTAATCGGAATCCAATTCTGGAAGTTCCGTTGGGTTCGTATCATCGTTCCTGACCTGTTGACACTAAGTTTGGTGAATTTGGAGACCTTTGACCCTGACACATTTTTTGGTGCAAAGCGGGCCCACATGTGGACCCCGTTTTGACCCAAAATTGCCGTTTTTGCCCTTGTCTCCAAATTGGACTCAAGGACAGGCGCTTCTAGCTATTTGATATCTTCTGAGCATGATGGTAATATTTATTTCAGCATCCGAAGATATTTCTAGAAATTTTCCGAGAACAGAACCATACTTGGGATCCAAACATCAGGCAAGTACCTGCACTTCAAGTTTAATCTTTATATTGTGATAATTAGTTCCTTGCTCTACTAGTACCATTGGATGATTACACTTAGTGTTAGGATTTGGATTCCATGTCTTATTTTTCGTGTCGGGTGGAAGAATACTAGGAGGCATGTAGTTTACCTTTCCCCCTGTCCTGACTAATAGCTGTTGGTACACGACTGTACCATCAGCCGGATCTCGATTATTCCTGACTAATAGCCATCTATGACATGCCGGATTAGCCTTATAACCCCCTACATGCCGACTATGTATTCTAAATACACAATTACACACACATAGTTTCTTGTCTTGTTACAGTTACATTTTCTTGTCTCATTATATTCCTGTTTTACTCATATCCCTGTTTTACAGCAATTAACTTTTAGTTATTGTTACTACTTATTATGCATATTCTCAACATGATACTTAGTCAGTTCTTTTCTACTTGTCATAATTATTTAGTTTAAGCTTTGTTGTGTATTGGTACTTTGCTCCTTTCCTGACTGGATCCGTTGATATTAGGCGATGATGAGGACTATGCCCCCACCTTTTATGGCCCCTATGAGGTAGCAGATGATACTTTTAAGGAGCCGCTTCTTACTCAGGAGGCTACTTTTGAGGAGTAGTAGCCAGTTAGTTAGCATTTTTCTTTCAGCCTAGTAATCGGGTTTGTCCCCGATTTATCTTCTGGTTTTGTAATAAATTATGGATTGTTTGTCACATTTGTTTTATTTGAAATCTTAACATTTCTATTTCCTGTTATCATCCTTGCCTATTTGTTATTGTGAATAAGCTAGATTTTAATTTAACTGTGAATATGACCTAGACAGCGTACTACCGCCGACACTGCGGCGTAGGCTGGACGTACCCACGTACTCGTGCTCGAATATCCGGGTGCGGGTCGTGACAGCGTCCCCCGAATCATGATGCCGTGCGGGCCTGGGGTTGCGCCCGCACAAGGCTAAAGTATTTTGCATAACGAGCACATATTCAGAGTACGCAGATATATTGAACACAAATTGAAACATAAAAAAGTTCTCTTTATTGATAATGAACATCTATTACAAACTCTTGAACGAGTCAGTTAATATGCCGCACGGGCTTACAAAAGTGTTAACTCAAAATGAGATAGCAGTCCTGTACATTATATCCCTTTACTAAACTTCAAAAGATATAGACCTCCTGGCTGGAGGACAGCTTTGCCACGGAGTTGCATTTGTGTATGAAGAGTTACAAGCTCCTGACTTCAAAATGCTTCAAGGGGCGCGGTGAAGATGCGCCAACAACTGGATTGGATCGGGAAGACGACTTCGGCTCCTCGCTCGGTTCGCCTTGGTGCGGAGAACCTGTTTCAACGAGGGTCAGCATGTCAAAACATACTAGTGAAGGCAAGCTAACCGAACTATACCAATCAACACGTTATTTTAATGAAGCATGCATATTTGTGGATTTCTATCTTGCCTTAGTTCATTTACAAGTAAGCAGCATATAGAATTTACTGAAATGAACGTGCCACCGTTCGGTGGATTTTACCTGCCCGTCTGAATTACCTGCACAATACTTACCATGCCTTCCCTGCCACGAAGACACAAGTTAGTTTGCAACAGGTTTAAATATACATAGGATCACTGGCATGGTGCCACGAAGGGACAGGTTATAGTCTCATGGCAAAGTGACGTGCAACACGGATGGCGAGCCCCGCTGCATAATATTTTGCCGGGTAACATACGACTATACATACGTTACGTCCGGATCGGATCGGTCCCAGCGCCCCGGTGACCGTCCGCGAAACTCATAACATACCTTGTGCACAAGTTGTCCGTGATCAAACAACACTCATAGAGATAGTTCCATAGCATAACGGTTTTGCATAGTCTTCCTGACAGTTTGTTTCATAACAAGCATATTCCATACTTAGCACGATTCATAGAACAGTTATAGACGAACTAGCATACAGGATGATAACCGTTCATAAGTTATTGACAAGCATAATGAACCAATTCTATTCTCTTTTATCTTGGTTTCTTTTATTATTACTTGGTATCGTTTGATCGGGGCAAGGAGAATGTAAGATTTATAGTGTGAAGCTTGGAAGCAGGGCTAGCTAATCGGGTTGGTAGCCACTCACTTGGTTGAAAGGAAAGGAGAAGGAAAGAGGCGCTTCACGACTCCGCTCGCAAGCCGCCTACTGCTCGTTCACCTGCATAACGAACAGCTTGATCAATACTCCTTCCACTCTTTCCAATCTCGGAATTGAAGTGCAGTTCAATGAACAAAAACAATAAAAACCATCGAAATCGTTCAAGGAAAACAAGCAAATCCTAAAACCAACTCAAAGCACGAAAGCAACAAGCGACATCGAAAACCGAGGTAATAAAAGATAGCAGCGGAGAGGTCCCTCCTGACTCTGCCGCTAAGTCGATCCCGGGGGCACGGTCCACTGAATATGGGAATCGATTCCGAAGAAACAAATCCATAACGAGGACGAGTTCTTAATTCAATCTATCCCGATCGAACGATACCGTCTAGTATTTCTTAGCCGCGCTCTCCGCACCGGGAGAACGGGGCGCTACATCATTTGCCTCAAATGAGTATTCTCGCCTGAGCAAAGCGGGTCGGAATATTGTACTTTTGCCTTTTTGAATCGGCAGTCCGCTTGAGCGGAACGGGGTGTTACACTATTGATACGAAAATGCTATAAAGTAAGTCTGCTATGAGAAAGAAGTAATGTTATGCAATCTACTTCACATGCTGGTAACACTGAGAATGGAACATTGAACATCTGTACAGGCATAAGTGCATGAGTGCATGAGTGCACAGTAACTATAAAGAAAATTCTTCATATGCGAGTATAATTATGGTTTGGTACCATCGAGCCACGAGAAGGTCTGTAAGTTGGGACCTATGGGTCACCAACCGATATGAGAATGAGCAAAACAAAAAGGATTAATAATGCGAGGCTTTACTTATATTTCTTTGCCATATAATTTATGCTTAGTATTTTATTTGCATGGTCATTGACAACTTGTGCACAATGTTTGGTAAATTTTCTCGAACGAGATACACCAGGGGACCGGGATCGTTCGGCCTAGGAGGAAACATAGTGCTTTGGTAGCACCGGGTATAAACGATACATTCATTGGGGATCGCAACCGCATGAATGGCGCTTCGTACGCCCTTTGAAGTCCTATATGACATGTCCCTCGTGGTGCGAAAGCATATCACCAATGACCCTCGTGTAGTTAGGCTGCAAACTAACGAGAATATTTATGCAGGCTTAAGATTATCTTTGTAAGAATAATTCGTATTAATTATTTTGTTGCTAATCCTTGTTTTGCATGGATACGTTAGTGGTTTGTTGGTAAGAATCGTTGTTAAGCGATATGCACATATTTTATATATAATTATTGAAATGAACCTAGTTCCTAATAGAAAATCACTAAGTTAATATGCATGCTTTTCACATAAATATTTAGTGTCATTTTAGGCGAGTGGACTAGTTTTTTCTCACCAGTACGCGATATATACTGACCCACGTTTGTGGACATCCCCAGATACTCATGATTGGGGAGTGGCTGTAACAGTTCCGAGGCATCAAAGTATTGTTGGGACGCAGAAGCTCTCATTCCATTGGAGGCGTCTTCTGTTATAAATGACATAATGTATGTAATAGTATAATTCAATTGTATCAGTAAGATTGTAAGCCAAGACGACAAATATCAATGTAAGCCAATTGGCCAAGTATCAGTTGTATTTGAGATTTTTGTAAATCTTCTGTAAGCCATGTACTCAATTATCATTATCAATAAATATAAGCTTTTCATTATATTCATTGTGACTTCAATTTGTCTGCTTAATTTTGCTGCGATGTCGTTGTTTCTGAGATATACCATGCCTTGTCTATCTTCTTGTCTTGTACAAGTGCAATCTAGGCTTGTACGGCATCACGTCATTGGCTACTTTCGATTCTCCGAAATTGGGACATGACAAATTGGTATTAGAGCATAGTTACACCACTACCAAAATTCTTAGATATTACCAAATACTATGTGGTGATCGATAAACAACTTTGAAGTATTTGGATTGTGGTGATCGATAAATAACTTTGCATAAACAGGTTACACCATTACCAAAATTCTATGGTGCAATTGTTTGTATGTATTTTCTTTATTAAATAATCCATGTAGGATATAAATCAACCTAACTTATTTATAAATATTAAATTTTCTTACACATATAAACAACACAATGATATTACCAAATACTTTTAACAAAATTGCAATAAACTTTGTCACATGCTTCTAAAAAAAAATTATACAACAAATTATTGTTTTCCTTGTTCCAATCTACTTAACTGCAATAAACTTTGTCACATGCTTCTCAAAGCTAAATTATATACAACAAATTATTGTTTTCCTTGTTCCAATCTACTTAACTATCCAAGTTTTGTTATGACAATATTCATTTCAAAAATCCATGTTTACAAAATGAATCAACATTCTCATAGTTGATGTTTACAATATATAATTTAGCCTTGGTGGTTGGCATTTTTGCATCTAAAAAAATAAAATACAATATATAATTTAGCATACCGAATATAATTTGCATGTAATTATTGTTCTACAAATTACATGTGAATTAAAACAAAAGATTAGTTCACACATAAACATGTTTTCTTTGGGCTTGAAGTTGGATTATAAATATTTTAAGAGAGAAATTCTAACAAAATTCATCTTAAGTTATGTATGGTTCGCGAAATCATGACATTGAGAAAAGGAAAGCTATTTCTTTATGGAAATAAGGATGAAAGAAAAAATAATTCCGAAGGAAGTGAAAAAAAAGGAAGGAAAACAGTTTCTCCATTTCCTAATGATTTATTTTTTCATCTCTAAGAATTCAGTTTTACTTACAATTTTATTGACTTTTCCAAACATCGAAAAGAAAATTTAATCAAAATAACAATTTTTCAAAAGTAAAAAAAATAGCAAAGAATTAAAAAAAAAATCTGCGAACCAAACGAGACGTAATTCTATATGCAACTCTTTTGCTATTATTATATATAAGAGTAAACTTACTAAAACCAAGACTTAGAAATAAAAAAAACTTTTTTTTCCTCCATGGACTAGTAACATTGGAGCTACAAAGTTATGCATACCATCATTTATCGTGTAATAATAAAACTTTTGTGAGGGTAGTCCTAAGATTTGGTAATAAAATAAATATAATTTAAACAGGCGGATGGAAGCATGAAGACCAGCCCAAAGTTGAAACAAAAGCCTGCAGTTGTTGGTATTGTTTATTGTAGGCCAAAAGCCCAAATAATGAAGTTTGGGCCGAGAACCAGCAATATTTTGGTTCCAAAAATAGCTCTCTCCTTCCCAAAGAGAAAAGAAAATGGAATAAATAAGTATAAATTGACGTCTTAAGGTTGCTCAGTAAGTATAGATATTTCAGATTATTTATATTTAATATTTTTGTCATTTTTGCAATTTATTTTTAAATTTTGGGTCGAATTTAGGATCTTTTCCACGTCACTGGTCCTAAGTGGCCAATAACTTTCACCACTTTACCGACCCCAATTGTTGAGCCACTAAGGATTTTTGTGCTCATGTACAAGTGTGCAATGCGATTGTATGAGACCTCAAAATTAGGAAGGTTCCAAAATTTTAACCCCCTATATATTATTAATATAAAAAAATTCACATATAGATTAAAGTTTTTCTATTTTTTAGAAACTGAAGTAACGTTTAGAATGTCATAAAAGATTCTTTTTAGAGTGGGATTTTTTTTTTTTTTTAGTATTCGTTCAATGTCCTTAGAATGTCATAAATGACCTTTAGTTGTGTATCTTAGAGACTATTTGGCTGCTTGAAAGGGTAAGAAAGTATGAAGGTGGTTTTTTGTTCGGCAAAAGTAAAAAAAATGCGTATATTTTATAGTTTCATGTCAGCTATTTTCTACTGAAAGTGAATTTTAATGTTTTGATATATAATATTTTGTAACTTGGAAGTGGTCAAATTCATACTTCCAGTATTTGGATGGTTATAAAAATATGTAAAATACTATATATGTCACGTCCCAGTCCCAAAATATCGAGGGACTGGACACGTGGCAATGGCCAGCAGCACGCACTGATGGACAACCCAATTTAATGGATCCATCAGGGCGCACTTAAGTTGTAAAAGAAGGTCTACTACAACAAGCCACAACTAATCTCATCCATAAAAGATAAATATAATCAACTGCATAATGAAATGGAAATAAGTAGCAACAAGTCTCAACAAGTAGGTCGAAGAAATAATCCGACATAAGTCTGAATACACTGGCTCAATAGGCCAGGAACAAAAGAGTCAAATATAAGTAAATACTGAGCACGGAAGCAGGTACTCAGGAAAAGTCTTCGGCAGTCACCTCGTGCTCAGGGATTGGTTCTGCTCCAGTATCAAGTCCAGTAATAGCTTCAGCTCCTGTCCCGTATATCTCGGGGTACTGCTCCTCAGCTAAACCTGGGGACATAATCCGGATCCAGGTCCTCAGGGGACATAACAAGGTACAGAAAATACAACCCAAAGTAAATGCAGTGCGGCAGAGAATGAAATAAATAGGGTAAGCTATATAACCATCTATGTGAAATGCAAGTGAGAGCAACACTAGAACTCAGGCTGAGACCGCTACAAGCTCTGTGTAGGGGAGCCGGTAGCAGTAATAACAGGTAAATGGTCTAGCTCTGCTTGAGAGTCTACGACCTCACAATAGTAGTAGATATATATATGAAACAGCCTGTAGCCTGTGTGTCTCTCCCCACCCAATGTAACCACGCATACCATGACCATAACGTCTCATGTCCATGTCAGCGGGATCATAGCTAATGCAACAGTCATATAATATCTAAGGATACAATGTCCATGTCAATCCTGTATCCTACACCGAATCACCATGAATATCTCAGGAAGATTCTTTCTGCATGAATAGTGTCAAGTGTCCTGGCTTATAGTGTACTTGATAAGACAAGTACGAGAATGCAAGGGGTACCGAATGTCCATCTCTAAATGACGTACCCAACACCGCGTACGGGGTTGGCACCCGACTATGATCGAACACTAAGTACGTCACACGCTTCCTAGGTTAAGCATGTAAAACAGTTATATTTAATACAGGTAATATGAAAATAAAGACTGCAAGTTGGCAAGGTACACTTGCCCACTGATGTATAACTAAGTCAAGGAAATAGGTAGCAAAGCTACAAGTTTTGGCGAGATACACTTGCCGGATGTTTGATTTCCAACTACTGTTCTGTTACTCGGGGAAATTTCCAGAAAAGTCTCCGGATGCTGAAATAAATATTACAATCATGTTCAGAAGATATCAAATAGCTAGAAACGCCTGTCCTTGAGTCCAATTTGGAGACAAGGGCAAAAATGGCAATTTCGGGTCAAAACGGGGTCAGCATGTGGACCCGCTTTGCACCGAAAAATGTGTCAGGATCAAAGGTCTACAAATTCGTCCAACTTAGTGTCAACAAGTCAGGAACGCTGATACGAACTCAACGGAACTTCCAAAATTGGATTCCGATGAGCCGGTCACAAAATTGCCCGTCGAGTGGGGCCTATGGGGACCACGACACGCGATTTCGTCAACGTTCTCGGAATCGAACCAAACTTGGGTCACAGGACCAGCGTATTGCTACGAGTCTGATGGCGCAAGTTTTGTTTCGATGTGACGTGTGTACACAAAGTTATGACGCGTTCCAGAAACGACGAATACGGGACGGTGTCGGCGGATACACGTTGATTTCGGTGTGCACGCACACCCGAATCGACTTCTGCAAAATCCCACACGTCCGTATCAAAGACGCGCACGTATCGGTAAAGACCGCGTGCGACCAAGTCGTCCTATTTGGCGGGGCGTACCCGGTTCCGGGGTGAAACAGGGCGTTGTTTTTTCTGTTTTTGGATCGCGGTTCGCGATCACCACAGGACGCGATGCACCGAGCGGTTTGTACGGGCACCGAGGGGGTCATGCAGGCTAAGCGTTGCAACTTACGGAATTGAAAACGGGGTTACGAGCAGAAAGATACGCGTACCTGAACAGGGTCCGAAAAATCCGAAGAATCCGTGTCCGACACGTGTCCGACACAAGAGAACTAGGGTTAGGGTTTAGGGGTGTTTGCCGGAGCTGGGCGGCGCTGCGGTGGGGGAGGCCGGCCGGAGGAGGCTGGGGCGGCGCCGGCGAGGCTGGGCGGAGGCGTTGCTGCTGCTGCTGCCGGAGAAGAGGAGGGGAGGAAGGAGGAGAGGGCTGGGGCGGCTCACGGCGGCGCTGGCCTGAAGGGGGAGGCCGGAGTCTGGCGGCGGTGGGGGATGCGGTGGTCGACGGGGGGGGGGGGGGGGGGGGAAGGAAGGGGTTTATATAGGGTGAAGGGGAGCGGGGGTCGGCCAGGCTAGGCGGAGTCGTGGCGGAGAAGGCGGGGTCGGGGGCTACGTGGCCGGGCGGAGCGGGGCCGCCGGCGTCGTGGGGTGCGTGGCCGGCGAATCCGGAGGTGGACACGGAGGGGGGGGGAGGGAGAACGGGTCAGGGGGGTGTGCTAGCGGGTCCGGGCGGCAGGTCGGGTTCGGTCGGGCGGACCCGACCCGATAGCCCAACGGGCCGGTAGGGTTAGGTGGGCTGGGCTGGGCTCGGTTTGGGACTGTTGGGCCAGGGTTTGGGTTTTAGGTAAAAAATAAATAACTCATTAAATAAATAAATAATTAAATAATAATAGTTTTTAGGTGATTAAAAATAGGTCCGGGGTCCAATAAATTCCAGAAAAATTACCCTAAGTCCAGTTTTTCATTTTACACCATAAAATCTTATTTCTATCACATTTTAATATTAGTTGTTAGCAATTAAAAATCATTTAATGTCCAAAACACCTTGTTTTAATTCTTGCAAAATACCGAAAAATCCCGGAAATTATTTTTAAAATATTTAGAAAAAATTTTGGTGATTACAATATATATATTATAAGAATAACAAAAATAATTAATTAGCTAACAAAGTTAATATTTATTTATTAATACTATTATTGAATATTTTTATTTTAAATATTTACAATTATTATCTTAAAATTTAACTAAATTAATTGACTTACTTTTATTACTAGCTAATTATTGATAACTTAATTAAATTTTTTTTTTAAATTATGCATATTAAGTAATTATTAATATAGTCATCGCACTTAGAAATTTTTAAAAAATACTGAATATTAACAACTAATTATTAATTTATGTATATTAACTAATTATTGACAAATAATGTAAAAAAAAAAATGGTACTCCAATCCACTTTTGCGTCAAAAATACAATGTGAAAAAAAAAAGTATTCTAAGCTTTGACCACAGAAATTGCAACTCGTAATTTGACATTTTTATGTCGACGTTGTTTGTCAAACAACAAAAATGGGCTTCACAGATTCATTTTCTCTATTTTAATACTAAAATAGTGCACTTTGAAGCCACTTACAATTAAACGCGCCCTTGGTTTAACTTGCACATAGGAACTATCATGTACAAATGTGTACCTAGCTTTTTGGCTGCATTGAGTGTGGTTGCGCTTATATTGCAATTAACAAAACTAGTATATACGCACGTGCGTTGCACGTATTTTATATTACTTAAAAAAAAAATAGTTTATTAAAAGAGCAAACGACAATTTCTTAATTTTATTATAGGTGAAAATATAATAGGCAAGAGCATGAAAGTTGGAAGAAATTAAATGACGGAAATAAGAAATGTTTCTCTTATCTCTTGGGCTCATGTGCCTACTTTGCATGTATGCTTTATTAACTTTTGTTTTATTCTCCAAACTACCTACTTTGCATGCATGCATATCTTTGTTTTATTAACTATCATTCCCCAAGTTGCCTCATACATGCATACATATATTTAATATGTATTTAATTACTTTTTTAATTACTTAGATATCCTTATCAACGTTAATACATATTGAAATGTAATGAAGGGTATTTTTGGAACGAAAATTTTCACGGTGAAGCCTAGTTTTGGCATTATATAGTAGAATAGATTTAAGAAAATTGTCTTGCATATTTACTCCTTGTTTTTGCAAATTTAATTACCAAATTGATGTTGGTAAAGTGGTTGGATATTAGATTGGCCTGAATGACTTAAATGAGAATAATTTTTTTTTTTTAGTCCAGGACTAATTCTATATATTGATAACGTGTTCGGAACTTTTATTGTTTCTAGAAATTTAACTAAGACAACTAAAAAAAATACCTCCCACCTTAACCACTTGAATTACGGTTGTTTAATTACAAGTAAATCATATTAGGTATTTAAATAATTAGTTAATTTTTTTATAAAAATAATTAATAGAGTAGTTATAAACGGTTTAGACGGTCAAATTTTTATCCGTTTCCAAGCTAACTTATATTATTAGAGATATATCTACATCAATATTTCGAATCTTACATTCTATCCAATATTGGATTAAATTTTCTATACAACGCTTTTTATATCTTCACTAAACTAGTGAATTTTGAGAGCTTTTTCGGATTTCTCCTATCTTAGGTCTCGTACTTGATAATATTTATTGTGCATGTGTCACCACACAACACGTGACACTAATGCTCCCATTTTAGTCCAATTTGTCGGAAATATGGGAGATTCGAATGGGGGTTGATCCATGAGATATGATATCGAACTTGACTGACTCGTATGACACAAAAAAAATTTACTTGTTAAGTCCATGATCAATCTCATATATTTATATCTTATCCTCTCAAAACAAAAATTATGGCTTGACGTTCTTTGAGAAAAGAAAACGTAGTCCCACAATAAAAGGTTTATTATTTTTTTATTTTAAATGGTAAGGCTACATATATTATCTAGTTTAATCTTGGGTCATTTATTATACGGAAATTTTTATCCTAAGGGATTGAGACTGAAGGGAGAAAGATAAACAAATTACAAAAGAAGGGAAACTCGCCAACTCAGTTGGCGAGTGGGGGAGAGAGGGGGGACCGCCAACTAAGTTGGCGGGTTGGGGGAGGGCCCGTTGATTGGATTTAGTTTAGTTTAGTTTAGTTTGGTTTGGTTTTTTTTTTTTTTTAAGTTTGGTTTAGTCTATTAGTTAATTTGTTATTATCTATTAATTTGTTATTATCTATACTAATATTTATCATCATTATTATATATATTTTTGTTAATAAGGTATTATTTTTTGTTATTTTATTAAGAAGTTGGTACCATAACTATAACATACAATTACGGTATCAAATATTTCTTAATTATGGTATAAAATATAATTATGGTATCAATTTTAAAAAAAATATTTTCTAAAAAAGATATTTATTAATTATTTGTTATACCTAATTTAATTAAAATTAATTACGGTATCAAAATTTTGAATTATATTTAAACAAGTATAAGATATTATCTAACTAAATATATATCCAAAATTCTAAAAATATATTGTAACAAGATATTATCTAAATAATTTATTTATTTAGAATTTATACTTAAACTAACTACAAGATATTATCTAAATAAATTCATTATTATTATATTATATTATATTATATGTAGATAACATAATAATACAATTTTGTTTTGTTTTATTTTTGGTTTTTTTGTTGTTGAATAAATAATAACAAATTATTTATTACTAATATCACAAAAAATATAATATAGATAATAATAAATCAAAAATATTTATTTTAAAATTTAATCTCTATTATTATAATACGGTTTAGAAATTTCTAACAAATAAGCCGTCTAAATCGTTTGTATATCATCAATTCTTAATATATATAAAAAATCTACGGTTTCCTTCGTATGTATAAAAATTACATCGTCTAAATCGTCTGTATATCATAAAAATTTCTGTTTTATTTATCATCAATACGGTTTTCTTCGTACGTACTAATATTTGATACTACTACAAAATATTTAGAATCTCCTAAAAAATGAGTCGATTTTCTTTGGTTTGAATTTCCGGCAAAAATACAAATTTTTAGTATATTTAAAATATATTTTACGATTTATTATGTTTAGGACAATTTATTAGTATTTAAATATTTTGTAGTAGTATCAAATACTAGTACGTACGAAAAAAATCGTATTGATTATACAAACGATTTAGACGGTTCATTTTTAAGAGTTTCTAAACTGTATTATAATAATAGAGATTAAATTTTAAAATAAATAATTTTGATTTATTATTATCTATATTATATTTTGTGATATTACTAATAAAAATTTTTTTATTATCTATTAAACAAAAATATATATTTATTATTATGTTATCTATGAATTTATTTAGATAATATCTTGTAGTTAGTTTAAATATTTTTTTTATAAATAAATTATTTAGATAATATCTTGTTACAATATTTTTTTTTATGTTTTTGATATGTATTTAGTTAGATAATATCATATACTTAGTTTAAATATAATTCAAATATTTGATACTATAATTAATTGTAATTAAATTAGGTGTAACAAAATAATTAATAAATAAATTATTTAGATAATATTTTTTTTAAATGATAGCGTAATTATATTTTATACCATAATTAAGAAATATTTGATACTATAATTGTATGTTATAGTTATGGTATCCACTTCTTAATAAAACAAGAAAAATATAATACCTTAGTAACAAAAAATATAATATTGACGATAAATATTAATATAAATAATAACAAATTAATATAGATAATAACAAATTAATAGATAATAATAAATTAACCAATAGATTAAATCAAACTTAAAAAAAATCAAATCAAACCAAACTAAATCCATTTGACCGCCCCCCCTTCTCTTTCTCCCATCCGCCAACTAAGTTGGCGGTCCCCCCAACCCGCCAACTTAGTTGGCGTCCTCTCCTTCCCCTCTCTCTCCCACCGTCCGTCAACTCAGTTGGCGAGTCTTTCATTTTTTTTATAATTTTTTCATTTTTCTCCGTTCAGTCGCAATTGGATGCAAATTCATCTCTTAGGATAAAAACTTTTGTTCATTATATACTAGTAACTTGAAGGCGCATTGCACGTGTATAAAGTAATTGTTGATTTTTTTTAAAATATAAATTTATTATAAATACTGTTATAATTAGGAATTGAACCCAGTCAACTAAAAAAATACCTTCCACTTTAACCACTTAAGTTACAGTTGTTTAGTTATAACTAAATCATATTGTATAGTTAAATGATTAGTTAATCCTCTCGTACTAGCTTCGGTCTCTTCATCTTTACTTCTGTCTCTTACCCATTTCCTTAACATTCTCTTACTCTTCTTTTGGCTTATTAACTTGTCTTTCCGCTTTGTCACTCTCGTATTTAAAAATAAATAATTGATGGAGTATTTAGAAACGGTTTAGACTGTTCAATTTTGAACTGTTTCCAAGTCAACTTATATTAGTAGAGATAATCTCGGATTCTATTGGAACTGACCTACAAAATATAGTTCTTTTGAGATTGCATATGGTTCTTTTTTTTTTTAATTCCATCTCTACTGCATAACCATCAATATCGCAAATGAAGAAACGGATACACATCTATTTAGGATCTGCTTGACAATTTTGGGAGTAGCAGTTATGAGGTGTTTTTAGAGTAGCGGTTATGAACGGTTATGAGAGGTCCGATTTTAAGTGGTTTTAAATAGCAGCTTTTAAATCAATTAAATTCATGCTTGGTAACGAACTGTTCTGAAAGAATTTTTACAAGAATAAATAAAATAAAGTAATAAAATCGCTCAAAATCTACCGATTTGAGGTGTTTATAAACCCACCAAAAATTACATTACACCGATTTTGAGCCGACCAAAACCAGTGTCTCATAAAAATTACCAAGCAAAAGTTTTCATAAACGGTCGGTTCAAAAATACCCAAAAATCGATAAAAATACCGTTACCAAGCAGACCCTTAATAAACAATATACTAAACTAAGTATTGTGATTTAATTCATATTGATTTAATTCATATTGACTTTTTTTTTTCCATACTATAGCTTGTATATTTAGCCGACAATTTCTTTTCATTATTATGAGGTAAAAAAATTAAATGAATCTTTTTAAATCACAATTAGGTTCATATATGGTTATTTTTGAATGGAATGGTGAACATCATCTAAATTTTAGTAGATTGAAAAAAAAAAAAAAATTTCCTCAATTGGACTACAGTCTTGGCATTTCTGGCCCATACTATCGCAACACTTGGGTGGTTGTTAACTTTGGGAGAAGTAGTGCCCATCCAAATTTATCATATTTAAATCTTGAAACCACATGTAAATGTGTGTGTTATATATATATATATATATATATATATATATATATATATATATATATATATATATATATATATATATATAGAGAGAGAGAGAGAGAGAGAGAGAGAGAGAGAGAGAGAGAGAGAGAGATATTAAGCTTATTTTAGTCCTTAACCCCATGCTTTGTCCAATGTCCTCATCAAATAAAGATCATATGTCAGCTTAATGAGTTTACGTTTGTTTTTCTTTTGAAAGGGAGTAGGTTTCATCCTGTCTTCCACTGAGAAAAATTCCTGCAAAAGAAGACATATCACCAACATTGCAAGTTCCATCCCTTTGTACTATAAAACATTGCATTATGCAGCTGGATGCTAAACTGGTAGTTGATCTTATTAAACAATCAGCAGGTGACTAATTAGTTTCCTCCACAATTGATGGTCTTTACTCTCTGTCATGTCATTTTAATTTAATTGGGAATGAATTAGGAGATGAGGTTGTACTAGACCTGTCAATTGGTCGGACCGAACTAGTCCGACACAAAAAAATGGTGCATATATCGGTCCAGTCCGATTAATTGTGGCCCCGTACTGACCCGGAGGGCATACTAGGCCTCAAATCGCAGCCGATAACACAAGATCCAATTTGGCTACAAGATCCAATTTGGCCAGAAAGTTGAGGTTGACAAATTAATTACCTAGATACAGTTCAGGGTATCTATCGGGACGGCCTGGGCTGGGTCAGCCCGGAGATGAAGACGGACTGAAAAACCATAAACCTAATTCGGCCCAAAACCCATGAATTAGCGGCTCGGGCTTGATAGTGCTGGATCCGGACCAGGTCCAGATTGGCCCGTGGGAAATAAAGAAAAATTGACCTTTCAAAAAGATTGGCTTAAGAAAATATAATTAATTCAAAAAACTTTATTAGTTTAAGAAAATTAATATAACTTTTTTTATTTGTAAACAAAAAAAAAAATTGCAGTTTTTTTTACAATTTGATTTTCAAGTCTTCGATCTGATGGTCAGTTAATTGTTCAGTTTTTCCTCTTCCAGTAGTGTCGTCCTTTCAGCAAAATGATCAAAATATTCTTGATTAACGGTAAAAACGGATATAATTTGGGAGTATTTTGGTTAAAATATTTTCCTTTATATAAATATGGTTGTTGGAAGATTTTTTTATACTAAAATATTCCTCCCAATGTTTTAAAAACAGATATATTGATAAAGAATCCCACAAATACTAATATATGTGGGTCCCCCCGCGCGGGGGGGGGGGGGGGGGGGGGGGGGGGGGGAGGGGGGTGGTTGATCGGGCCTGGATAGGACTTTGGCCGGGTTGTTGATCGGGCCGGGTCGGATCGGATCGGGTTGGTGGGGTGGAGCAAACACAATTTTGTCCATTTTTTGGTCGGACCGAGCTTTTGGGTCGTACACTAGAACCCAGTCCGAACCCGAGTATAATGCGGGTCGGATCGGCCCGTTCACATGACCCGAGTCAAATTTCGAACCGCCCAACCCAATTATCGCCTTGATATACAAGAATTTTTTTTTTATTGGCCAACTAATCCCCTAGATGAAAAACTATTTTTTAAGTTAAAATATTATTTGTTTGATAGAAACTAATTAATCATCTAGATATGGTAAAAAATAGAAATTTCAACTTAACGATTGAAACTATTTTTTTATATTTGATAATTTTATTTTATTTGGTCTAGATCTGACTCGATTCGATCCAAAATTTATCATGTTGTGGGCTACGTGCCGAACTGGCTGGGCTGGGATAAGATTTTTTCACCCTTTAAGTCCGGATCGACCCAACTCGCTACAGCCTACAGGACGTGGATCCGAAAGATCTACCCCAAACTTGATATCATCCATCCAAATTTTGTGTCGGTTCCACTCGAACCATTTGACAGCTCTAGGTTCTATGAAACTAACGTGTAGTTAAGTATCAGATGGATATGTATGGGGATTCCACTATTTAGTTTAGTTGTGTATGACGAGTGATAGTGTACTAATGCCTAATAAGAGCATCATTAGTATTTGAGATTATCAAATACAATTTGGGGTCCAAAATTTAAAAAAAAAAAAGGTAAATGTAGAATGAGTTGGGTTTGTATGAGAATAGTAGAAAATAATAAAGCGAGCTCTGGTCCCAAAGACTGCATGGTCAAAAATTGATGTAAAATAATAATAATGTAAAATCTAGAATCTAGAAAGTTGGGCTCCAAATTGGGACATATTATTCTAAAAAAATGAGTTTCTACAATATAGAATCAAGAAATTGGAGGCCCAACCTATAGCTCCCATGGGTAGGATGGAACCCAAAATCTAGAAATTGGAACTAGGGATGTGTTTGTCATTTAATATCAAAACGAGAACTGAAAGAACAAGATTTGATTAACAAACTAAGAGAGTACAAAGAAGAATCATAGGAGGCAATTTAAGTACAAATTTATTTTCTGGGGGGTGATGATGGAGGGTTAGGAGTGTAGCAACTCTCTTTACTCCATGGACGATCCGATGCTGTCACGTCCCAGTCCCAAAAATGTCAGGAACTAGGCCACGTGTCACTGGCCAGCTGACACGTCACTAAGGGCTTAATCCACTTTGATGGACCCAAAGGGACGTGCTACGCTGTCCTAAAATACTACAAGTATAGAACAGGTAAAACTATCTCATCCACAACAATATGTCAGAAAAACAAGAGCTGAAATATATATATAACTGAGTCTGATACAGTACACAACTGGTGAGATTACAAGCCTACTACAAAAACTGATAATAGCGCAGAAAAATCAGATAGACTAAGCAGTGTCTATCTGATCAAAACATCTCCATCTCTAGGTAGCAGCATCTAGGGTCAAGCCTACTCTGAGGGTGTCTCCTCGAGCTCCTCCTCGGTAGCACATCTGGCCTCCTGATCAGGCCCGTACACTGTGGGGTAGAAAGCCTCATCTAGATCTGGCAAGGAACCAGGTCCTCAGTGGGACGTAACAAGATACAGAAAAATGACATGCCATGTAATGTAAAATACTGAATAAAGAAATAAAATAAATACAGGGTACTAACCATACTAAGTGAAAATGCAAGTAAAGATCCAGTAGTACGCATGGGAATGTGTGGCTAGACATACGCTGACGTAATTCACCAATCGTGGCGACTGGCTAGTATAGGTGTCGTATGCCCCCGACTCAGGGAACTCTGCAATCGACCAACACTGGTACGAAGGTATAAAACATTATTGGAGGGGGTGTCCCATACGTTAACTAGTTATCTTTCCCATCCCAATGAAACTAAATGTCAAGTCGTACATTTCCTGAGTTGTTCTAATCCGTGATGCGGGTCACACGTACTGGTAGCTAATCAAATACGCAGCTCGCATCCATATATGAAATGCAACCATGTTGCGTGTTCCCGTGATGGGGTCTAGGAGAATATTAGGATATTCTCTCAGCTGTTTGGTGAGTCGATAATATCATGTCAACATAACAGTTGACGGTACCCAAGGCAGTCTCAGGTGATCAGGGTATATGAATTTCAAAACAAGCAGATATCAATAATTTAATTTAAACATTAACTTGGCAAGGTATACTTGCCTACTCCCTGATAGTGTTGGAACCTTGATTTCACAGTCAGTTGTGAAGGTGCTGGTGACAGGGGGTCACTGGCTGTGCTGAAGTTGGTTTCTGTTAAAATAGGCAGGGTTCGTAAATATTAAGGCTGTATACAAAACATATATCTATATAATATAGATATATATATAGTAGGTATATATATATAATATATATAGCAGTATATAGTATATAAAGAACAAATAAAAGCAGGTATAAACATATAGTAGCAGGGTATATCCACTTGCTATAATATAGTATTGAAATGACAGGACAGAATTTTATACATATATGAATGCTGTACTATTCAGCAATATATAATATATAAATATTATCAGGGTCTATATGTGACCACTGGATAATATCATAAATTGAAATGACAGTGCAGAATTTAAGTATGTATATAGATATTTATATATAAATATATAAGGAATAAAAGACAATGCAGGAATTAAATATATAAGTATAGGTACTGTATTATCCAGTACAATGTTATATATATATATAGTATAAATAAATGACATTGCAGAAATATAAAATTATATTTTTATAATAAGCTGTATTATCCAGCTGTATTTTTAATATATATACATATAGATAATATATATATATATAGTTATATATATATATATAATAGGTGCAGAAAAATAAATGCAGAAAAGTAAATAAAAAGAAAATGCAAATATACATATAAATATATGTATACACATATATTTATATAACAGAAATTTACATATATTAATAATTATATAACATATACAAATATGTTATATATATTATAGTATACATATTATATATATAAATATATAATATATATATACTATAGATATATATATATATAATATTACATAATATTATATGGTAGTTATATACATATATACATATACATATATATATAAAATATATATAGATATATATATATATAATATATATACAGTACAATATACTGTAAATAGTATAATACATATATATATAAAATTATACTTATAAATACATGGTAATATACATATATATATACATATATATATATATACATATACATATATATATGCATGTATTGTAGATTATATTCGTATTTATGAATAGTATAGGTATATATACCTTTACAGGTGGCAAGGGGGGTCCCACGCGGTGCTGCCGGCGGGAGGACGGCGGCGGAGCTGGCCGGAGGCGGCCGGAGGAGCAGCAGCAGTGGCAGTGGCCACTGGCAGCAGCAGCAGCAGTTGCAGCTTGCGGGGGCGCTGGCCGGCGGAGGAGCGGCGGAGGTGGCCGGGAAGGCGGAGGGTTCAGTAGAGGGGAGGACGGAGGTGAGGTTGGCGGTGGTGGCGGGGGTCTACGGCGGTGGTGGTGGCGGCTAGAGGCGTCGGGGAGAGGAGTGGCAGGTTAGGGTTGGGGGTGGCCGAGGGTGTTGCGGGGGCTAGGGCGGCCGAAGGCGGTGACGTGGGGGGCTGAGGTGGTGGTGGTAGGTAGGGGAGGTCGGGGCGAAGGGTTTGGGTAGGGTGGCGGTGGTCGGCGACGGCCGGAGGCGGCGGGGGAGGTGAATGGGAGTGTTGGTGCTGCTGTGGACAGTGAGGAGAGGGGGAGGGTGCGGGGGCTGTAGCCGGCGGAGCAGGGCGGCGCTGGCGGTGGTGCTTGGCCGGAGGGAAGAGGGAAGGGTGGCGAAGGGTTGGGCCGAGTTTGGCCGGAGGCGGTGGTCGGAGGTGGCCGGAGGGAAGGGTTGTAGTAAATTTGAATGGGGGGTTTAGGGTTTAAATAGGGTTTTGATAATGGCAAAGTTGTAAATACCTTGAAGTGTGAGGGTATTTTGGTATTTTGTTGTTTTTGAGATATTTTCCAGCAGAAATGTCTGGATTTTATGGTGGGTCCCACCCACCTATGGTCTAGTCAATAAGGTTAGGCCACCTAGCATGAAATTTTGCATTTTAAACCCTATCTTTTCAATAATTGCATAATTGCATAAATTTGGTATTTTGCGTAATTTCGCAATTTACCTGATTTTAAATACTGATTTCCTGAAATTCTAAATTGTATAGAAATGAGGGAAAATAGCTGGGGGAAAATATTTTGGACAGTGTGGGGTGATTCTGGGCAGGTGCAGGGTCTGATATTGCAGGTGATACGGTCATCGTATTTATTATTTAATAAATACTGCGCACGGTGTTCATTAATTATTCTGAGGCTGTTAGGGTCATAATTTTTCTACGGTGTCAAAACGATAATTGTAATACAATTAGAGTAGAATATTATCGTATTTTTGTTTGGCAAAAACAGGTGCCTACTGGTCCTCAAATCTCTAGGGGTACAGAGATGGGTAAAGAGCAGAAAATTAAATAGGAAATAAATACATACGTTTGTAACGATATTTGTGCGACTAAAACGAAGCACCAGATGAGGTTTCTGGAAGTTGCACAAAATACAGAAAAAGTAGTCTGACTAGTCTAGAGCTGGAATGTAAAATTTGTTTAAGGTTAATAGCTAGGGTGATATCCTAATTAATTGTGTAACAAACAAGTGTACAATCAATAGGTTATATAATAAATAAAATTTAAAAAAAAAGTTGCACAAATTCAAATTAGTCTAAACTAATCTTAAATTACTGAAATCTGGTCGAGGGAGTTTACAATCTACCCTCCTTAGAATATTTCGTCCTCGAAATAAAAACAACCATATAATGAGAATGAAAAAGGACATATGATGATTAAGAAAGATTGAATTTGAAATATTGGACATACCCTGGTTTGGAAATAGGTGGGGATAACGCTGACGAATATCCTCTTCTCGTTCCCAGGTGGATTCACCTGGTGCATGATGTCTCCATGCAACGCGAACGAGGGGAATAGTCTGGCCTCGCAACACTTTCTCGCTACGGTCCAGAATCTCTACAGGCTCCTCCTGATAAGATAAGCTTGGCCCGATAGTGATCTCTGAGTAGTCTAGCACATGACTCGGGTCTGGAATGTACCTCCTCAGCTGAGATACGTGGAAGACGTCATGTACCCCCTCCAAAGTCTGAGGTAGAGCTAGTCTGTAAGCCACTTCTCCGACGCGATCTAGCACATCGAAGGGCCCAATGTACCTTGGACTTAGCTTCCCTCTTCCTCCAAATCTGATAGTTCCTCGAGTAGGTAAGATCTTCAAGAACACATGTTCCCCTACTTGGAACTCTAGAGGTCGGCGATGAATGTTGGCCCAGTGCTTCTGCCTGTCTTGTGCAGCTCGTAGGTGTCCCTGGATCTTCTTTACTTTCTCCACCGTACGAATAATCAGTTCTGGTCCCAAGATCTGTCTCTCACCAACATCACTCCAGCATACTGGGGAACGGCATTTCCTTCCATACAAAGCTTCAAAGGGAGCCATTTGAATGCTCGCTTGATAGCTGTTGTTGTAGAAAAATTCCACCAGGTGTAGATGATCTTCCCATGATCCGCTGAAATCAAGCATGCAGGCTCTCAGCATATCTTCAAGTGTCTGGATGGTGCGTTCTGATTGGCCATCTGTTTGTGGGTGATACGAGGTGCTGAACTTGAGGCGGGTACCAAGACTTTCTTGCATACTTCGCCAAAAGTAAGATGTAAATCTCGTATCTCTGTCAGATACTATGCTGACTGGTACTCCATGCAGACGCACTACCTCCTTCATGTATATGTCCGCCAAGACTTCTGTAGATTGTCCAACTCTAAAAGGTAGAAAATGAGCAGCCTTTGTGAGTCTATCTACGATTACCCATACAGCATTACGACCACTAGGACTTCTTGGGAAGCCCGTAACAAAGTCCATCGTAATGTGTTCCCATTTCCACTCGGGTATTGGGAGGGGTTGAAGTAGACCGGCAGATCTTTGATGCTCAGCCTTGACCTGCTGACACACCAGGCATTTGGCCACAAAGCGTGCTATCTCTCGCTTCATTCCATGCCACCAGTAATATTGCCGCAGATCTCTGTACATCTTTGTGCCTCCTGGATGTATAGAGTATACTGAGCTATGAGCTTCTGACATCAGCTCATTACGAAGTTCTCCATTTGGAACATAAAGACGATTTCCACATCTTAGAGTCCCATCTTCGTGTATGCGACATCCTGTCTGAATTCCAGCCTCTGTTCTTTGTCGAAGCCTCTGAAATCTTGCATCTGTTGGTAGAGCAGCTTTGATTCTTTCTACCAAAGTTGATTGCAGCTGATAGTTTGATAATTGGCCATCAAGTCCTGGCATAATGACCTCTATTCCCAAATTTTCTAGATCTCTCAGAAGACCTGGTTGGGTGATCATAAAGAATGTCGAGGGTCTTCTGCTTAGAGCATCTGCCACCATATTAGCTTTCCCTGGATGGTACTGTAGATCAATTTCGAAATCCGCCATCACTTCGAGCCATCGTCTTTGTCTCAGATTTAGGTCCTTCTGGGTGTAGACGTACTTCAAACTTTTATGATCGGTGAATATCTCCACTCTTTCGCCATATAGATAGTGTCTCCATAGCTTCAGGGCGAAGATGACTGCGGCAAGCTCCAGATCGTGAGTGGGGTAATTCTTCTCATGAGTCCTCAACTGTCTTGAGGCATAAGCTACAACTTTCCCATGTTGCATTAAGACACAACCAAATCCTTTTCCGGATGCATCGCTATATATGACGAAACCTCCGGATCCAGATGGTATAGTCAAGATGGGAGCTGTAGTTAGACGCTTCTTCAAGTCATCAAAAGCTGTCTGGCAATCTTCAGTCCATATGAACTCCTGCTCTTTGCGAGTAAGACGGGTAATCGGCTCCGCGATTCTTGCAAAGTTTTCTACGAACTTCCGGTAATATCCGGCAAGTCCTAGAAAGCTTCTCACCTCTGAGACGTTGGTCGGGGTTAGCCACGTCTCAACAGATGAGATCTTTGCTGGGTCTACCGAGATGCCTTCTCCTGTGATAACGTGTCCAAGAAATGCGACACGGTCCAGGAAGAATTCACACTTGCTCATCTTAGCATAAAGGCTCTCCCGTCTCAGCGTCTCTAATACCAACCTTAAGTGCTCTTCATGCTCCTCGTGGCTTTTTGAATACACCAGAATATCGTCGATGAAGACTACCACGAACTGGTCCAGATATTGGTGGAAGACTCTGTTCATCAGATTCATGAATACGGCAGGTGCATTAGTTAGTCCAAAAGGCATCACCAGGAACTCGTAATGACCATAACGAGTCCTGAATGCTGTTTTTGGAATATCTTCCCTGCGTACCTTAACCTGATGATAACCTGATCTCAAGTCTATCTTCGAGAATACCACGGCTCCTGTTAGTTGATCGAACAGGTCGTCAATTCTCGGCAAAGGGTACTTGTTTTTGATTGTCAGAGCGTTGAGGGCTCTGTAATCAATGCACATGCGATATGTTCCGTCCTTCTTTGGTACAAACAACACTGGTGCTCCCCAGGGTGATGCACTAGGACGAACAAATCCCTTGATCTGTAGTTCCTCCAGTTGAAGCTTCAGCTCGTCAAGCTCCTTCTTCGCCAGTCGGTATACATTGGAGGATACTGGTGCAGCTCCGGGTATCAACTCAATAATGAACTCCACTTCTCTGTCAGGCGGTAGGCCTGGCAATTCTTCTGGAAATACGTCCTCGAACTCTGCTACAATTGAGGGAAGTGCTGTCTCCATCGCCATGTAAGCTCTAGGAGTCTGGCCTACTCCTTGCTCGATGGTTCCTCGGACATATTCGAACTCTGGGTGATCTGGGGGTCTAAAGATAACACTACCCTTTCGGCAGTCTAGGATAGCATCGTTCTGGCTTAGCCAGTCCATGCCTAAGACAACATCGAAATTTGGCATTGGAAGTACCAAAAATCGTGCTCTTAGTCCTTTACTACAAACAACTACTGGGCAGGTTTTGATAATGTTGGTAACTGGAACAATACCTCCTCCAGTAAGTATTTTCCAACACTTGGGTAGCGGCGAAGTAGATAGTTTGTGCATGGCTACGAATCTACTGGATATGAAAGACAAAGTAGCCCCAGAATCGAATAACACAGTTGCAGGTAATGATGCAACTAAAATGGTACCTGTTATAGTCTCCCCTTCAGGTTCCTATGCAACAGCAGCTAACGCAAAGGCTTGTCCCTGCCTTTGTCCACCGGCTTGTTGTCTGGCCTTGAACTGGGTCTCCTGAGTAGGCAGAGGTGCTCCTCTCTGATATCCTCCTGATGTGGAGGGAAGCATCTTCTGAGCTTGTGCTCCTGGCTTCTGCCCTTGTTGAGGTGCTGCATCTCTACGTTGTGGGCAGTCTTTGGCCATATGATTTCTAGCTCCACATAGCAGGCATAATCCCAGCTTCTTTCTACAGTCATTGGCAAAATGCCCCTTCTTGCCACAAAAGTGACAAATCGGGAGCTCCCTCTTCTGGTAAGGCCCCGTCGTCTGTTGCGTCTGATATTGGGGACGACGTATAGGTCCTCCTGCTCCGTGCTGATTCTTGGCCGGGAAGGTTGGATTTGAGCGTCTGGCTCCTCGACCAATGGCTTCTTGCTCCCTGGCTTCTGTAAGAACCTCGTTGTAGGAGATTCTCGACTGCGTTGTTGTGTACCTCTGAAGCTCGTGGTTAAGGCCATGGTGGAATCTTTTAGCCTTCTTCAGCTCGTTCGGGATCAGATCAGCACCGAAACGACTTAGTCTGCTAAACTCTGCGTCGTAGGCATCTACCGTCATGTTTCCTTGCTCCAGGTGCAGGAACTGGGAGTATAGGGCATTCTAGACTGTCGCTGGAAAGTACTTGGCGTTGAAATGCTCCAAGAATTGTTGCCAAGTTTGGTCTTTGCCGACGCTGCGCTCTATGGATTCCCACCAGTGATGAGCGTTGCCAAGAAGTTGGCCCCTCACAGCGGTCATCCATAGGTCGGGAGTGAGTTGCGATCCTTCTAGCAGCATTTCGGTGTTGGAGATCCAATCGGAGATCTCTTCAGGAGTCTCGTTGCCTTTGAAATCCCTCGGGCTCATTTGACGGAAGCCTCGAACTGTGCCCGCTGGTAGGACAGGTACTGGTGTCGGAGTAGTAGTTCTCTCCAAAGCCGTCATCAACGTCTGTCGCAGAGCTTCAGTTTGCTGCCACTGAGACTGTCTCAGGGCCTCAGTTTGTTGCCACTGGTTCTGCAACATAGTCTGGAGAAACTGCAACATTTGAGGTTGACCCTCCAGTTGTGGCATTTGGATAGGCAAGGCTGGAGGTGGAGACAAAGGTGTCTCTGCATGTGGAGTTGGTGTCGTCTCTTGGCTAGAATTCTGGTGATTGGACGGAGTTCCTTGGGCACTTGGCGAAGGGTCTGTTGCTTGGTCAGCCCCATTATTCGCAAGTTTCCCGGGTATGTCCATATTTCTGAGGAAAATAGGATAATTAGAAAACACAAAGGAGATAAATAATGATAATCAAGCAAGATGCAATAATAGAATTTATAAAGATGGTGTCAGTGTGGATGAGACCTAATATTTCTATCCTATTGCAGGCATTGCTGGGCATGTCATCATACCACTAGCAAATAAAACTAGACCTGCATGGGCCACCACTAAAACCATGTCACGCCCCAGTCCCAAAAATGTCAGGAACTAGGCCACGTGTCACTGGCCAGCTGACACGTCACTAAGGGCTTAATCCACTTTGATGGACCCAAAGGGACGTGCTACGCTGTCCTAAAATATTACAAGTATAGAACATGTAAAACTATCTCATCCACAACAATATGTCAGAAAAACAAGAGCTGAAATATATATATAACTGAGTCTGATACAGTACACAACTGGTGAGATTACAAGCCTACTACAAAAACTGATAATAGCGCAGAAAAATCAGATAGACTAAGCAGTGTCTATCTGATCAAAACATCTCCATCTCTAGGTAGCAGCATCTAGGGTCAAGCCTACTCTGAGGGTGTCTCCTCGAGCTTCTCCTCGGTAGCACATCTGGCCTCCTGATCAGGCCCGTACACTGTGGGGTAGAAAGCCTCATCTAGATCTGGCAAGGAACCAGGTCCTCAGTGGGACGTAACAAGATACAGAAAAATGACATGCCATGTAATGTAAAATACTGAATAAAGAAATAAAATAAATACAGGGTACTAACCATACTAAGTGAAAATGCAAGTAAAGATCCAGTAGTACGCATGGGAATGTGTGGCTAGACATACGCTGACGTAATTCACCAATCGTGGCGACTGGCTAGTATAGGTGTCGTATGCCCCCGACTCAGGGAACTCTGCAATCGACCAACACTGGTACGAAGGTATAAAATATTATTGGAGGGGGTGTCCCATACGTTAACTAGTTATCTTTCCCATCCCAATGAAACTAAATGTCAAGTCGTACATTTCCTGAGTTGTTCTAATCCGTGATGCGGGTCACACGTACTGGTAGCTAATCAAATACGCAGCTCGCATCCATATATGAAATGCAACCATGTTGCGTGTTCCCGTGATGGGGTCTAGGAGAATATTAGGATATTCTCTCAGCTGTTTGGTGAGTCGATAATATCATGTCAACATAACAGTTGACGGTACCCAAGGCAGTCTCAGGTGATCAGGGTATATGAATTTCAAAACAAGCAGATATCAATAATTTAATTTAAACATTAACTTGGCAAGGTATACTTGCCTACTCCCTGATAGTGTTGGAACCTTGATTTCACAGTCAGTTGTGAAGGTGCTGGTGACAGGGGGTCACTGGCTGTGCTGAAGTTGGTTTCTGTTAAAATAGGCAGGGTTCGTAAATATTAAGGCTGTATACAAAACATATATCTATATAATATAGATATATATATATAGTAGGTATATATATATAATATATATAGCAGTATATAGTATATAAAGAACAAATAAAAGCAGGTATAAACATATAGTAGCAGGGTATATCCACTTGCTATAATATAGTATTGAAATGACAGGACAGAATTTTATACATATATGAATGCTGTACTATTCAGCAATATATAATATATAAATATTATCAGGGTCTATATGTGACCACTGGATAATATCATAAATTGAAATGACAGTGCAGAATTTAAGTATGTATATAGATATTTATATATAAATATATAAGGAATAAAAGACAATGCAGGAATTAAATACATAAGTATAGGTACTGTATTATCCAGTACAATGTTATATATATATAGTATAAATAAATGACATTGCAGAAATGTAAAATTATATTTTATAATAAGCTGTATTATCCAGCGGTATTTTTAATATATATACATATAGATAATATATATATATATATAGTTATATATATATATATAATAGGTGCAGAAAAATAAATGCAGAAAAGTAAATAAAAAGAAAATGCAAATATACATATAAATATATGTATACACATATATTTATATAACAGAAATTTACATATATTAATAATTATATAACATATACAAATATGTTATATATATTATAGTATACATATTATATATATAAATATATAATATATATATACTATAGATATATATATATATATAATATTACATAATATTATATGGTAGTTATATACATATATACATATACATATATATATAAAATATATATAGATATATATATATATAATATATATACAGTACAATATACTGTAAATAGTATAATACATATATATATAAAATTATACTTATAAATACATGGTAATATACATATATATATACATATATATATATACATATACATATATATATGCATGTATTATAGATTATATTCGTATTTATGAATAGTATAGGTATATATACCTTTACAGGTGGCAAGGGGGGTCCCACGCGGTGCTGCCGGCGGGAGGACGGCGGCGGAGCTGGCCGGAGGCGGCCGGAGGAGCAGCAGCAGTGGCAGTGGCCACTGGCAGCAGCAGCAGCAGTTGCAGCTTGCGGGGGCGCTGGCCGGCGGAGGAGCGGCGGAGGTGGCCGGGAAGGCGGAGGGTTCAGTAGAGGGGAGGACGGAGGTGAGGTTGGCGGTGGTGGCGGGGGTCTACGGCGGTGGTGGTGGCGGCTAGAGGCGTCGGGGAGAGGAGTGGCAGGTTAGGGTTGGGGGTGGCCGAGGGTGTTGCGGGGGCTAGGGCGGCCGAAGGCGGTGACGTGGGGGGCTGAGGTGGTGGTGGTAGGTAGGGGAGGTCGGGGCGAAGGGTTTGGGTAGGGTGGCGGTGGTCGGCGACGGCCGGAGGCGGCGGGGGAGGTGAATGGGAGTGTTGGTGCTGCTGTGGACAGTGAGGAGAGGGGGAGGGTGCGGGGGCTGTAGCCGGCGGAGCAGGGCGGCGCTGGCGGTGGTGCTTGGCCGGAGGGAAGAGGGAAGGGTGGCGAAGGGTTGGGCCGAGTTTGGCCGGAGGCGGTGGTCGGAGGTGGCCGGAGGGAAGGGTTGTAGTAAATTTGAATGGGGGGTTTAGGGTTTAAATAGGGTTTTGATAATGGCAAAGTTGTAAATACCTTGAAGTGTGAGGGTATTTTGGTATTTTGTTGTTTTTGAGATATTTTCCAGCAGAAATGTCTGGATTTTATGGTGGGTCCCACCCACCTATGGTCTAGTCAATAAGGTTAGGCCACCTAGCATGAAATTTTGCATTTTAAACCCTATCTTTTCAATAATTGCATAATTGCATAAATTTGGTATTTTGCGTAATTTCGCAATTTACCTGATTTTAAATACTGATTTCCTGAAATTCTAAATTGTATAGAAATGAGGGAAAATAGCTGGGGGAAAATATTTTGGACAGTGTGGGGTGATT
The DNA here is from genome assembly GCA_036927795.1 of Iris macrosiphon. Taxonomy (NCBI): domain Eukaryota; kingdom Viridiplantae; phylum Streptophyta; class Magnoliopsida; order Asparagales; family Iridaceae; genus Iris; species Iris macrosiphon. The sequence goes on along the minus strand of JAYESA010000002.1, from coordinate 197,794,515 downwards.
CTGGGCAGGTGCAGGGTCTGATATTGCAGGTGATACGGTCATCGTATTTATTATTTAATAAATACTGCGCACGGTGTTCATTAATTATTCTGAGGCTGTTAGGGTCATAATTTTTCTACGGTGTCAAAACGATAATTGTAATACAATTAGAGTAGAATATTATCGTATTTTTGTTTGGCAAAAACAGGTGCCTACTGGTCCTCAAATCTCTAGGGGTACAGAGATGGGTAAAGAGCAGAAAATTAAATAGGAAATAAATACATACGTTTGTAACGATATTTGTGCGACTAAAACGAAGCACCAGATGAGGTTTCTGGAAGTTGCACAAAATACAGAAAAAGTAGTCTGACTAGTCTAGAGCTGGAATGTGAAATTTGTTTAAGGTTAATAGCTAGGGTGATATCCTAATTAATTGTGTAACAAACAAGTGTACAATCAATAGGTTATATAATAAATAAAATTTAAAAAAAAAGTTGCACAAATTCAAATTAGTCTAAACTAATCTTAAATTACTGAAATCTGGTCGAGGGAGTTTACAGATGCAGAAGCTCTTCTCTCTCCCCTGAGTGTTGATTCGCAGATAGCCAGTCTGCCCTTTGTCTGGGTTTGGTACCATACTATTTATAATCATATTTGTGGCTGCATGGATTTTGGGCTGCATGGATGGCGGGGTTTGCCACGTGTCCTCTCTCAACGGAAGGGTGCTACAAATATGCATGGAAATACGGGCTCCGCTGCCACGTGAACATTGGTTAAAATTTTGTTGTTTGCTGAGTATCTGGGCGATTCTCAACTGTGTAGGCGCAACTTGGTCAAATGGACACGTGGCCGCTATTTGGCTGGAGAGGACCACTCAGTTGTAACAACAAGACTTGGTCGACGTGGAATCTGGGACACATATGGCCAAAGACGCACGAGACACACTGAGTTTGAATGCACAGGGCCAGAGACTCATGGACCGCATGGAGTCTGGAACGCATGGGCCAAAGTCGCATTGGACGCATGGGGTCTGGGATGCGTGAGTCAGAGACGCATGGACCACATGGAGTCTGGGACACATGGGCCAGAGCCGCATGGGTTCTTTTTATCGTATTTTCCACGTGGCTCTGCATCATCCTTGGGACTTCTTCTGCATCATCCTTGGGACTTCTTCCTCTTAATGTGTTCTTTTCCTTTGAGGCGATCAGAAAAATCATTTTTGTCAGGATTATGTGTCAGGCGCCATCTTTGTTGTCAGGACGTCATGTCCGATCGACCTGCGGCCAGTTGTCAGGACCTTGTTTGGACCGCATGGGTGTCCATTTTCTGGGTCGCATGGTGTCCATGCGGTCCATCATCTGTTGAGTTTTATTTGGGGCACATGAACGTTGGGCACATGGATGCGTCTTTTCTATGCTTCTACAAGACCCCTTCAAAGTTTTCAAACTGATAAGTTTGAAATACTTTGAATAAGAAGCATGTATGGGGTACGTTCTGTCACGCCCCAGTCCCAAAATATCGAGGGACTAAACATGTGGCAATGGCCAGCAGCACACACCGATGGACAAACCCAATTTAATGGATCCATCGGGGCATACTTAAGCTGTAGTACAACAATAAATAGGTCCAATGATACAAGTCATAGTCTATTCTAATCTCATCCACAACAGATAATCACAGATCAAATGCCAGAATAAATACAAATAAATATAAACTAACATATCTCAATAAAAGTGTCTCGGAGAACAATCCGAGGATAAGTCTGATACATCAATGCAATAGATTGGAAATAAAGTACTAGAAACAGAAATAAATGAGTATCTCAAGCCAATACTCAGTAGAAGTCCTCTGGCACAATCTCGTCCTCGGGCTCTGATACTGCTCTGATGTATGCACCTGTTCCTGCTTCTGCTAATGCTCCTGTCCCGTATACCTCGGGATAGATCTCGTCTGCTATATCTGGGGACATAATCTGGATCCAGGTCCTCAGGGGACATAACAAGGTACAAAATAACTCAAGCCAATATAAATGCAGTGCAGAAAATAAATGAGTAAACGGGGTAATACTAAATAACCAACTAAGTGAAATGCAAGATGAGAGCATCACTAAAACTCAGGCTGAGACCACTACAAGCTCTGTGTCGGGGAGCCGATAGCAGTAATATCACTAGTAGAGTGTCTAGCTCTAATGTAGAGTCTAAGGCCTCACAATAATATCTCACTAGTAGAGTGCCTAGCTCTGATATAGAGTCTAAGGCCTCACCATAATAAATATATATATAAATCAGCCTATAGCCTGTGTGTCTCTCCCTACCCAATGTAATCACATGTCTCATGTCCATGACACGCAAGATCAAAACTAATGCAGCAAGTCATATAACGTCTATGAATATAATGTCTATGTCATAAAACCTGTATCCTATACAGAATCACCATGAATATCTCAGGAAGATTCTGTCTCATGATTAGTGTCAAGTGTCCTGGGTTATGATGTACTTGATAAGACAAGTACGAGAATGTAAAGGGTCACGATATCCATATCTATGTGACGTTACACAACTCCGTGTACGGGATTGGCACCCGACTATTAATCGGACGCTAAGTAAGTCACGCGGTCCTAGGTCAAGCATGTACAACAATGAATAAAACAAAAGAATAATATGAATCAATATACTACAATTATGGCAATGTACACTTGCCTGAGGTTCTGGCTCCAACTGTAGCTCTGGTCTCAGTGGGAATTATAGGGACTCCTCCGGTTGCTGAAATAAACATCACCATTAGATTCAGAAAATATCAAATAGCTAGAAACGCCTGTCCTTGAGTCCAATTTGGACACATGGGCAAAAATGACAGTTTCTGGTCAAAGCGGGGTCCACATGTGGGCCGCTTTGCACCAAAAACTGTGTTAGGGTCAAAGGTCTCCAAATTCGTCCAACTTAGTGTCAACAAGTCAAGAACGATGATACGAACCCAACGGAACTTCCAGAATTAGATTCCGATGAGCCGATCACAAAATCGCCCGTCAAGTGGAGCCGCGGGGCCCACGATACGCGATTTTGTCAACGTTCTCAGAATTGATCCAAACTTGGGTCACAGGACCAGCGTATTGCTACGAGTCCGATGGCGCAAGTTTTATCTCGATCTTACGTGTGTACATAAAGTTACAACGTGTTCCAGAACAGGCGGATACGAGGCGTTGTCGGTGGATACGCGTTGATTCCGGTGTTTACGCACATTCAAATCAACTTCTGCAAAATCTCGTACATCCGTACCGACGACGCAAGTTTCGGTAAAGATCGCGCACGACTAAGTTGTCCCGTTTGGCGGGGCGCACTCAGTTTCAAGGTAAAACAGGGCGTTAGTTTTCCTATTTTTGGATCGCGGTTTGCGATCGCCACAGGACGTGACACACCGAGCGGGTTGCACGGACATCGAGAGGGTTACACAGTCTACGCGTCACAACTGACGGAACGAAAAACCGAATAACGAGGAGAGAGAACGGGTTACCTGAACAGGGCTCCGTGGAACGAGAATTTCTCGTGTCCGGGTGACTGTTTTGTGTCCTGTCTCGAGTCTGCTGTGTCCGGAGCTAGGGCGGCTGTGTCCGGGTACTATGTCCGGGTTCTAGGGTTTCGATCACAACGGCTGGGACTGGGGGATTCGTCGGAGGACGGCGGCTCGTTTGCTGCTGCCGGGGCTAGGGCTGGGGAGATGGCGATGCGGCTGGGAATCGACGAGGGCTGCGAGGGTGAGGCGGTGGTGGGCTAGGGCAGAGGAGATAGAGTCGGGGAAGGAGGAAGAGAGGGTGGCGAGGTCGTCGAGGAAGACGGTGGAGCGGGGAAGATAAGGTCGGGGCTGGTGGCTGGGCACGGGGCTAGGCGGAGGTCGGCGAGTGGTGGAGACGGTCGGGGCGGGACGGCGAGGATGGTCGGGAGAGATGGAGGGGATGGTCGGGCTGTGAGCGGTGTGGTGCCCCGTTCCCCCTATTCGGGGAGCGCGGCTAAAAAATACAAGACGGTATCGTTCGATCGGGATAGATTGAATCAAGAACTCGTCCTCGTTATGGATTTGTTTCTTCGGAATCGATTCCCATATTCAGTGGACCGTGCCCCCGGGATCGACTTAGCGGCAGAGTCAGGAGGGACCTCTCCGCTGCATTCTTTGTTGCCTAGTTTTCGCTGTCGCTTGTTGCTTTCGTGCCTTGAGTTGGATTTCGGATTTGCTTGGGTTTTTCTTGAACGGTTTCGATGGATTTCATTGCTTTCGTTCTTAGGACTGCACTTCAAGGGAAAGAGAGGAAGAAGTACTGATCAGCTGTTCGTGTCAATACAGGTGATCCAGCAGTAGGCGTCGCTCAAGCGGACTCCTAAATCACTTCCTTCCTTCCTCCTTCCAACCACTAAAGTGAGTGGCTACCAACCCGATTAGCTAGCCCTTCTTGCTAGTCTTCACATCTAATTCTCGTGTTCATGCTTGCCCCGATCAAACGATACCAAGTAATAACTAAAAGATATCAAGATAATAAGGGAATAGACTTGGATCTGTATGCTTGTCATTGAAACTTGTGAACGGTTACTTACTACATGCCTGCTTATTCAAAAATGTTTACCATATGCATATATACAAGTTAGAATATTTACTTCTTCTTCTATAAATATGCTATATGTAGAACACCCTTTGCCATGCATCAATTATTCAGGGAGACTATGCAAAATATATCACACAATGCTACATATCTCCTGATTTCATTGCCTCAGCTACATAAATGGCAACTTAATACAAACGCCGTTGATCACGGACAACTTGTGCACAAGGCCTCTCGGTTCCTGCGGACGGTCGCTGGGGCACTGGCACTGATCCGATCCGGACGGAACCTCAAGATTAGTCTCTCCCATAGGCGAGATGGCGTGCAGCGATACATGTGCCTCCGTCACCTTAGCCTGAGACTAAGACCGTCCATTATGGCATCAAAGCCAGTGATCCCCTCGTATATTTAAACCTGTTGCAACTAACTTGTGTCTTCTTGACAGGGAAGGCAAGGTAAGTATTGTGCAGGTGGTTCGGACGGACAGGTAAATGTCACCGAACGGTGACGGGTTATTTCAATAATTCTATATCTATGTCTTGCTGCAAAATGAACTAAGGCAAAATAGAAACCCACGATAAATATGCATGCTTCATTAAAACAACGTGTTGATTGGTATAGTTGGGTTAGCTTGCCTTCACCAGTACGTTTTGATGTACTGACCCTCGTTGAAACAGGTTCCCCGCGCTAGGAGAACCAAGCGAGGAGCAGGAGACAAACCCCCAATCCAGTCCAGCTGTAGGCACGCCTCGACCGTGCCACCTTTGACGCATTTTGAAGAAGAAGCCTTTTTAAGAAGAAGATAGCCACCAAAGCAACCATGCAGCTTCGTGGCAAGGCAGTCGTTCCGACCCAAGGTCTTATATTTTGAGATGTAGTAAAGGATGTAATGTACGGGACTGCTATCTCATTTTGTGTCAACACTTTTGTAAGCCCACAGAGGCAATCCATGCGACTCAGTTCAAGGATTTTGTAATAGATGTTCATATTATCAATAAAAGAGAACTTTTTCATGTTTCAATCTATGTTCAATTATCTGCGTACTCTGAATATGTGCTCGCTATACGAAACAAAAATACTTAGCCTTGTGCGGTGCGCAACCTAGGCCCGCACGGCGGTCACGCCCTGGGGACGACTAACGATTCCACGGAATCGGGGCATGACATGTTGGTATCAGAGCTCAGCTTCAAAGTTCCTTTGATTCATAAACTGGAAAAGTTCCCTTAGCGATAACTCGCCTATGCGAACTCCTGAACTCGTTAAGGCCAAAATGAGATACGTTCATGCAATAAGTCCATAATACATTATGATCCTGATGTAATTTACCTTCCTTTCAAGGAACGACGCAAGCGCAACCATCAGCGCTGGCGCCAGGCGAGACAAGGACTCAGGAGAGCAGCTCCGGAACATCAGGAAGCTCTCGGAGCCAACGGGGCATGTCTCAGACAGATTCGATTCAACAAGTGGTGCAAATGTTAACCGAGCAACGACAGAGGGATGATGCCCGCCAAGCCAAGTTCGAGAGCAACCTAGAGGCACGGCTCTCAGTCCAACAAAAGCAGGTAGATGCCCTGCAACAGCTTGTTCATACCCTGGCCTCCAACCATTCTGCCGCAACGACAGCTACACCAGTGGAGCAGCCAGCGCTTGAAGTTGAACTACCGCCCGTGCCAAGGACGAGGGAAGTGACTACCTTCACCTTTGCAAACTTCAAGAAGGTCTGCAATACGCCATTTAAGGGGACTGAGGACCCAATCGTGGCCCTAGATTGGCTCGCCGAGCTTGAAGATCATTTTTCTCTCCTGGATGTACCGGAAGACAAGCGCGTCACTTGTGCCAAACTACTGCTTTGCTTCAATGCGCACGACTGGTGGGACGTGCATCGACGATCTCTTCAACTTGGCCATGGAGAGGAGGCGATCGCGTGGACGACCTTTCGTGCCGCGTTTGAGGAGGAGTTTATACCCCCGCCTCTACGACGTCAACGGGAAAATGAGTTCGTTCAGCTCCGGCAGGGCAGTATGACGGTGAAGCAATACTCGGCAGAATTCAACAAACTGGCCAAATTTGCTACCGCTTACCTACCGGATGCAGCGAGTCGTGCCAGACGATTCGAAGGAGGGCTACGTCCTGGTATCCACGGGCACGTATCCGTTCCACAGTATCAGACGATGAGGGAAGTTTTAAACCATGCCCTCTCCCTCGAACCGCAGTATCCTCACGTTGCCACCGGCGCTGTGCAAAACCCCAATCACAAACGCCAAGGCAACGATAGAGGAAACACAGCTGCAAAGCGCCCTAACAACGGCGGTTCAAAAAAGGGAAACTCGGGGCAACGATGTGACTTCTGTAGAAGACCAGGGCACGTCGAAAGTGAATGTCGTCGAAAGCATGGGTTATGCCTCATTTGTGGAGCTTCCGATCACGCCCTTCCCAACTGTCCAAAGTTCACCGAGCGCCGTCCTCCCCAACAAAATCAGACTCCGGCACCTCAGGCAAATCGAGCGGCGCCTCAGCAAGGGCGTAATCAAGCTCAAGGCCGAGTCTACACCATGACACGGGAAGAAGCATTAGCTTCGGATACCGTCGTGTCAGGTACCTTACTTTTCAATAATATACCTGCTCGCGTTCTATTTGATTCAGGTGCAACGCATAGTTTTATTTCCACAAATTTTGCCGTAGAAAACAATGTAAAAATGACTCCGTTGCACTTAGATTTAAATGTTAGCACCCCCTCTGGTACAAAAATCCCTGTTCATTCAGTATGCCTAGGTGGTTACATTTATATTGGGAAGAAGAAGCTGTCGCTCGATGTCTTAGTTCTAGATGTTCGGGACTATGATATCATCTTGGGAATGGACTGGCTAGGCGCATGCGCAGCAACTATTGAGTGTGCAGAGAAGCGAGTCGTTTTTCGTCTGCCCGGAGAAGCCGTGTTCTGTTACACCAGTAGTCCAGCGAACGATGCGACCAAGGCCTACATGGTGATTTCGGCAAAATCTGCTCGGCGAATGCTCTACACAGGCTGCGAGGGATTTCTAGCATCAGTTCGGGACGCGCGGCAGGACTACGCAGACGTCGAGCCAAATTTCGTTGAGGCGGAGTTCCCCGACGTGTTTCCGAGCGAACTACCCGACATGCCGCCCGATCGAGAGATTGAATTCACTATCGACACATTTCCAAATACACAGCCAATTTCAAAGCCTCCGTACAGAATGGCACCTGCAGAGCTGAATGAATTAAAGCGCCAACTCCAGGAATTGCTTGATCGCGGGTTCATCCGTCCGAGCGTGTCTCCTTGGGGCGCTCCCGTGCTCTTCGTGAAGAAGAAGGACGGAACTCTACGCCTATGCATCGACTACAGAGAATTGAATAAGGTCACAATCAGAAACAAATATCCTCTGCCACGGATTGATGACTTGTTCGATCAACTACAAGGAGCAGCAGTGTTTTCAAAAATAGATCTTCGCTCGGGCTATCATCAGCTGAAGATTAGGCCAGAGGACACCCCCAAAACTGCTTTCCGAACCCGGTACGGTCATTACGAGTTTTCCGTGATGCCGTTCGGACTGATGAATGCGCCTGCAGCATTCATGGACGTTATGAATCGGGTATTTAGACCTTTCATCGATAAATTTGTGGTGGTTTTTATCGATGACATCTTGGTGTACTCGAAGACTAGGGACGAGCACGCAGGACACCTGCGGATGGTGTTGCAAACCCTTCGAGACAACAAGTTGTACGCCAAACTGAGTAAATGTGAGTTTTGGCTAGACAGTATATCCTTTTTGGGCCATGTTATCTCGTCTCAAGGTATCTCAGTTGACCCGAAAAAGGTGGAAGCCATTACACAGTGGAAACATCCGGAATCAGCTAGCGACATCCGAAGCTTTCTTGGACTGGCAGGATACTACCGTCGGTTCATACAGAACTTTGCTAGAATTGCTTCGCCTTTGACGCAGCTCACACGGAAGGGTGCGAAGTTTACTTGGACGGACGACTGTGAAGCTTCGTTTACGGAGTTAAAGCAGCGCCTCATCTCCGCCCCGGTCCTTACTTTGCCAAACGGACCAGATGACTTCAAAATATATAGCGATGCATCAGGAAGGGGACTAGGATGTGTCCTGATGCAACGGAACAAAGTCATAGCCTATGCGTCTAGACAGCTAAAGCCTCACGAGCAGAACTACCCAACGCATGACCTCGAGCTTGCCGCGGTAGTGTTTGCATTAAAGCTGTGGCGCCACTATCTTTATGGCGTGCCGTGTGAAATCTATACGGACCACAAAAGTTTGAAATATTTGTACACTCAAAAAGATTTGAATCTTCGGCAGCGGCGATGGCTTGAACTCCTAAGCGACTTCGATCTCATGATCAGATACATGCCTGGTAAGGGAAACGTCGTAGCTGACGCATTGAGTCAAGTGTTTGCAGGAAGTTTGGCTATTGATAATAGGCTGCGCCGAGATCTTGAATCACTGGGCATTACCTTAAAAATCAGATACACAAAGTGGGCGCAAGTATCACAACTGCGCCTCGAACCCGACTTGTTACAACGAGTAAAGACCGCTCAAAAGGACGACCCGTTCCTGCAAAAGATTCATGCCCTTATCTCAGCAGGGAAGGCGTCCGACTTCGCGGTAAGCACGGATGGGATGCTTCGAGTGAAGGGAAGACTGTGCGTTCCAAGCGACGCGGCCCTCAGGGAAGAGATACTCACGGAAGCTCACTATGCTAGTTATGCTTCTCATCCGGGTAGCACAAAGATGTATCGGGATCTTCGTACGACGTTTTGGTGGCACGGCTTAAAAAGGGATGTGGCGCAGTTTGTGTCGCATTGCATGGCTTGTCAACGAGTAAAGGTCGAACACCAGAAACCAGGCGGAGAGCTTCAGAACCTTGCTATTCCGGAGTGGAAATGGGATGATATAACGATGGACTTTATTGTTGGCTTGCCGAGGACGCAACGGGGACATGATGCAGTCTGGGTTATCGTCGATCGACTCACCAAGTCAGCTCACTTTCTGCCTATCAAATCTACTTGGAGTGCCGACCGCTTGGCTCAGATATACCTCAACGAAATCGTTCGACTTCACGGCGTGCCCGTAACCATAGTCTCCGATCGAGATGGTCGATTCATGTCACGTTTCTGGGGAAGCCTGCAGTCAGCAGTGGGGACGAAGTTAAAATTCAGCTCCGCCTACCATCCACAGACCGATGGCCAAACAGAGCGCGTCAACCAAATCCTCGAAGACATGCTGCGACTCTACGCCTTGGACACGAAGACTAGTTGGGACCTTCATCTACCTCTAGCCGAATTTGCTTACAACAATAGCTATCAATCAAGCATTCAAATGGCGCCGTATGAGGCGCTATACGGGCGAAAGTGTAGATCTCCTATCTGTTGGGACGAAGTCGGGGAGTGGCAAGTACTTGGCCCTGAGCTCGTGGAGCAGACCGTCCAGAAGATTCGGCTGATTCGGGACAGATTAAAGATAACTCAAAGTCGTCAGAAGAGCTATGCGGATGTTCATCGGAGACCGCTAGAGTTTCAAGTAGGTGACCGGGTATTCCTCAAGGTCTCGCCCATGCGAGGGGTCAGCAGGTTCGGAGCGAAGGGAAAGCTAAGTCCAAGATTTGTCGTCCCGTTCGAAATACTAAAGCGGGTTGCCTCAGTTGCGTATCAGATTGCTCTACCACCATCCCTATCCGACGTACACGATATATTCCATGTTTCACAGCTTAGGAAATATGTGTACGACCCGAGCCATGTGGTAGACCTGGACCAACTGAACCTTCAAGCCGACTTGACGTATGTAGAACAGCCTGTGCAAATTTTGGATAGAAAAGAAAAGCTGCTTCGGACCCGTTCGGTTCCTCTAGTGCGCGTGCTTTGGCGGAATCACTCTGTCGAAGAATCTACTTGGGAGCTTGAATCTGATATGAGGGAAAGGTTCCCCTCATTATTTCCTAGTGGTAGGTTCTATTCTTTAAGTTTCGGGACGAAACTTCCAATTAGTTGGGTAGGATGTGGTGCCCCGTTTCCCCTATTCGGGGAGCGCGGCTAAGAAATACAAGACGGTATCGTTCGATCGGGATAGATTGAATCAAGAACTCGTTCTCGTTATGGATTTGTTTCTTCGGAATCGATTCCCATATTCAGTGGACCGTGCCCCCGGGATCGACTTAGCGGCAGAGTCAGGAGGGACCTCTCCGCTGCATTCTTTGTTGCCTAGTTTTCGCTGTCGCTTGTTGCTTTCGTGCCTTGAGTTGGATTTCGGATTTGCTTGGGTTTTTCTTGAACGGTTTCGATGGATTTCATTGCTTTCGTTCTTAGGACTGCACTTCAATTCCGATAAGGGAAAGAGAGGAAGAAGTACTGATCAGCTGTTCGTGTCAATACAGGTGATCCAGCAGTAGGCGTCGCTCAAGCGGACTCCTAAATCACTTCCTTCCTTCCTCCTTCCAACCACTAAAGTGAGTGGCTACCAACCCGATTAGCTAGCCCTTCTTGCTAGTCTTCACATCTAATTCTCGTGTTCGTGCTTGCCCCGATCAAACGATACCAAGTAATAACTAAAAGATATCAAGATAATAAGGGAATAGACTTGGATCTGTATGCTTGTCATTGAAACTTATGAACGGTTACTTACTACATGCCTGCTTATTCAAAAATGTTTACCATATGCATATATACAAGTTAGAATGTTTACTTCTTCTTCTATAAATATGCTATATGTAGAACACCCTTTGCCATGCATCAATTATTCAGGGAGACTATGCAAAATATATCACACAATGCTACATATCTCCTGATTTCATTGCCTCAGCTACATAAATGGCAACTTAATACAAACGCCGTTGATCACGGACAACTTGTGCACAAGGCCTCTCGGTTCCTGCGGACGGTCGCTGGGGCACTGGCACCGATCCGATCCGGACGGAACCTCAAGATTAGTCTCTCCCATAGGCGAGATGGCGTGCAGCGATACATGTGCCTCCGTCACCTTAGCCTGAGACTAAGACCGTCCATTATGGCATCAAAGCCAGTGATCCCCTCGTATATTTAAACCTGTTGCAACTAACTTGTGTCTTCTTGACAGGGAAGGCAAGGTAAGTATTGTGCAGGTGGTTCGGACGGACAGGTAAATGTCACCGAACGGTGACGGGTTATTTCAATAATTCTATATCTATGTCTTGCTGCAAAATGAACTAAGGCAAGATAGAAACCCACGATAAATATGCATGCTTCATTAAAACAACGTGTTGATTGGTATAGTTGGGTTAGCTTGCCTTCACCAGTACGTTTCGATGTACTGACCCTCGTTGAAACAGGTTCCCCGCGCTAGGAGAACCAAGCGAGGAGTAGGAGACAAACCCCCAATCCAGTCCAGCTGTAGGCACGCCTCGACCGTGCCACCTTTGACGCATTTTGAAGAAGAAGCCTTTTTAAGAAGAAGATAGCCACCAAAGCAACCATGCAGCTTCGTGGCAAGGCAGTCGTTCCGACCCAAGGTCTTATATTTTGAGATGTAGTAAAGGATGTAATGTACGGGACTGCTATCTCATTTTGTGTCAACACTTTTGTAAGCCCACAGAGGCAATCCATGCGACTCAGTTCAAGGATTTTGTAATAGATGTTCATATTATCAATAAAAGAGAACTTTTCCATGTTTCAATCTATGTTCAATTATCTGCGTACTCTGAATATGTGCTTGCTATGCGAAACAAAAATACTTAGCCTTGTGCGGTGCGCAACCTAGGCCCGCACGGCGGTCACGCCCGGGGGACGACGATTCCACGGAATCGGGGCGTGACAAGCGGGGTCGGAGACGACGAAGATTGGGGATCCGACTGCTAGGATGACCGGGATTGAGCTACGGGCGGCGGAGGAGATGATAACTAGGGGTTGCGGCGGCGGCGGGGCACAGACTTCGAGGCTATTTAAAGGGGCCGGAACAGTAATTCCGGTAGGATTCGGGATCTAGGGTTTCGGTTAGGGTTTCGGGTCCGGGTCGGGTTCAATTCGGATCCGACCCGTTAAGGCTGGGTTAGTCCGGTTGGGTTCACCACGGTTTGGTTCGGGTTGGTTTGGTTTATTTCCAAATAAACCGGGTTCAGTCAGGGTTTATTTAGGTTTAAATCTACATTGGTTTTTAGGGCTTTAAAAATATTTTCGGAGTCCAATAAATTCACAGAAAATTACCCTATGTCCAGTTTTTTATTTTACACCAGAAAATATTATTTCCATAATATTTTAATATTAATATCATTTAAATTTAAAATACCTAGGTTTTAATTATAAAAAAACCCAAAAAATTACAGAAATTTATGAAAAATTCAAATTAATTTTTTTTGAAAAATCAGGGGGGTTACAATCTACCCCCCTTAAGAGGATTGCGTCCTCGCAATCAAAGAATAATCGGTCAACAGAGATAACACAGTTGCAAATATTATTCGAAGCACATCGCGATCAAGGAGAATCAAGGTTGAGGGTGTAAGAATAACACATAGGAAAATCATTTTCCTAAGCATTAGAAGTTATGAAATCTCCCGTATGAAGGAGATCTAGAAGACTATAGTTTTGAAAAACTAGGTTATCACTTAAAAACATACTAGGTTATCAATTATAAGCAAGTTCAAAATTACTAGGTTAAGGCGGAGGTCACGAACCAACATGCACAAACTAAAGCAAATCTAGAAGCAGATAACTATAAAAACTTACTCTCATTAGCTACTCCATGAATCTGTGCGTCCGCCAAGGTCATCGCATAAGCTTGTCCACGTCCTTGTGGTGGATTCCTCTGCTGCTGCTGGGCCTGCTGGAAGAGTGTTGCTTGTGGTGCCAATGGTGGTCTCTGCTGATATCCTACTGGAGCTAGTGGTCTGACTCCTCCAATTCCTGTCTGCGGTGCTCCCAATGCTGGATAGACTGGCCTTCATACTGGTAAAGCTTCTTGATGAATCATCAGTGTTTCTCCTTGATGTGTTGTGCAATTTCTGGCTAAGTGTTGTCTGGATCCGCAAATTAAGCACATTTTCAGCTTGCGTCTGCATTCTTTTTCAATATGGCCTATCTTGCCACAGTAGTAACAAGTAGGAAGGAATGAGGCTCTTGGTGCTGCTCTCGGTGGTGGATTTATCTGTTGACGCCTTACAGACTCCTCTTGTGATGCTCTGGTTGGTGCGAATGTGGAAGGCCGCTTCAGGTTGGTCTCTCTCCTGATGACGCGCTCCATGCGTCGGGCTGCTGCAAGGACGTCCGAGTAAGAAGTAGGTGCAACGGATCCGATCAGTCTCTGTAGCTTGACGTTTAGTCCGTCGAAGAACTTCTCGGCCTTCTCTTCTTCTGTCGTGATCAAGGTTGGGGCAGAGGGACTTAGACGAATGAACTCCGCGTTGTACTCTTCCACTGTCATACTGTCCTGAATGAGGCGATTGAACTTGTCGCGAAGTTCTGATCGAGCGATGGCTGGAATGTACATCTCTTGAAAGAGTCTGGAGAACTCCTCCCAAGTAAATCGGTCTGGTCCGAGCCGTGTCTCCTCAGATAGCCACCAGTGATGTGCATTGTCCGTCAATTGCATTCTGACGGCAGCCATCCAACGTTCCCTTGGAAGCTCAGCTGCTTCTAATTGATGTTGGGTGTTGGTGAGCCACTCATGAACTTCTGTGGGCTCCTCTTTGCCTGAGAAGGTACGGAGCTTCAGCTGGCAGAAATCGGTGATAGAGCCCGTCGTTGGCCGTCGTGCTGGTAGATTCGCCTGCTCTAGTACGGTTACTAGGCTGCGACTCAAAGCCTCTTGTTGAGCTTGCATCATTGCGTAGATCATTTAAAATATTTGTTGCCCGTCCATAGCTTGCCCTTGTGGGAATACGGCTATTGGTGGTGTGAACTGCGGCGGAGGTGAAATGTCGTATTGCCGACTGTAACACCCCGTTCCGCTCAAGCGGACTGCCGTCTCAAACGGCAATCGTGCAGCTGTCCCGACCTGCTTTGCCTTAAACAAGAAGCAAAGGATATCCAGACTTGTCCCTATAGGAATCCCGGCTTAGGCTTTCAGAGGCTCGCTCAGACGTATCGCTCTACCGAGGCGAATCATCGCTAAGGTGGGTGGCTACGGTGAACTTGTCTTTGCTTAGCCAGCACACATAAAATCTAGAATATTCATGCTAGTCGCTAGGTGAATCACCCCCTGCATGCTAATAAATCCAACGCACCTAGCTAAGGGAATAATCCCAACATGTATTGCTTGATAGAACATGGAAATGAAATACTGATTATATTCAGACCCTCGCATGCTAAGTCCCTTAGCGGTTTCATCTCTCGGCTTACCTTCGGGTCCGAGCAATCGTGTTTACTTGTGTCCCTTAGAAACGCATGCTTGTCTGCTTATGAATGTCTAACGTTATTATATTGTGCAATGTTTAAGCAATCCTGAACGCATGAATGGAACGTAGATGCAATATAAATGAATCATGCTACTGCTTGTCTTGTACTCACGTAGCCTCCGGGCGATAATCACGTAGCCTACGGGCGCACGTAGCCTACGGGCGATATTCACGTAGCCTCCGGGCGATAGCCACGTAGCCTACGAGCGCACGTAGCCTACGGGCGATAATCACGTAGCCTTCGGGCGAATGAATGTTATTGTTCAATCAAGGATAACTTGTGCACAAGGTATAGTTCCTGCGGGCGGCTGCTGGGGCACTGGCACCGTTCCGGCTCCGGACGAAACTAACGTTTAGTCTCACGTACTAGGATAGGGTGGTATGCGGTGCCTCACGTTCTTGCACGTAGCAAACCATCTTCGTCACAGACTAGTGTCTATTATGGCATACGCCAGTGATCACCTTGTACTTAACTTGTTGTATGCTTGCTTGTAAAAGAAAGATAAACCATTCATCCTCGCTTAGCGGCTATCCGCATACGAGATACTGTATCGCATGAAACAAATAAACTGAACACCTGAACGATCTTGAAATAAGTACTCGTGTTTGTATATGCTATGCCTCTTGAATGTTTATACATGCCCCTGCTTAAATTAACAATGTTTGCCTTGGACAGGGAAGGATAAATGGTAAGTTGGTAAGTCTCGCCGTGTTCCCTCAAACATCGCACGGCGCACTGCCCGACACGTTAGGCTATTCAATGTTTGCATGAAAATATCCTAAGGCAACTAGAAAGACAACTTAATAGTTGTGCACGGAACCTGTATTACGTGTTTGGATTTGTCGAGCGGGCGAGTAGCTTCCCCACTAGTGCATTCAATGTACTGCTAATCCACCAGTTTGATATGCAGGGTGCGGGAGAACCTCGTTCGGTGCGAATGCCTCTAACGTGCGTGCTTAGGCGTGAAGATCACTCTGAAGCAACGGTGCCTCCGGAACTGAAGCACATATACAAGACATAATGTTTGAGCGTCGCCTGACCATCGCCTGTATATTCATTCCACAGATGTAGCCACTTGGCACGCTTTTACTGTTTCAGAGAGAGAGGCTTGAGCGACTTGTAATCTCGGCTATACGCCGCCTGTAACACATGTTATATCAATAAAAGAGTTGCTTTACTTCAAACTTGTGTTTCAATGCTTAAGCCATATTGTCGACTCAGTGAATCTGTTACCAAATCGCTATGCGTTCATGACTCCGCTGCACTCGGACAATCTGTGTGACTCTGTGGCTTAGAACTCTTGCCGCCAGCCAATGAACCATGGCCTTGCACGGGCGTGGATCACGCTCGTGCGGCATCATGTCCGGATGGGTCAAAGCGATCATCCCGCGGGAGCGCTGGCGAGGGTGATTCCCGCCTAGCGGGGACGGTCGAAATAGCCTGTGGGAGATCGGGGCGTGACACCGACCTCTTGAGGTATCTCGACTGTTTTGTTATTCTAGTTGACCTCCACCAACTGGTGTCACTTCATCGTCATAGGTGACATTTGTAACTTGTGGTGTTCCTGCGGGTATCTCGTCGCGTGCTTGTGAATCCATTGCTCTGCATCAAAAATAAACTATAAGAGGCGCACAGGAATCAAGGCAAGATGCAAGTCAAGAAATTAATTTGAATCCGATATAGATATCAAGAATATTTTAAGTAAGTGGATGAGATCCTAAAAACTTATCCTATTCTTATTGCAGACTTGCTCGGTCCCTAAGTTGAAACCGAACAATTTAGTCGTAGACCTGCATGGGCCACCACAAAAAACCATGTCACGTCCCAGTCCCAAAATATCGAGGGACTAGACACGTGGCAATGGCCAGCAGCACACACCGATGGACAAACCCAATTTAATGGATTCATCGGGGCATACTTAAGTTATAGTACAACAATAAATAGGTCTAATGATACAAGTCACAGTCTATTCTAATCTCATCCACAACAGATAATCACAGATCAAATGCCAGAATAAATATAAATAAATATAAACTAACATATCTCAATAAAAGTGTCTCGGAGAACAATCCGAGGATAAGTCTGATACATCAATGCAATAGACTGGAAATAAAGTACTAGAAACAGAAATAAATGAGTATCTCAAGCCAATACTCAGTAGAAGTCCTCTGGCACAATCTCGTCCTCGGGCTCTGATACTGCTCCGATGTATGCACCTGTTCCTGCTTCTGCTAATGCTCCTGTCCCGTATACCTCGGGATAGATCTCGTCTGCTATATCTGGGGACATAATCCGGATCCAGGTCCTCAGGGGACATAGTAAGGTACAAAATAACTCAAGCCAATATAAATGCAGTGCAGAAAATAAATGAGTAAACAGGGTAATACTAAATAACCAACTAAGTGAAATACAAGATGAGAGCATCACTAAAAGTCAGGCTGAGACCACTACAAGCTCTGTGTCGGGGAGCCGATAGCAGTAATATCACTAATAGAGTGCCTAGCTCTAATGTAGAGTCTAAGGCCTCACAAAATTATCTCACTAGTAGAGTGCCTAGCTCTGATATAAAGTCTAAGGCCTCACCATAATAAATATATATATAAATCAGCCTATAGCCTGTGTGTCTCTCCCCACCCAATGTAATCACACGTCTCATGTCCATGACACGCAAGATCAAAACTAATGCAGCAAGTCATATAACGTCTACGAATATAATGTCTATGTCATAAACCTTGTATCCTATACAGAATCACCATGAATATCTTAGGAAGATTCTGTCTCATGATTAGTGGCAAGTGTCCTGGGTTATGATGTACTTGATAAGACAAGTACGAGAATGTAAAGGGTCACGATATCCATATCTATGTGACGTTACACAACTCCGCGTACGGGGTTGGCACCCGACTATTAATCGGACGCTAAGTAAGTCACGCGGTCCTAGGTCAAGCATGTACAACAATGAATAAAACAAGAGAATAATATAAATCAATATACTTCAATTATGGCAAGGTACACTTGCCTGAGGTTCTGGCTCCAACTGTAGCTCTGGTCTCAGTAAAAATTGTAGGGACTCCACCGGTTGCTGAAATAAACATCACCATTAGATTCAAAAAATATCAAATAGCTAGAAACGCCTGTCCTTGAGTCCAATTTGGACACAGGGGCAAAAATGACAGTTTCTGGTCAAAGCGGGGTCCACATGTGGGCCGCTTTGCACCGAAAACTGTTCAGGGTCAAAGGTCTCCAAATTCGTCCAATTTAGTGTCAACAAGTCAGGAACGATGATACGAACCCAATGGAACTTCCAAAATTGGATTCCGATGAGCCGATCACAAAATCGCCCGTCAAGTGGAGCTGCGGGGCCCACGATACGCGATTTTGTCAACGTTCTCAGAATCGATCCAAACTTGGGTCACAGGACCAGCATATTGCTACGAGTCCAATGGTGCAAGTTTCGTCTCGATCCGATGTGTGTACATAAAGTTACAACGTGTTCCAGAACAGACGAATACGGGGCGTTGTCGGCATATACGCGTTGATTCCGGTGTGCACGCACATCCAAATCAACTTCTGCGAAATCTCGCACGTCCGTACCGACGGCGCAAGTTTCGGTGAAGACCGCGTACGACCAAGTCGTCCCGTTTTGTGGGGCGCACTCAGTTCCGGGGTGAAACAGGGCGTTGGTTTTTCTGTTTTTGGATCGCGGTTTACGATCGCCACAGGACGCGACGCACCGAGCGGGTTGCATGAGCATTGAGAGGGTTACACAGTCTACGCGTCACAACTGACAGAACGAAAAATAGAATAACAAGGAGAGAGAACGGGTTACCTGAACAGGGCTCCATGGAACGAGAATTTCTCGTGTCCGGGTGACTGTTTTGTGTCATGTCTTGAGTCTGCTGTGTCCGGAGCTATGGCGGCTGTGTCCGGGTACTGTGTCCGGGTTCTAGGATTTCGATCACAGCGGCTGGGACTGGGGGATTCGCCGGAGGACGGCGGCTCGGGCGGAGGCTCGTCTGCGGCTGCCGGGGCTAGGGCTGGGGAGATGGCGAGGCGGCTGGGAATCGACGAGGGCTGCGAGGGTGAGGCAGTGCTGGGCTGGGCAAGGGCGGAGGAGATGGAGTCGGGGAAGGAGGAAGAGAGGGTGGCGAGGTCGTCGAGGAAGACGGTGGAGCGGGGAAGATGAGGTCGGGGCTGGTGGCTGGGCACGGGGCTAGGTGGAGGTCGGCGAGTGGTGGAGACGGTCGGGACGGGACGGTGAGGATGGTCGGGAGAGATGGAGGAGATGGTCGGGCTGTGAGCGGGGTCGGAGACGACGGAGATTGGGGATCCGAATAGGGCTAGGATGACCGGGACTGAGCTGCGGGCGGCGGAGGAGATGATAACTAGGGTTGCGGCGGCGGAGGAGATGATAACTAGGGTTGCGACGACGGCGAGGCGCAGACTTCGAGGCTATTTAAAGGGGCCGAAACAGTAATTCCGGTAGGATTCGGGATCTAGGGTTTCGGGTCCGGGTCGGATTCGATTCGGATCCGACCCGACCCGTTAAGGCTTGGTTAGTCCGGTTGGGTTCACCACATTTTGGGTCGGGTTGGTTTGGTTTATTTCCAAATAAACCGGGTTCAGTCAGGGTTTATTTATGTTTAAATCTAGATTGGTTTTTAGGGCTTTAAAAATGTTTTCGGAGTCCAATAAATTCACAAAAAATTATCCTATGTCCAGTTTTCCATTTTACACCAGAAAATATTATTTTCATAATATTTTAATATTAATTAATATCATTTAAAAATTATTTAAAATCAAAATACCTAGGTTTTAATTACAGAAAAATCCTAAAAAATTACAAAAATTTATGAAAAATCCAAATTAAAAATTCTTGGAAAATCAGGAGGGTTACACGTTCGGGCCACATGGACATTGAGCCGCATGGGCAAACACTGCCTGGTTGTCCCTTATTCATTAACTGCTATATTTTGCCTTGACCCTTGGGTAAATTTTGTTCGGATTCTGAGCCCACTATTTCACACGGATCCCAATACTGACGGCTTTAGGAGGGAGCCCAACCGAGCGTAGCTGTCAGTGGATGGGGGTAGAATTCGAATGGTCTATTTTCGTCTTTTGGTGGCCTATAATTATGGATTTGAGAGAAAGAGAGAGAACTTCTTGTTTCTGCTGAGTTCTGTCTTCCATATCTTCTCCGCCTTTTCTTCCTTCGTGTTCGGTCGTCTTCACAGAACGTCTTCCATGGCCCCTAAGTTCTTGTCTTCTTTCAAGAAGGCCGTCGCCAAGGGGAAGCGTCTTGCCTCGTCATCTAGGGCCAAGGACGAGCCCCATCCTTTAATTCTGATGTTCAGCCGTCCATCCACGGTAAGGGTAAGAGAAGGAGAACTATGGACACGCGGGCATTTTTGCACCCGATTTATTATACTAGTCCTCATTTATGACCATGCCGCATGCTTTATGCGCGAGTCTCCTTTTGGCTTCGTGCACAAGCCCTGACTCGGCCACATGGAGGCCATGTCATGGTTTTGGCAGCATGGGGGTCCTGCCATGAGTTGGCCGCATGTCTTCTTTCGTGACTTGGCCGCATGCCATCTTGATGTCTCTAATTCTTACTTTTTATTTTATAGTAACTTTGCCTATGGCTCCGTAGGGAGATGTGCTGATTGGGTGGGCTCAGGATGCCTTCGGCGTCTGGCTCGATCATATAGTGGCCGATGTTAAGGCTCAGATTAACAAGGATCAGCCTGAGGTAAGACTGAAGTTGATAGCTAGCCAGTCCTGGTTCTACTTGCTTAGCCAGCTGAACTCCGGGAGGATCGACGACTCTCATTTGAAGCCAATCTTCCTATTTGGGGACGCCCTCACCATCTCAGATCGAGTTAGTGAGAATTAAAGAGACATAGGATTTGTAAAACCCTATATTTTTAAATATTATATTTAATTAATTAATTATAGAATTTATTTATATTATTTCGTAGTTAATTAGATATTAGATATTATTGATTTAATTACCTAGATAAATTAATTATTTAGAATTATTGTACAAAACTACTATTTTATTTTAGGAATCTTTGTGGAAGAGTAATAGATTTTTTTTTTAATTTGTGTACAAATATATTTTTTTATATACCTCAAATATATACGTAAATAATAAATAGTTATTAAATATGTTAGTAATAATAATAATTAGTTATAATAATAATAATGTAATAATAATAATTATAGTAATAATGGTAATAAAAACAAAAGAGAAAAAAAATATAGAAAGGAAAAAGAAATATAAAACAAAAAGAAATAGTAATAGAAAAAGAAAAGAAAAAGAAAAATATCTTAAATCCCTTAATCCCTAACTAACCCCTAAAGCTAACAACTAACCTACCCTAATTACCCGACCCCCTTCACAGAGCCCGCGCGGCCCGGGGTTCCCCCCCCCCCCCGCTTTCGTCTCTCCCTATATATATATATATATATATATATATATGTTATGATAGTAACCCTAAACCCTAATCCTAGCTCCCACCTCCACGCGCCGACCGCCGCCTGGACGCACGCCGCCGGCGACGCCGCAGCCTGCCGTCTGCCGCGCGATCGCGCGGACATCGCAGCAACAACAGAATTTGGCAGCAACGATCGCTACTTCACGTGCTGATTTTTGCCTCCTCGCTCGATCAAATTCGGATCCGTCTTCGCCGGTAAGATCACGACCTATCCCCCTTCCAATCCCGTTAATTAGTTTCCATCATGTAGCGTTAAAAATCAGATAAAAATCGATGCCAAGTTGAGAAAAAACTATACTTTTAAACTGCAGAAAACTGCCCCATTGACCTATGTTTCGAGGCCGATATCTTCCAACGTAGACATCCAAATCGAGATCTACCTTTTTCTGTGTAAAGTGTCCCATCTTCACACTTTTAAACTGCACCATTATTACTATAATAATAATAATAATAATTACATTATTATTATTATTATAACTAACTAGTATATATGCACGTGCTTTGCACGTATATTGGAGTGAATGATGTCAATGAGTTAGTTTATTTCTACTGCTTTTAATTATATAGGTTAATGGTTCAACCCTTCGAATTCTTTGGTAACAATTTAAAAGACTTAGCAAGTAGCATGAACCCTTTGATTTCCGTAAATGGTTGTCATTATTGCATCTCTTAAATGGTTGTCAGTGGAATTTATTGTAGGTATTCTTTTTAATTACTAAATATGTTGAAGGGTATTTTTGGAACGAAATTTTTTCACGGTGAAGCCTAGTTTTGGCATTAAATAGTAGAATAGATTATTATTATTACTAACATATTTAATAACTATTTATTATTTACGTATATATTTGAGGTATATAAAAAAATATATTTGTACCCAAATTAAATTCTAAAAAAAAAATATTACTCTTCCACAGAGATTCCTAAAATAAAATAGTAGTTTTGTACAATAATTCTAAATGATTAATTTATCTAGGTAATTAAATTAATAATATATATTATCTAATTAACAAAAAAATAATATAAATAATTTCCATGATTAATTAATTAAATATAATATTTAAAATATGGGGTTTTACAGGATTACTCCTCTGGTGGAATGAAGGTGCATATTCCCGCGATGGAGCGCCATTGGCCCTTATCAGCTTTCAACGTGGTACCCCTTCGAAGGAAGATGCTGGGGAGCCTAATCCTGGACTAGAATGGAACCCAAGTCGGCAGCATCCATTTCAACTCAGAACTGAAGGGAGCAGCGGCGAACAAGGAATCATTTTTTTACTCTGTTCGTGGACTAGCACTGGCACTTTCTCTAGCGAGATGGGGCCGAATGTCGGATATTACAAAGCAGACACCTTCTTGAACCAGCTTGTAACCAAGTGAACTTATCTCAAGGTCAAATAATCCTAAGGTCAAAGTGTATTTATTGGATGCGTCACTGGCCCTCTTGGGTTGGTCTGATGCAGTGGGTATTAGAGAGGTATGAGCGAACCCTGAAGGCGGTCAACCTCTACTATGCTGTACGAGATTCTTGTTATGGTTTGGATAAGAACCTGTCGCTGTTTGTGGCTTTGGCTGAAATGTATACCCGTCGTACCAGGACCTTTTTTGCTCCCGGCTGAGAGATGGGGCTCGCTCTCCATGAGATGTATGATGTCTCGCGGTTGCCCCAGGGTGATGAACCATATGAGGAGTACACCCCCACTAATAAAGAATTTGAGGAGTTGGAACATCAACATCCAGGATTTTTTGCTGTGTACCGAGAGGTGTTATGTCATCACAGCACTTCTCAACAAGTCTCGAAGAAGAAAGACATGAGCTTGGAGGGGAATCTGCCCCACATTAAAGCCTGGACCAGTCACCTCTTCGCCATTGATCCTTCGGGTCATGTCACCGTTAAGTGCCCTCGCACTCGGAGAGGTGTTGATGACAAAGTACGCATCACCAAGAGGATTCCTTCAGTATTATCAACGGTTGGTGTAGGTAACTAAAAAATATATTCACTATTAATAAATTTTGTTTACATGACACAAAACTATGGACACATATTAAAAAAAAAATTATCTACGGAATACAATTTTTTTATAAAATTAGGGAGATGATAACACGTTTAGCTAAATTGTATATAGAGATGCACATCGTCATAGCCAATTATGGAAATGATTGTTTGGTACGAAAAAGTTTATACAAAACTTTCGTGTTACAAACTGTTAAAAAGAAAAGTACAAAAGAGATCATAAACAAGAATCTAAGTACAATTGATTCTGAGAAAGTTTAGCTGTAGAGATCTGATACGCAAACGATCACTTTACTCTTTGGACCACTCGACGATGAAGAAATGCACACATTGACAAAGAACTGCACATGACAAGAACTGAAGGGAATGCTGCGAACAGCTTGGAGAGTTGAACAATAGGAAAGCTCTGACAAAACGGAACGAGAAGCTTATATTTCTCTCATTCTTCTCTTGAATTTCAAAGTCTTGAAGATTACTGCGAGCAACTTGGAGAGTTGAACAATAAGAAAGCTCTTGCACAAAGGCACGAGAAACTTCTATTTCTCTCGTTGTTCATTTGAATTTCAAAGACTTCAGAATTCTAGCCCCTTTCTCTCTATCTGTGTATGTGCTCCTCTCTGTGTAAGTGTAGGTAGCTCTCTGTAATGTCCCTCCATTAATGGTTTCAACGAACATTTATTTATAGAGTTTATGAACGTTTATGAGAATATGCGCGCACTTTGAACAATCAATAATGTTTTACCATTGTGCACGTACTTTTGGTGGATTAACATCTCACGTTTTGCATGAGTGGGTGCACAACTTGCTGCCTACTTGACATGTAGCTTCCTACACGAGAAAAGCGTAGGTCGTGGAGGACAGTTATTTGTACACCTTTTACGAAAAGTACGAAATGTATGACACACACCCATAACTGCTGACTGTTGGTGGATAGTATGTGCACTTTAGAAGTCGTCTGGAGACTGACGCATTTTTGAAGGAGTGGTATTACGACGCACTTTTGAAGGAGTGAGATTACGATACACTTTTTGATGAGATGGCTCTGTGGCACACTTTTGAAGAGATGGCACTGCGACGCACTTTTGAAGATGTGGCACTGTGGCGCACTTTTGAAAAAAATGGTACTGCGGCGCATTTATGAAGGTGTGACATTACGACGCACTTTTGAAGGAGTGGCATTACGGCACACTTTTTGAAGAGATGACACTGTGGCACAATTTTGAAGACATGGCACTACGGCGCAATTTTGAAGATGTGGCACTGCGACGCACTTTTGAATAAAATGGCACTGCGGCGCATTTCTGAAGGAGGTTGGCACTGAGACGCACTTTTGAAGGAGTGGCACTACGACGCACTTTTGAAGATATTGGCACTGAGGCGCACTTTTGAAGAGAATGGCACAGTTACTTTTGAAGGATTTGCACTGCGGCTGGGTTGCTAAACGACAACTTGCGTATGCGTGCCACAGCTCTGCTGTAATGATGGCTTATGACTCTTCGATTTCTGCATATTTCAGCTGTCAGTCTGCTGCATTAAATGCTTGAGAGAGAGAGAGAGAGAGACGATTGTTTATGCGGCAACTTGGTAACATTAAGAAAGTGTGCCACATTTATGCTCTCTGAATAGTGCATCATCCTCTGAAATAATAAAAAGTGCGCCAAAGTAAGAAAAATGCGCGTCTTTCTTCTGAAACAAGTAGAAAGTGCGCCATTCTTCGGCTTGTTGGATCTTTTGTAGTAAACTGCACCATCTGTCTGAGGCGCACTTTTTTATGTTTCTACAATGGCAAAACTAGTATTTTACACAAAACTAGTCATAACTTATTGTGAAATTTATGTTTTGCACAAAACTCGTCATAGGATTTGGAAAAATTCGTGCAAACATGAAACTTGTAATTGCCAATGGCGAGTTTTAGGTAGGTTTATTAATTTCCTCCGTTTGGGTTCTATAAATAGGATGAGGGAGGGGGAGAGACTCCAAAGGAACGAGAGAAGAGTAAATAAAAAAAAAATACAAAATTCGCTATAGGCTATGGCGAGTTGTGTGCTAAGCATATATATATTGTTATAGCCTATGATGAGTTATGTGTAAAGCACACACATTGTCATAACATATGGCGATATGTAGACGTAAAATTTCACAGAAATAGTATTCGGATGCTTAACCCTCAATATGTACTTTTATTTTATTTTTTCCCTCACAAAATTATGGGTGTTTAAACAAAGCTTTGGAAAAGTAAAAAAAAAAAAAAAAAAAAAGCATTTTTCAGCATTTTTTTTGACAAATATTTTTTAAAATTGGACTCTTTTTTTGTCACACAATTACAAATGTTTCTTAAAACCAATTTTCTAGTTCTCTCTCTATCGCAACCACAAAGACCATACAAAATTTTATTTTAATTTTTTTTTTACCAAACTGAATATTTATATTTTTGTTTCAGATATAAGTAATAAAACGTAAAGTTGAAATTTGTAAGACTATAAAAACAATTTTATAATTTAAAATTAAAAAATATTTAAAATTAAAATGTCTGATAATCAATCCAAACAATGTATTATTTCATTTGTTTCCCCCCAAAGTTTAGTATCAAATAGGTAATTTTCTGACATGGTAAGCCATCCATGTCCACCTAACTTAGGAAATAAAAAAAGCTTTATAATATTAAAAAAGGAGCATATTTCATTTCAAGGTACTATCTACAGTGGCCCACCAACAAAGGATGAGGGATGAGACGAGAAAGAGTAGAAGCCTATGGTACCCAACAAGAAGAAGGTGAGTAGCTAATAAATCATTTTCAAATTTCAACTGCTACACATATGTACATTACATTATATGATGGGAATGGGGATGGGAACGGGGGACAATGGAGGAAGCATGTGTGGTGGTGGAGCCATGATTAGGCTCATGGAATTCAGCAGTTTTGACAGCCAGCCCGTGGGCTTCATGGCAGAGCCAATGTCCCCTCTCCCTCTCTCTCTCTCTCTGAGCATGGCAATGGCATGTTATGTCTACACTTTCAAGGTTTTACTTCTCAAAAGTTTTTGTCAAAGAAAGAGTCAAGAGATTCTCCTCTGTTATATTCAATTGTCACTTAGGACTTATTTGGTAAATCTTACGTGTAGAAAAATTTAAATTTGTTTTCTCAAAGATAGAATTTATATGCAAATTTGTTCACCATTTTGTCTTTATAGTATAAGACAAATATATTCGGTTAGAATAAGAAAGTATAAAAATATATTATAATAGTATTAAATTATAAAGTTAATTATCAAAATGGTACATGAAGAATCTAGTGTCTGTCATTTTGGTGATCGAACTTTTTTTTTTTTTCGAAATGGTGTATGCGTTTTGCATTTTTGCTCAATTAGTGCCTGAAGTGAATTTCGTTGGTGTTATTCGGAAAAAATCGATAAAAATAGACATGTGATGGTCATGTGTCTTATTTTTAATGGTTCTTTTGTCATGTTTTTTGTTTTGTACTATCATTTTCAGAAGAATATTAGTGTACGAAGAAAATTGTTTGGATGAAAATAGTTAAAAATAGTAGTCCGAAACAAAAAAATTTGACAAAATAACCATTAAAAATAGGGTGCATAGCCATCACATATCCATTTTTATTGATTTTCATCGAAAAATACCAACGGAATTTACTTCAGGCATTAATTGAGCCAAAATACAAAACTCATGCACCATTTTGGTCACAAAAAAAATTTCGATCACCAAAATGACAAACACTACATTTCTCATGTACCATTTCGACAATTAATCAACTTATATAACAATTTAATAAAATTAAAATAATAATTAACTATTCTAATTATATAATAATTAACTATCCTAATTATATAATAAAATAAATAAATTATCTAAAATACTGATTGACTATCCTGTTTGTCGTGTCGGACACATCAAAAACTAAGTAAATTATTTATTGTGTCTGACACTTATTAAAATTCGAACAAATACACATATGACACTCAAAAAAAAATCTAATGACGTATTCGTGGTCATACTACATAAGTCGAAAACTAAGTAAGAAAATTAATATAAATATATTTTATTTACTAACAGCTAACACTAATTAAGAAGAAACAAATTATATTTAAAATATTAACTAATTTTTGATTTGTTATTTGGTAGTTTAATCAACAATTGCCATTTTTTATAATTGATTAGTTTAGTATAATCAGTTATTAGTTATATAAATCAGTTATTAGTTATATAATTAATTTATTTAAAAATAAAAAACAGTCCAAATCGAGTGAGAAGAGAGCAAGTGGAAAAGAGGGGACATGAACTGCACATCTTTTTTATCTTTTCAAATTCATCTTTATTATTCAAGATACCAAACAATGGGACTTTTAGGATTTGTCCCAAATCCTATTGAAAGTTGGATTCCAAGTCCAAAACAGTTGCCAAACATGATCTTAGGGATAAGCATTTGCTTTCAATCGAAATAGTTAAAATTAAAATCGAACCAAAATTAGTCACAACTCAAACCACCGATAACTAATTTGATTTGTTAGGTTGAACTATTTTTATTATTTAGTGAGCTGGACCCAAAGTTCATATTGTGGTTAATTTGTAATAAAAACTACAATTGGTATACATAGTTTTGTTGTATTTTAAAATTGGGCCAAACGTTGGACTAGTTGTTTTTAAATTAGTCAACTTGGACTTTTAACACATACATAGAATTAGGGATCGACACTTGGTCGGGCCGCCCAAGTCAATAAAGTATGGGCTCAGGCCGGGCACGGGCCGGACTTAATTATTATTTATGAAGTCCAAGTCCGCCCACATTAATAGTCGGACTTTTCGGACCAAATAGGGTCGGACCGGACTAGTTCTATAAAAAATTTCAAATACGTCTTCTCGGACATAATCGTTAAAGTCGTATTTGAAAGATTGTTTCAATACTATATCCTTAAATTCTACACTTCATAGCTAATGTTAATTCAATCTTTTAGCTAGAGCCGGACAATAAGAATAATATGAAAATACTAAAGATTAAAGGTGTTCGTACTACTTCTTCTTGCTAAAAGATTGTATTGGACGGATCTCAGATCGGGCTCGGGCCGACAGATGCATAGCTCAAGTCCGATCCTATATTAATATGGACCGCACCGGACTACCCTAATGACCGGGCTCTATCGGACTTTGGTCCATCGGACCGGACGGACTTTTCGAACGTCCATGGACTTCGGACAAAATGATAATCCTTACATAGAATTATTATTTTCAAAATATACACAAAAATATACACATTTTTAATCGTAAAATATGTATACATTTTTAATCATAAAATATGCATAAAATTAAGATTATTTACATAATTGTAAGTCTTATTCAGTTTTTCGGTTTTGGATCGAAATCGAATAAATTTTTTTAATATTTTCAAAATTGAAACTGAATCGATTTTTTTCCATACTGAACCTAATCTTTTGTTCGGTTGAGATTGGTTAGGCTCGGTTCTCGATCCAAATCTAACAATGCTCACCCCTAGTTGCCATAGAACCATAGGTCATAAATTAATATTTATTCTTACAAAATATGTATTTCGTTATTGTTTCATTTGTTCTTAATATTTTTTTTCGGCTTCTTATTTCTTTCTTTCTACTTTTTCCAACTAAGAGTCAATCACTTGTGATCCCCCTGCTTTCTCATACAAGACCTCTCCTTCCAAGCTTTTTTTTAATCTTAAGTTTCTCAAAGCGCCATGAACCCATAGACAGGTCCGGAGCGCAAAAATAAATGGAAATCTGTTTTCATGTAAAAAAAATTAAATAAATATTTTAGAAATTAAATTATCCAAAATTAACTCAACTAAGAAAAATAATTTAACTACAATATCTTTCATATTGAAATAATATTCGACTAAAAAAGATAAAGTAAGACTAAACAAACAAGCATCCTTCGCCAGCTTCACATTGAGAAAGATCTCCTAGTATTGATATCTACAAATTCATCAATCAAATCGATTAAATTCAATACATTATAAGAACTTATTTTCAATGAAAATTAGAGCAAGCACATTTAATCTTTCTTGCGACATGGTTGATTGCATATACGATTTCAATAACTTCAATTGGAAAAAACAAAAATCCTACAGATGCAATAGTCACTATTATTGTCAATATAATTCTATAGACAATACTTGCAGTAGGAAACGAATTAAATTTCTTCATAAAATTTAATATTTCAAGTGCTTGAATGTCTTCTGGTAGAAGACCTCGTAAAGTTTCTAGGTCCTCAAATAATTCATCTCCATCAATATCAGAGTAACATTCACTATGTCTCAAAGTGCTTTGTGGACGACGACAACAAGCTTTCAAATTATCTCTATCTAATGATCAATTCAACTTCTCTGAACTGAAAAATAAATAATTTTCTCATAGTTTCAATCACTTGTCTATTGTATACATGATTACATACCTCAATATTTCCAATCCTCCGGACCTACACTTTGGCACTTTAATGACAAGTATATTTATATATCTTTTTTTTTCAGTTTCTAAACGTGAAGACGAAAAAAAAAAATCGAAGAAAAAGAAAAAAAAATGTTGCATGAAGGTTTGTTTTTTTCGATAAAATAAAGAATAAGGAAGGACAATTGTTTTGGATGAGATAAGAACTATCATTTGCTCAATAATAATGTTTTTAAGTTTTCTAGAATAGTTGGTTAACAAATTGATAGTTGGGCCTGCCAAAAGTTTATTTATTATTTTTTTTTTCTATATGCAGTATAGTATATAATATATATATATATATATATATATATATATATATATATATATATATATATATATATATATATATTTATTGGAGTTCTATGAATATGGAAGACCTAGTGCGATCGCACTCCCTCAAAACTGGTAATACAAAAGTTATTTAACCATATATACATATATAACTTAAGATTTTAGAACTTATGGACGCAATAATTATTATAACTATAAAGAGCACAATGTTGTAAGCAATTTTGGAGGTGGATAACCAATATGGACAGGCATGGGAGGAATTACGTTCACTACCAGAAAAAGTCAATTTAGTGACGTCCAAAAACGTCGCTAAATGACAAAAAAACGTCGCTAATCACGTTTAGCGACGTAATTAGCGACGTTTTACAGAAGTCGGTAATCAGCACGTCGCTAAAAGAAAAAACGTCGCTATACCGACGTTTTTTAGCGACTTAAATGTGTCGCTAACTTAGCGACGTTTAGCGACGCATAGTCACTAATTAGCGACGTAAACAAACGTCGCTAAACGTCGCTAATTAGCGACTTATATAGCGACGTTACAGCGACGTCTTTAATGACCTGGCAGTACTGCCATGTCAGCAATTTGGGACGTACAACGACGTATTTAGCGACGTCATTAGCGACGGCTATTAATGTCGCTAAATAGCAACGTATTAGCGACGTGTATAAACGTCGCTAAACGTCGCTAAATACGTCGCTAATTTTAAAAAAATAAATAAAAAAATACTGAATTGTTCCAAACTATTATTCCTGCAATTTATAAATTTCTAATTAAAAATAGACCCGGAGCAACCCTCCGTTGAATACTCTGGGTTCGCCGACCCCTTCGGTGGAACACTCAACACCGGTAAATTAACATCATTTAATATGAATAAAAAGTATCACAGTCATACAATACACACAAATATTATAGACAGACCTGGAGCAACCATCCATTGAATTTTTTGCGTACGAAATAACACAAAAAATATATATAATATCACAGTCACACAGTACACACAAAATAAAAGTATCACAATCACACAAAATGCATAATATATAAGTATCACAGTCACACAATGGGCATAATATATAAGTATCACAATCACACAATAACCACAATAAAAGTATATGAAACATCACAATATAAATCTCGAGGATATCCAATACGCTGGGGCACATACCAGTCCCTCAGATACTGCGCATAAACAACGTCTATATGATCAATCTACGCTATGGGTGCTGGATGACTGGAACTCTCCGTCCGAGATCCAGCCGTTATAGGTGCTGGGTGACTGGAACTCCCCGTCTGAGATACAACATGTGGTATCTCTTCCTCCTTAACAGTAGGAGGCATCACTTTCTCTTTAACAGTAGGAGGCATCACTTCCTCCTTAACAGTAGGAGGTGTCTCTCTCTTGGGTGCCATCTGGTAAGATAGATGAAAAAATATATATAATTGATAACAGATATTACTTAAGACATACCCTTAATAATGCGGAATGGAAGAATTAGATGACTCACAAAGAATATAATTGATAACAGATATTACTTAAGACATACCCTCAACAGCCCTGCCTATAAATGGTTTGTTGCAGTATAATAATGATAGTAATAATAAAACTACTTGTTTGTTGCAGTATAATAATGATACGAATCATAAAACATGAGAGTAACTTTAACTAAAGGAAATACCCGAGTATCAATACTCTAACTCTCATACCCTATCTTATCTTAACTCACCTCGTAGCTTGATACTCATATGCACTTAGTCCACATCACTACCCACACTTACTAAAGGAAATAAAACTTGTCCTATGCTATGCCAATCCATGCCCTTACTGGTATACTTTAGTATCAATCATCTCACACCAATCCCTCTCATTGATACATTTGGTATCAGTCTTACTTAACACCTCACCTGGCACCCTTTCACCATACTACATGCTTTGGTGTAATAAACTTAAACATTATATGATGCTAACTAAACTAAATGAAAGATTAATAACATTTCACTGAGTAAATCTTATTTTTCTTCCAATAGCGACGTATAATATTTTTTGTTGATCAAAATGCCGGAGCTGCTTATATAAACCAAGGGCAGCAGTAAAATACAAAACAGTTATTTTAACATGTTTAATCTATGTTTCGCGGAAAAGGATAGGTTTCGACACGATAATGACAAGGTAACATGGACACAACACATATTCTGGTGTCGTAGTATAATTTAGAGTGACTGTACTGTTTATTTGATAAGTGTACAACAAGACATGTGGACCAGATTTTTGGTCTGGCCATGGTAGTAATCCTCTATTTCAATAATTAAGTTGGAACAGAGTAGCACTGTAGTTCCAAAAAGTAGGCTTGATATCTATGTTATACGGACACGGATACAACACGACATGGTAAGGACATGACCAACCTAGCATAATATCTCGTCTCGGCCTCATGGTCCAGGTACTAGAGATGCTGGGTGAGGAATACGGAGGAAGGGTGGAGCTTGCCAAGGCCTACTACAAAGGTCTCACCGAATCAGTTGTGAAGCACTTCAACGGAAATGGAGTCATCGCGAGCATGGAGCACTGCAATGACTTCATGCTCCTCGGCACCGAGACCATCGCGCTCGGCCGAGTCGGTACGCAACCATTCCCTCCCTCTCTCTCTCTCTGTAATACTTTTTGCAAGCTATTGATCGTTAGAAACTGGATCCCTGATGATTGATCGAATCAACCATGAAGACGCGCAGGGGACGATTTTTGGTGCACCGACCCGTACGGGGATCCGACCGGCACGTTCTGGTTGCACGGGTGCCACATGGTGCACTGCGCCTACAACAGCCTCTGGATGGGTAACTTCATCTGCCCGGACTGGGACATGTTCTAGTCGACGCACCCGTGCGAGTCCTTCCATGCCTCACAGAGGGCCATCTCGGACTGTCCGGTCTACGTGAGCGACTCGGTCTACGTCATGACGTGTCGTGTCTTGTTAGAGAGAGAGACAGAGAGAGGAGCTCACCGAGGAGGGAAGCCGGAGGAAGGAGGGGACGCGGCCGAAGGGGGGTCGCCGAGAGGGAGGAGGGGACGCCGGAGGGATCGAGAGCGCCGGAGGGGGAGGACGCAGCCGGAGGGGGGTTGCCGGGAGGGAGGAAGAACGTCGCCAGAGGGAGGAGGGTCGCCGGAGGAAGGAGGGGACGCGGGGAGGGGGGAAAATATTTGGGAGAGGGGGAAAAATATTTGGGAGAGGGTTCGAAAGAAATGGGGGGAATCAGCCCTAAATGAAACATATTTAGCGACGTTTTAGCGACGCACGTCATGACGTCGCTAAGTTAGCCGCTAAACGTCGCTGAATAAAACAAATTAGCGACGTTTAGCGACGCCAGTAATTAAGTCGCTAATTTAGCGACGTCTTGGACGTCGCTAAATACGTCGCTAAACGTCGCTAATATGTTCCATTTAGCGACGTTTAGCGACTTTAATTGAACTTATAGCGACTAATCTTTTAAAAACTGAATAAAAGTCGCTAAACGTCGCTAAATGTCGCCAATTAGCGACGTCTAGCGACGCCAGTAATTAAGTCGCTAATTTAGCGACGTCTTGGACGTCGCTAAATACGTCGCTAAACGTCGCTAATATGTTCCATTTAGCGACGTTTAGCGACTTTAATTGAACTTATAGCGACTAATCTTTTAAAAACTGAATAAAAGTCGCTAAACGTTGCTAAATGTCGCCAATTAGCGACGTCTAGCGACGTTTTTACATGGAGTCGCTAATTTATATTATATTAGCGATGTTTTTCGTTGACGTCGCTAAAAAACGTCGCTAATCCCGCTTATTCTAGTAGTGGTTGTGGGCTGAGGTGGACTTCAGTCTGTCTCAATTTTTTTTTTCTTTCATATAAGTTAGTCAAATCTAATCCATTCTAGTCCACTCTATCCTACCTCAAGTCTAATTTTTGGCTCCGTTCTTGATCAAAGGTAGTAGTGGGCCAGCCAACTACGACGTGGAGGTGAATCAAATCATCTCAATATAATCACCATCATAAGTTAATGAGGATGAGAAAAATCCTACAATAAGAGGAAAACTTTATTCCAAGAAAAGAAAGTGATCATAAGATAGTTAGGGTCAATCAGAAAGAAGACGAATAAAGAAATTGGAGTTAGACTCGTCTGATCCACAAAACCATCAAATCAATAATAATAATCTATTCTACTATATAATGTCAAAACTAGGCTTCACCGTGAAAATTTTTTATTCCAAAAATACCCTTCAACATATTTAGTAATTAAAAAAATTACCTACAATAAATTTCACTGACAACCATTTAAGAGATACAATAATGACAACCATTTACGAAAATCAAAGGGTTCATGCTACTTGCTAAGTTTTTTAAATTGTTACCAAAGAATTCGAAGGGTTGAACCATTAACCTATATAATTAAAAGCAGTAGAAATAAACTAACTCATCAACATTATTCACTCCAATATACGTACAAAGCACGTACATATATACTAATAATAATAATAATAATATTATTTACACATTGAACGGCCGAGGATCCGTGGTAAGCGGCCAATACTATGATGGGGTTGGAACTCAACCATCAATAACCAATGTGCATAAACATCACAAAACACAAACAAACAAACAAATTTATATGAAAAACCCTTGCCTAGAAACCACATAGTAAGTCCGAGCGTAACCTACCAAAAGTTATATTTCTTTTGCAATCCCCCATCCAATAATCAAAGGTACCCCTACAACTCTAGCAGATCAAAATAACACAATAATAATAATAAAATAGTTTTGGCAGATCGAATGCTGGATCGAAAAAAAAATAGACTGTAACGTTACGTGTCAGTAGACAGAACAAATCCGTTGACGTCAGTCTTTTCCTTGATAACGTAAACAAACAAAAAATCCGCCAATAGAATCCTGACACGTGGTCGCAGTTTAGATTTCAGTTGAGCCTATTGTCTGTGTAGAACTGTTGTTAAAAAAAAAAAATCAACACTCTCTTCCTAATGATTACAAATTGTACTCACAAATCCAAGATTATCCAGTTAATCACCTTTGCTACGACACTTCCTGATAATTCGATTTCTTAAATTATTATTTAATAATATTTATGCTAGTTTTAAGTTTTTATTATTATTGAATACACGTGTCATATTAGTATTTAATATACCTTCTATCTTTAATGGTAACAATATTTTTACTAATATAAGGTAGCTTGAAAAATGTTCAAAATTGAACTGTCTAAACCGTTTATAAATACTCCATTAATTATTTAAAAAAATTAACTAACTATTTAACTATCTAATATGATTTACTTATAACAACAATTCTAACTCAAGTGGTTAAGATGAGAGGCATTTTACTTGGTTGCTTGAGTTCAATACATAGGAACTACAATATTTATAATAAAGTTATATTTATTTTCTTTTTTAACAGTTTTGACGCACGTGTAATGCACGTGCATGTTACTAGTTCATAATAATAGATACGTCATATTCGTAGTGGCTAAGGTGTGAGCCATCTCCCAAGCAAGAGGTCTTTGGTTCAAATCTTGGGAGAAAGTACTTTAATTTTCAAATAGTCAAAAAATAAATGAACAACCAATTCACTACTAGAAAAAGCGGTATTAGCGACGTATTTTAGCGACGTCAAATGAAACGTCGCTAATAATATATAAATTAGCGACTCCTTATAAAAACGTCGCTAGACGTCGCTAAATGGCGACATTTAGCGATGTTTAGCGACTTTTATTAAGATTTTAAAAGATAAGTCGCTATAAGTTCAATTAAGGTCGCTAAACGTCGCTAATATGTCTAATTTAGCGACGTTTAGCGACGTATATAGCGACCTTTATATTAAAAATATTTAGCAACGTGTTTAGCGACGTCATTGACGTCGCTAAAATTTAATTTAGCGACGTTTTTATTGGACGTCGCTAAACGTCGCTAAAATATGGTTAATTAGGGCTCGGTTTCATTTTTCTCCATCTGTTGAAATTTCGAAAAGAAAAAAAATCCCCCCCGCTCCGTCGACCGGCTCTCCACCGCGACTACTCCGGTAAACCCTACTCTCTCTCTCTCTCTCTCTCTCTCTCTCTCTCTCTCTCTCACAGGACACATGTAACATTGACACAAATACGACACACACACAGACACTGACACAGATACAGACACGGCACACACACACACACTGACACAGACACTGATCAGGACCTAGGGTTAGGGTTAGGTTTTTTGACATGGGGTTAGGGTTAGGGTTAGGGTTAGGGCCGACTGGCCCAAGTCGACGAGAGAGGTAACAGCAGCAGTGAGCACTGCTTACTAGCAGTGAGCAGGGGGAGACTTGAGGCACATCAGCCCAATGTGCAACAGGCAACTTGGGGAGGCACTGCACAGCTGAACATAGTGTGCATTAAGGTTTAGGTGCATTGTAGTTGGTTGTTAGCTTCTGCAGGCAGGTGTGAGAGGGTCCTAATACAGTGTAAACACTGCATCCTTGTGCAGCAACTTACTGAGCCAGTCAGCAACTAGTGCAAGGCAGGATGTGGATGTGTTTGAGATGGGGTTTGAACTCGTATGATTTGAAGGACATGAGGGCAAGTGTCAGATATAACACCAACATCTGAGAGAAGATTGGGTATTCATAGTGATACTATAGTGCACACATGAGTGTGTGGCTCGGGATAAGGGGTAATCAAATATTGAGGAAGAAGGTAAGCAGTAGCAGTGGGTGACTGATTTAAAAAGGTGTATTAGTCAGGTGTTTGAGTGAATATATGTGTTGAAGAGAATAAGTAATAGGTGTGAAGGTTGAGCATTCATATAGGTGTATCCCATATCTGGGAGTATAGATGGAGTGTTTATATGAGTATAGATGGAGTGTTTATAAGAAGTATAGAATTTAGAGTACTTAATAGGTGTTGTTGGTACCAGGTGAGTTTTGATTACAGAATTCTTAAGAGTGTATGTGTGTATCAGTGTGCCAGTTTGGGGGGGTTAGGTTTTTTTACTAAAGGGAGTGCAGTAATCTGCCGGTAATTGTGAGTGAGTACAGCCACAATGCATGGGGTTATCCATTTCATAGAGCAATAGCCCGTGTACTTGGGAAACTTTTGATGCAAAAATTGTTCAAGCACCAGGTGCCTTAGTGCAATGCCATGACTGCTTTTCCCATAACGGACACTGACCTAGGAGTGTGGTTGGGGCAGCTGCAGTTCTATAGTATGACACACTATTTGTAGTGTGTTGACTGCACACTTATAGTGCAGTTCATAGTACTATGGGGTTGGGGGCAGCTGCAGTTTTGATAAATAAAAATATGTATTATATCAGTTATGATTTTTATAGTACGGTTAATTTTGCATGTAATAATTTATATGATACATACTATCAATTTTGCAGAAATTTCTAGAAATGGATATGAATTACTATCTGCGTCATCGTTCGTGGATGTACAACCGTCATCCTGATGACATGTGCGGTGTACAGGATGAATTCATTGAGGGTGTACAGCAGTTCCTGCAGTTCGCCAAGGCGTTCTCTCAGTACATGGACGGTACCAAAATTAAGTGTCCGTGTGTGAGATGTCGCAACAGAAAATATCATCCAGAAGTGGAAGTTACATATCATTTATACTCGAAGGGCTTTACGCCGAATTACTATCAGTGGACCGCGCACGGAGAACTTGTATCTCTAGCATCGGAGTCGGAGCCCTATGTGGAGCCGTATATGGATGTCCAAGACCACGATACTTACGACGACGGGTTGGTGAACATGGTTTATGATGCGGCGGGGCCTAGTTTCAATCCTGACAATTATGATATGGCGGGACCTAGTTTCAATCCGGACAATTATGATGCAGCTGAGAAGGCACCGAATGCCGATGCTGCAAAGTTTATGGAGTTGCTTGAGAATGCAAGGACTCCACTATATCCTGGTTGTGAGGATCATTCATCGTTGGAGGTGGTTACAAGATTATTGAGCATCAAGTCCGATTTTAACATGTCTCAAGAATGCTATAATCGACTGCTCGATTTGATTATAGAGATCTTGCCCGAGGGTGCAAAGTTGCCTAAAGACTTCTATCGATCTAACAGGATGGTGAGATCGCTTTGGATGGGATACGAGAAAATCGATGCATGTCACAACGGGTGCAAGTTGTACTACAAAGACGACAAGGATGAAGATGCGTGCAGATTCTGTGGTGCTGATCGCTACAAGGCCACTGTTAGAGGAAAGTCTGTCGGTGCAAGGAAGCCTACCGATTCGATGCACTACTTGCCTTTGACGCCGCGGTTGCAGCGGTTGTTTATGGTTAAGGAGACTGCAGAAAACATGAGTTGGCACAGGCGAAAACAGATCGAAAGAGTATTGGATCATCCATCCGATGGAGAAGCATGGAAGCACTTTGATCGAGAGTATCCATATTTTGCCGAGGAAGCGCATAATGTCAGATTGGGGCTCTGCTCTGACGGTTTTACCCCATTCGGACTTTCGGGCTCCCATTATTCGTGTTGGCCTGTGATCGTCACTCCGTACAATCTACCGTCTTGGATGTGCATGAAGACTCCGTATATGTTCCTAACCGTTATTATCTGTAAACCCCCTGATTTTTTTTAAAATTTTAAAAAATTGGATTTTTCACAATTTTCTGGAATTTTTTGGGAATTTTCTGTAATTTAAAAACAGGGTTTTAATTATTAAATGATTTTTAAATGATAATAAACAATATTAAAATATTATGAAAATAATATTTTTGGGTGTAAAATGAAAAACTGGACTTAGGGTAATTTTTCTGGAATTTATCGGACCCCGGACCTATTTCTAAATTACCAAAGAGTATTTATTTAATGATTTATTTATTTATTAATTATTTACTATTATTTATACTATTATTATTATTTGTTTAAACATTCCGGCCCAAGGTCCACTGGACCCAGGCCCATTGGGCTCGACCCAGCCCGCCCGCCTACCGGGTCGGGTCAGTCTGCCCGCCGCCCGACCCGCACCCGACCCAGACCCGGCCCCCTCTCTCTCCCACGTCGTCTCCCCTCCCCGCGTCGTGCGCCGCCTCTGCCGCGCCCTCCGTCCGCTCCGGCCGGCCCTCACCCCCACGTCCACCGCCACCTCTCCGCCCATCTCGGCCCCCAGCCCCCTCGCCCAGCCTATAAAACCCCCAGCTCCACAGTCCCCTCCGACTACCCCCTCGCCTCCGGCAGCCCCTCGCAGCGCCGCCTCCACCGTCGACGCCCCACGCCGCCACGCCCAGCGCCGCCGCCCTCTTCCTCCCCTCCGCTTCTTCTTCTCCGGCTGCCCTCCGCCTGCAGCAGCAGCGAGCAACAGCAGCGCCCAGCCGCCGCTCGCCGCCGCCGCCCACCGCCGCCACCTCGCCGCGCTGTTCCTCCGCCGTTGCCTGGCCGCCCCGCCGCCGTCCTCCGGCGAGAAGCCCAGCACAGTAAACCCTAACCCTAATTCGATCCGCGTGTCCGACACGAGTCGGACACGGTTCGACCCTGATTTTCGGGTCCCTTTCAGGTGCATGTAACTTTTGCCTCATAGCTCTGTTTTCGATTTCGCAAATTGTGTTGCGAAGTCTGTATGACCCTCTCGGTGTCCGGATAAACCGTTCGGGGCATCGCGTCCTGTGGTGATCGCACACCGCGATCCAAAAATAGGAAAAACCAGACCCTATTTCACCCCGGAATCGAGTACGCTCCGCCAAACGGGACGACTTGGTCGCGCGCGGTCTTCACAGATACGTACGCCTCGTCGATACGGTCGTGCAGGATTTTGCAGAAGTCGATTCGGGTGTGCGTGCACACCGGGATCAACGCGTATCCGCGGACATCGTCCCGTATCCGTCTTTTCTGAATTATGCCCTAACTTTGGGTACACACGTCGGATTGAAACGAAACTTACGCCATCGGACTCGTAGTAATACGCTAGTCCTGTGGGTCAAGTTTGGTTCGATTCTGAGAACGTTGACGAAATCGCGTGTCGTGGGCCCCACAGGCCCCGCTCGACGGGCGATTTTGTGATCGGCTCATCGGAATCCAATTCTGGAAGTTCCGTTGGGTTCGTATCATCGTTCCTGACCTGTTGACACTAAGTTTGGTGAATTTGGAGACCGTTGACCCTGACGCATTTTTCGGTGCAAAGCGGGCCCACATGTGGACCCTGTTTTTGACCCGAAACTGCCGTTTCTGCCCTTGTCTCCAAATTGGACTCAAGGACAGGCGTTTCTAGCTGATTGATATTTTTTGGATCTGATGGTGATGTTTGTTTCAGCAACCGGAGTACCGCCTGCAAATTCAACCGAAGTCAGAGCCGCAATCAGAGCCGGAACCACAGGCAAGTGTACCTTGCCAAAACTTGCAGCTTTGCTATCTATTTTCTGGACTTAGTTATACATCAGTGGGCAAGTAAAGCTTGCCAATTCTCAGATATTTCTTGTTATAGTATTTTACTTGATTTCTGTAGCTTCATATGTGAACTTGTTTAACTGCTCAACCCAGGACACCTGACACTCTTCATGTGACGGAATTGCCTGAGATATACCTGGTGATTCCGTATAGGCTACATTTTCATATCATTTCCAGTTTACATGCTTAGATTCTAGCCTGACTCATTGCATTAGTTCAATCTTGCGTGACTTGTACCTGATATATTCTGGAACTGTGACGTGAGATTTCATGGGATGGGGAGAGTATTATCATATCAAGGCTGAATATAATATAATATAAATACTTTTATCTGGCGGTGCCTTAGACTCTGATACAGAGCTTTGGTTCCTTACTGGCTCTTCGAGAAAATACTGCTATAGTTTCTTCGACACTGATCCTGTAGTAGTCTCAGCCTGAGTATGACTAAAACTCTCACTTGCATATCACTAGCTGGTTTACATATTTACCCTGCTGTTTCATTATTGCTGCACTGCATATGTTTTGGCTTGTATTTTCTGTACCTTGTTATGTCCCCTGAGGACCTGGAATGGACTATGTCCCCAGGTATAGCCGCAGAGAACTACCCCGAGGTGTACGGTACATGAGCACTCCTTGGAGCAGAACCCGGAACCGAGGACGAGATAGTTGCAGAAGACTTCTCCTGAGCACCGGCTTCATATACACAGTATTTCCATTTCAGTATTTTATTTCCTGTCTTTCTTCTTAAATATAACAGAATAATTCTCGGATTTGTTTCCCGAGACACTTATTTAATATTGCTTATTTATTTCCATTGCAATATTTCTGGCATTAATCTGTATTGTTCTGTGAATGAGATTAGAAATACCTGAGACTTGTAACTTATTACTGTTAGACTGCAGCTTAAGCATGCCCTGATGGATCCATTAAATTGGGTTGTCCATCGGTGCGTGCTGCTGGCCATTGCTCACGTGCTTAGTCCCTCGTCATTTTGGGACTGGGGCGTGACATGGTTTTTGTGGTGGCCCATGCAGGTCAACGACTAAATTGTTCGGTTTCAACTTAGGGACCGAACAGGCCTGCAATAAGATAGGATAAGTTTTAGGATCTCATCCACTTGCTTAAATCGTTTTTGATATCTGTATCGTACTCGAACTAATTTGAACTTGCATCTTGCCTTGATTCCTGTGCGCCTCTTATTGGTTATTTTGGATACAGGGAAATGGACCCACAAGAATACAACGAGACTTCCATCGGAACACCCCAAGCTACAGGTGTCACCTATGACAACAAAGTGACACCAGTCGGAGGAGTTCCACCAACTCAACAGAGCCAGCAGGCAGGTCAACCTACCTCCCGATTCCGGCGCGACGACATCCCACCTCCGCCGCAGTTCGTCCCACCAATGCCCGTGTTCCCACCAGGACAGCCGATCGACGGGCAGTAAATATTCTAAATGATCTACGCGATGATGCAAGCACAGCAACAAGTCCAACACGAGGCTCAGCTTCGCGAAGCTAATTTCTTGAGGGACAGCATTGTAACTGCACTGGAGCAGGCCAACCTACCAGCTCGACGGCCAACTACAGGCTCAATCACTGACTTCCGCCAACTGAAGCCCCACACTTTTTCTGGAAACGAGGAGCCCACAGAAGTTCACGAGTGGCTCACCAACATACGGCATCAACTTGAAGCAGCTGAACTTCCACGGGAACGCTGGATGACTGCCGTCCGAATGCAATTGACGGACAATGTCCATCACTGGTGGCTATCCGAGGAGACACGGCTCGGACCAGACCGAGTCACTTGGGAGGAGTTCTCCAGACTCTTCCAAGAGATGTACATTCCTGCCATCGCTCGATCAGAACTGCGGGACAAATTCAATCGCCTCACTCAGGACTCCATGACAGTGGAAGAATACAACGCAGAATTCATTCGTCTGAGCCGCTTCGCCCCCACCCTGATCCCGACTGAGGAAGAGAAGGCCGAGAAATTCTTCGACGGACTGAACATTGAGCTGCAGAAACTAATTGGGTCCGTCGCACCAACATCATACTCGGACGTTCTTGCTGCGGCTCGACGCATAGAGCGCGTCACCAAGAGAGAGACCAGACTAAAGCGGCCTTCCCCATCCGCACCAACCAAAGCAGCACAAGAGGAGTCTGCAAAGCGTCAACAAATAAGCTCGCCACCAGCAGCAGCACCAAAAGCCTTCTACCTTCCTACCTGTTACCACTGCGGCAAGATAGGCCATGTCGAGAAGGAATGTAGACGTAAACTCGGACTATGCTTAGGCTGCGGATCCAGACAGCATGCAGTGAGAGACTGCCCTGAGCGTAGAGAAGGAGCACCAAGGGCGAACCAGCAAACTCCACCAGCACCTCGAGCAGCACCCTACCAGCAAGCTCAGCAACAGTAGAGGAATCTACCTTAAGGACGAGAGCAGGCTTACGCGATGACTGTGCAGGAAGCCGATGCGAGTAAGTGATTTATAGTTATCTGTTTCCAGTCTTGTCGTAGTTCGTGTCCGTTGGTTCGTGACCTCAGCCCCAACCTAGTAAATTGCAACTTGTTAATAACAACCTGGTTTTTCATAAAAGTTATAGTTTTAACTAGATTTTCCTGGAAAGTGTAAACTTTCAATTTTTAGGGAAACGGTACTTCCCTAAGTATCTTGTGATGTGTTTTCAAACGATGTTTGCGACCGCGTCATCTCTGTTGACCGGTTATTCTTTGATTGCGAGGACGCAATCCTCTTAAGGGGGGTAGATTGTAAACCCCCTGATTTTTTTCAAAATTTTAAAAAACTGAATTTTTTACAATTTTCTGGAATTTTTTGGGATTTTTCTGTAATTTAAAAACAGGGTTTTAATTATTAAATAATTTTTAAATGATAATAAATAATATTAAAATATTATGGAAATAATATTTTTGGGTGTAAAATAAAAAACTGGACTTAGGGTAATTTTTCTGGAATTTATCGGACCCCGGACCTATTTTTAAATTACCAAAGAGTATTTATTTAATGATTTATTTATTTATTAATTATTTACTATTATTTATACTATTATTATTATTATTATTTTTTTAAACATTCCGGCCCAAGGCCCACTGGACCCAGGCCCATTGGGCTCGACCCAGCCCGCCCGCCTACCGGGTCGGGTCGGGTCTGCCCGCCGCCCGACCCGCACCCGGCCCCCTCTCTCTCCCACGTCGTCTCCCCTCCCCGCGTCGTGCGCCGCCTCCGCCGCGCCCTCCGTCCGCTCCGGCCGGCCCTCACCCCCACGTCCACCTCCACCTCTCCGCCCATCTCGGCCCCCAGCCCCCTCGCCCAGCCTATAAAACTCCCACCTCCACAGTCCCCTCCGACTACCCCCTCGCCTCCGGCAGCCCCTCGCAGCGCCTCCTCCACCGTCGACGCCCCACGCCGCCACGCCCAGCGCTGCCGCCCTCTTCCTCCCCTCCTCTTCTTCTTCTCCGACTGCCCTCCGCCGGCAGCAGCAGCGAGCAACAGCAGCGCCCAGCCGCCGCTCCCCGCCGCCGCCTCCGCCCGAGCGC
Organism: Iris macrosiphon; assembly: GCA_036927795.1. Lineage (NCBI taxonomy): Eukaryota > Viridiplantae > Streptophyta > Magnoliopsida > Asparagales > Iridaceae > Iris > Iris macrosiphon. The sequence goes on along the minus strand of JAYESA010000002.1, from coordinate 197,750,311 downwards.
CGCCCACCGCAGCCACCTCGCCGCGCTGCCCCTCCGCCGTTGCCTGGCCGCCCCGCCGCCGTCCTCCGGGGAGAAGTCCAGCACAGTAAACCCTAACCCTAAATCGATCCGCGTGTCCGACACGAGTCGGACACGGTTCGACCCTGGTTTTCGGGTCCCCTTCAGGTGCGTGTAACTTTCGCCTCGTAACTCTGTTTTAGATTCCGCAAATTGCGTTGCAAAGCCTGTATGACCCTCTCGGTGTCCGGACAAACCGTTCGGGGCATTGCGTCCTGTGGTGATCGCACACCGCGATCCAAAAACAGGAAAAACCAGACCCTATTTCACCCCGGAATCGAGTACGCCCCGCCAAACGGGACGACTTGGTCGCGCGCGGTCTTCACAGATATGTACGCCTCGTCGATACGGACGCGCGAGATTTTACAGAAGTCGATTCGGGTGTGCGTGCACACCGGGATCAACGCATATCCGCGGACATCGTCCCGTATCCGCCTTTTCTGAATTGCGTCCTAACTTTGTGTACACACGTCAGATTGAAACGAAACTTGCGCCATCGGACTCGTAGCAATACGCTGGTCCTGTGGGTCAAGTTTGGTTCGATTCTGAGAACGTTGACGAAATCGCGTGTCGTGGGTCCCACAAGCCCCGCTCGACGGGCGATTTTGTGATCGGCTCATCGGAATCCAATTCTGGAAGTTCCGTTGGGTTCGTATCATCGTTCCTGACCTGTTGACACTAAGTTTGGTGAATTTGGAGACCGTTGACCCTGACGCATTTTTCGGTGCAAAGCGGGCCCACATGTGGACCCCGTTTTTGATCCGAAACTGCCGTTTCTGCCCTTGTCTCCAAATTGGACTCAAGGACAGGCATTTCTAGCTGATTGATATTTTTTGGATCTGATGGTGATGTTTGTTTCAGCAACCGGAGTACCGCCTGCAAATTCAACCGAAGTCAGAGCCGCAATCAGAGCCGGAACCACCGGCAAGTGTACCTTGCCAAAACTTGCAGCTTTGCTATCTATTTTCTGGACTTAGTTATACATCAGTGGGCAAGTAAAGCTTGCCAATTCTCAGATATTTCTGGTTATAGTATTTTACTTGATTTCTGTAGCTTCATATGTGAACTTGTTTAACTGCTCAACCCAGGACACCTGACACTCTTCATGTGACGGAATTGCCTGAGATATACCTGGGGATTCCGTATAGGCTATATTTTTATGTCATTTCCAGTTTACATGCTTAGATTCTAGCCTGACTCATTGCATTAGTTCAATCTTGCGTGACTTGTACCTTATATATTCTGGAACTGTGACGTGAGATTTCATGGGATGGGGAGAGTATTATCATATCAAGGCTGAATATAATATAATATAAATACTTTTATCTGGCGGTGCCTTAGACTCTGATACAGAGCTTTGGTTCCTTACTGGCTCTTCGAGAAAATACTGCTATGGTTTCTTCGACACTGATCCTGTAGTAGTCTCAGCCTGAGTATGACTAAAACTCTCACTTGCATATCACTAGCTGGTTTACATATTTATCCTGCTGTTTTATTATTGCTGCAATGCATATGTTTTGGCTTGTATTTTCTGTACCTTGTTATGTCCCCTGAGGACCTGGAATGGACTATGTCCCCAGGTATAGCCGTAGAGAACTACCCCGAGGTGTACGGTACAGGAGCACTCCTTGGAGCAGAATCCGGAACCGAGGACGAGATAGTTGCAGAAGACTTCTCCTGAGCACCGTCTTCATATACACAGTATTTCCATTTCAGTATTTTATTTCCTGTCTTTCTTCTTAAATGTAACAGAATAATTCTCGGATTTGTTTCCCGAGACACTTATTTAATATTGCTTATTTATTTCCATTGCAATATTTCTGGCATTAATCTGTATTGTTCTGTGAATGAGATTAGAAATACCTGAGACTTGTAACTTATTACTGTTAGACTGCAGCTTAAGCATGTCCTGATGGATCCATTAAATTGGATTGTCCATCGGTGCGTGCTGCTGGCCATTGCTCACGTGCTCAGTCCTTCGTCATTTTGGGACTGGGGCGTGACATTATCCCGGGTCCGAACAATTCGAAGAGGAACATCGATGTGTATTTACAGCCTTTGATAGATGAGTTGAATCAGCTGTGGGAAGTCGGTGCCAACACGTACGATGTTTCTTGAAAGCAGAATTTTCAGATGAGGGCAGCACTTATGTGGACCATCAACGACTTTTCGGCCTATGGAATATTATCGGGATGGAGCACCCTTGGTCGTCTCTCATGTCCTTATTACATGGACAGTTCTCAGGCTTTCCGTTTGAAACACGGAGGCAAACCGTGCTTCTTCGATTGTCATCGACAATTTTTGCCGAAGGATCATCCGTACCGGAGGAATCAGAATGCTTTTCGTGCGGGAGTTGTGGAGAAGGCCAATCCACCGCCAAGGTGGCCCGGATACACGATATGGGTAGAGGTAAAAGATTTACCAAGTGCTATCGAAGAGCCTGCTAAGGGGTACAAGTGTGACGGATTTGGTCGCACCCATAACTGGACGAAGAGGAGTATATTCTGGGATCTGCCATATTGGAGCACCAATCTGATCAGACATAACCTTGATGTCATGCATATCGAGAAGAATGTATTTGATAACATAATTAATACTGTAATGGATGTAAAGGGGAAGACGAAAGATAATCCGAAGGCCAGGTTGGACTTAGAAGACATATGTAGACGTCCTGCATTGCATTTGATAGAGGAGGAGAATGGAAAGTTAAAGCAACCTAAGTCAGTTTTCACACTGGATAAAGAGGATAAAGGTAGATTTTGTAGGTGGATTCAAGGTCTAAAGTTTCCAGACGGGTACGTGTCGAACTTGAAAAGATGCGTCGACCTCAAGGAGAACAAACTAGTAGGTATGAAGAGCCACGATTGTCACGTATTCATGGAGAGGTTAATTCCGATTGTATTTCGGGAATTCTTACCGCAGGTCGTTTGGGACCCATTGACAGAGCTGAGCATATTCTTCAGAGATCTTTGTTGTACTAAGTTGCTCGTCGATCGTCTAAAAAAGCAAGAGAGGGACATTGCGGTAACACTATGTAAGCTCGAGAAGGTGTTTCCTCCTGGATTCTTCGACTCTATGGAGCATTTGCCAATTCATCTTTCCTATGAGGCACGTGTTGGTGGTCCTGTCGGTTATCGGTGGATGTACCCCTTCGAGCGCCATCTGAATCACCTAAAGAGAAAGGTGAAAAATAAGGCACGGGTTGAAGGCTCTATTTGTGAAGCTTATGTTCTCGAGAAGATTATAAACTTTTGCTCGACGTATTTCAAACCGCATGTTGCTACTAATAGGACGAAAGCTCCCAGAAACGACGACGCATATCAGGAATCTAATGATGCAATACTCAAAGTATTCAATGCATCCGGAAAGCCTTCGGGAAAAATGAAGAAGAGATATTTGAATGACGATGAGCTAAGGTCTGCTCAATTGTATATATTACTCAATTGCGACGAGGATGAAGTGGAGAAGCTAGAGGGGTAAGTAATTAATACGTCCACGTTTACATCATCTCAATGTAATAGTATAAGATATTATTATGCTACTAATCAGCAGTTGCTTCATTGTTTTTCAGCACATATAATGATGAGTTGAGGTCGGTTAGACCCTACATAACAGACGAAGAAGTAGAACAAGATATGAGATGCCATTTTCCTTCTTGGTTGAGCGCATATGTAAGATGCTTGGTAATTACTTTTTATTTCTGCACTTGCAAAATAAATAACTTACTATCGCTACTTTGGTATTTAGGTCGATCGTCTAATATCACCCGAGACTGAATCTATTAGGACTCTAGCCAAGGGACCAATTACTGCCGTAAAAATATGGCCAAGTTTCTGTGTGAATGGGTTCAGGTTCAAGTCAACAAATGCTCCTATCAGAGACAACTTTCTGGATCTTGATTCCACGAAAATGCTGGTGGTCTCCAGAGGGGTACGTACTACGGTACGGGCTCCTATGGCGCCCTGGTTGCGACGCAGTCATCTAGCGCATTCCACACACCCCTCGCAGTCGCAGCCCTCGCAGTCGTCGGCCAGAGTCCAGGAGGCCGTCCAGGAGGCCGTTGACCGTCAGATTGCGTCTCTCCGTGACGACTTGCTGCGAAGTATGGAGGACCAGTCCCGGTCCCAGCCGCAGGCGGACGATCCGATGCTCATCGCACGATTGGATATGCTCGACCGCAGCATGACGGAGCTACGGGAATTGACAAATGATATTAGGGCCTCCAATGATCGCAACATCATGGAGCTGTAGGCGTCACAGCTATCGATGGGCGAGAAGCTGACGAGGATGCAGGATTCAATGGGTGATAGCAGTATGAGGCTGTTATCTACCCTGGATTCTTACAACCAGCGACTCGCAGACTTGGAGCGGGCACGGCCTCCACCGACGTCACTGCCTTCTCCATCGACATCAGTGTCGATTCCACGGGACGAGTATGAGGAGTTCTTATCCTTCAAGCGCGCCGGTGGTCAGCCTCCTGCAGATCCGTAGTAGTATAGTTATTTTTATTATTATTTAGGATGCGATTGTATATTATGAATTATTGATACTTCAACAATAGACATGATGTATGATGCTTCTTGTGGTCTTTAATTTTTTAGTTAATTTAATTGGATTATATAGTTATACACATTTAATTGGATTGATACTTCTTGTGGTCTTTAATTTAATTGGATTATATAGTTAACTAGATTGAATCATGTTGGTGTGTATGATGAAGATGATGTAAAACTGCAGGGAATCACCAATGTTTGCTTCTGGACACTATTTTTTTTATTTTTTTTAAAATTAGCGACGTTATTAGCGACGTTAAGTTACGTCGCTAAATACGTCGCTAATTAGCGATGTTGTAAAAAGTCGCTAATGACGTCGCTATACGTCGCCAATTGCTGACATGGCAGTATAGCCAGGTCATTAAAGACGTCGGTGTAACGTCGCGATAGACGTCGCTAATCAGCGACGTTTAGCGACTTTACTATACGTCGCTATTTAGTGACTTGGCGTCGCAAAACGTCGCTAAATTTAGCGACACATTAAAGTCGCTAAAAACGTCGACATAGCGACGTTTAGCGACGTTTTTTGTTTTAGCGACTTGGTTTTTTCCGACTGCTTTAAAACGTCGCTAATTACGTCGCTAAACCAAATTAGCGACGATTTTTGGTTATTTAGCGACGTTTTTAGACGTCGTTAATTTGGCTTTTTCTGGTAGTAAGCCTATTCGTGGAAGATTTTGGGGAGTCCAGACCTAGGGAAAAAAACAACCACTTGAAATGATTTACTGCATAGATAAGGAGCATTGAAGCGAATTCAGCTGGCTCCTGTGGTCGGCGAGGAGAGGTATAACCTTCCTGGCTAGACGGTGGGTTCAAAAGACATGCAACGCAGCATGCGTGTGTGAAAATTGGAGACAATCAATCCAAAAAACTCAAAATACAGCGTGCACAAAGTCCCGTACGTTACGTCGGACATCGTACAAATGAACATTGCTATTAAGATAGTAAGAAATTTTTTTGTAAGTATATATATATATATATATATATATATATATATATAACTCGACTATATCATAATTATTTTGTGTTAAAAGTGACATATGGTACCTATTAGTTTTATTTGATGTAGAAGTATGTATGCATTCCTTTAAATTTGGAACCCTAGACCGTGGTCCAGTCTGCTCTGGGGGGCATGGCCGGCCGTCCCTGGTTCCACTATCTTTGCTCAAACAAACAGAAACTAGCATGATTGTTAATTCTCTCTCTCTCTCTCTCTCACCACACATATATGCATGCATTCAGTTCACATCACATGCATTCGCAGTGTCTAGCTAATTTATATATACATCAAGTCAAGGAAAAGTAACAAGTAGCTAGCGCACAATGTAGAGAAAGAGATCTAGTTGATCGATCACAGGAAAGCGCATGGTGTAAAATGACTGCAGCAGAACAGTAGGAAGACTGAGAGAGAGAGAGAGAGAGAGAGAGAGAGAGAGAACGGTTGTCATGATGGCTTATTCAGTAGAGGACGGTCGAGTGGAGTGGAGTGGGGTGGAGTGATAGAAAGAAAGCATCAATTTGATCGATGGAAGGGGGCAGCGAGGATTGAATTGATTCGAGAACCTCATGATTCCACACACTGCGACAAGTGGATCAACTAGATATCAATGATTTCATCACAGTACAATATTATTGTTGACCTCTGTACAAATAAAAACATAAAACATAAAACATACCTCTTATTACCCGGTTCATGGAATTTAAATACAATGCATACAATCTCTGGTCCCACGTACACTTATATCATTAGATTTTGTATAAAATCTTATGCAAGACCGATCGACCTTGAAACTGTTGGAGTTTTAATCTATGTGGAGAATAGTTTGGAGTACGACAAATGTCGTCTGTGATTAGAGAAGTTCGGGGAGGCGACGAGAGCCATTCGAGAGGTCGAAACAACTCGGAAGGAAGGAGGAGCAGCCTGCTAAAGGGGGCAGAGTTCGGTCCGAACTCGATCCCTTACCGAGTTTGGGCCGAACTCGGTGTGGTGTTACAGAACCTCAAAATCGAAGTCGATCCGAGTTCGGTCGACGGACTGGACGAAAATTCAGAGGTGTTTTATAGACCGTTGGATCGTATCCTACGGTCCAGGATTAGCTGCAGGATTATGGGGTATATATTAGGTTTTCCTAACCCTAATTCCTATATATCGAACACTAACATATCATCTCAAGAGAGAGAAGAAAATGAGACAAGAGTGTCATTGCAATATTGGGAAGGAGAAAGAATAATTGGAGGCCGTTTTAGAGGAGGAGATCATTTTTGGTAATTTTTCACTGTCTTCCATCTTCGTGGTGTGATCTGTTTTCTATTCCTAAGTGTTGTGGTAATCCGTGTTGGATCAGGAGGAGCTTGTAGATGGTGTATTCTCTTTATTCCAAAAGTGGAGGTTCTTTAGGATTGAACTCCGATCGTTCCGTGGTTTTTTCTCGCAAGGATTTTTTAAGTCAAAATTCGATGTGTCTGCGTGAATTATTTTTCTGTGATTTAGTGTTTGATGTTTGTTTTGTACGTTGTATTGTTCGGTTCTCTCGCAGATACTTTCTGATTTTGGAAAAAAAAATCGCGCTTCTTTTCCAACATAAACTGCATGAACATTATACTTACAGGGATCGATGTAGATCGGTGTTTTTGATGTACACAATTTTATGCACAATCTTGTGTATCGATTCCATTATATTATAGCTGATGGGATCAGTAGCAATGGCAGGATCATAGTAACAAAATTATGTGAGAGAAGGACAATACTTTTTCTTAAGGTCGATAGTTGTTGTATAGAGAACTGAAGACATTTAGTAGAAACTCACACGACATTGTACTCGATTTGATTACGTGAAAACAAAAACCTAAACACAATAATATATAATCCACACAGAGAGAACTAATGTAAGCTTACGAAAAATTTGAAATTACTACTATGACTTAGACATATTTCTGAAGAACTTAGTTTCACTTAAAAAAATTCATATTTTCGTGACAGGTGGTTTGTGACAAGTGTAAAACTTGTCACTGAAAGAGATATTTCTGTTACAAGTAATTTTTGTTGTTACTTTTAATTTAATTTTTTGATAATAGTTGTATATCGTCACACATTTAAATCATTCAGTGACTACGTTTTTATTGGTCGTCACTCAATATTATCACTAAAATAAATTTTTTTTTTTATGAGAATCAAAAGCAAGTTTTATGTGACAAGTAAAAATACTTGTCATCTAAGGTGTATTTTGTGACTTTCTTAAAAAATTGTAACAACAAGTTCTATATGACAAGTAAAAATACTTGTCACTTAAGGTGTATTATGTGATAAGTAAAAAAAATTCTCACTTAAGGTGTCTTCTATGACTTTAAAAAAAAATTGTAACAATAAGTACTATGTGACAAGTGAAAATACTTGTCACTTAAGGTGTATTTTGTGACTTCTTTAAAAAATTGTAACAGCAAGTTCTATGTGACAAGTGAAAATATTTGTCACTTAAGGTGTATTATATGACAAGTAAAAAAATATTGTCACTTAAGGTGTCTTCTGTGACTTCCTTAAAGAATTATAACAGAAGTACTATATGACAAGTAAAAAACTTGTCACTTAAATTGTATTCTGTGACTTCCTTAAAAGATTATAACAACAAGTTCTATTTAACAAAGTTTACAAAAAATTAAGAATTATTTTTATAGAATAATATATTGTAGGAATTTTTTTTAAAATAATTTGATATAAATATTTTCTAAAAAATATTCCGCCAAATAGTCTGACGGAATTCATACGTATTATTATTTTTATTTTTATTAACAAACTAATGGTTTTGGTGCAATGCTAGCATGTTTAATTCTGGATTAGAATGCTGCGGGTTCGAGTCTCATAGGGTCCAAATATAGATTTGTTAGTTTTATTTTTAATTTTTTGACAAAGTATATTTTTATTTTCATTTACAATAATATACTATTTGTGATAATATTGTGCGTCACTTATAACATGCATATTGACGAGGTATGTTGTCACAAAAACTATCAGTGAAATGCTATGCTTGTAACAGTTGAAAATCTTTTGTGACGTCCTATATTTGTCGTCACTTTATCTTTTAGCTACGAAGGTATATACAACGAAATTACGTTGTCACTGTACTCGTCACAAAAGATGTGTTGTGACGAATTTCACAACTACTGTGACAACTTTACATGTCACAGAAATCTAATTTTTTTGTAGTGTGTATCGTCTTTCTCAAAATTTTCAAGGAATAATGTTACCAAGTCATTACAAGCAAGGGTTTACCCACATAGGGGGGTAGAGTAGGCACCAGTCCACCCAATTTTTTTTCTCCATATATATATGTAATTTTTTTTTTTTTTAATGTGAGTCCATCCACACTAGTTCAGTTCAATCAAATTTGAATTTCTGATTCCGTCCTTGATTGTAAGCTTTCCATGTGTCCCAACATTTTTATGAAAACTTTTTCAAATAGTGTTCAAGCTGGCAATTCCTCTCAATTGAGAGACATTTAACAAGAATGATGGTGTATGTAAGTCTACTAGTACATGTAAAAGTAGTGAATTGCAGAACAAAAGAATCTCCTTTTTTTTTTTTCTTCCTCTCTTTCTCTCTCTCTCTCTCTCTTCACCATAGGCATGATATGAATCTGAAATAAGCATTTAAGAACTATTCTAGTTCAGAAAGAACAGTAAGGTGTTAGAACAGTAAGGTGTTGCGCTTCCAAGACTAGCTAGCATGCATTTCTGTTGCAGTGTACGCTGTTTGTTGTTGGTTCAGAAATGATTGAATAAGACAAACCATGAATGAATTGGATGCCATGATGTTGGCAGAACCCTTTTTCCTTTGCTCCAAAGTCCTCCTCCTTTCCCTTCCTTTTAGCATGACCATGGGAACTGCAAAGGCAAATATTTAAGACAAATTTAGAGATGTCAAATGTTCTAATTAAGCATCTTCTTTTCATTTGATTAGAGCTAATTAGGAGAAGACTTTGGAATATCAGATTTGTTAACAATTGGTAGTGCATGCAAATATATATATATATATATATATATATATATATATATATATATAGGGTAAATGAGATATGAACCATAGTGTTCATATTCTTGCATGTGTCATGTACATGTGGACCAATAGAAATAGAGTCTTACATTTCATGTGCATCTATGTGCACCAATACACTATATTCCTATTGATCCACATATGCATGAGACTCATGTAGGAATATGAGCACTATGGCTCATATCCCGTTTACCATATATATATATATATATATATATATATATATATATGGTAATGCTATAGAACCACCCTATATTACATGGGTTGGATTCGGATTGAGTGGGTGAGATTAAAATGTGTGGACCCCACCACCTTTTAATCTCAACCACCAAATTTAAATCCAACCCATGTAAGATATGGTGGTTACATAATATGAAACTATCCGGATAATTATATATATATATATATATATATATATATATATATATATATATATTGAAGAAAAGGTAATTCATTCATAAAACCAAGATACAAATACAAACGATCAATCAACCGCGTGGTAAAACCCCCTCTCTAACTATTAACCTCCATACATTTAATGTCAGACTGGATGTTGTTGAGAATTGCAGATAAAGTCACGCTCTTCCCTTCAAACACCCGTCGATTTCTTTCTCTCCAAACGTGCCAAACTGCTGAGAGTAATCTGAGTCTTGCCTTTCTATATGTGCCTCCTCCCTTGCCCTCCAGAGCTTTCAGCTCCCCACAGACCTGCAACAGACCTTTCTCATTCCTATTAATGATAGATAACATATTCCTGAAATGTTGCCATACTCGCCTAGTAAACGAGCATTGGAAGAATATATGATCACGATTCTCGACCCCATTCCCGCATAGCACACACTGCAGGTTCATTATCTGCACTCCAAACTTGTCAAGCCTTTCCTTAGTAAGTAGCCTATCGCGAACCGCCTTGTACAAGAAGAGCTTCATCTTCGAGGTAGCCCCTTTTAACCATACAGTCTCCGCCCACTCTACCGCAGGGAATCGCGGCCGAATTTGGTCAAAGGCAAGGCATTGACAGAACCGTCCAGTAGTCAATCCCTTCCAGCTCTAGTAGTCGGCTGCCCCTTCATGCTCTATTTGAATATTTCCAATCTCTTCTTTATACCACTGACCAATGTATCTATCCGTAATATTCCATTCACCATTCCTAATAAACGTGCTCAGCTTTGCAGTATTCCCGATCAGCTCATACGTTGGCCATCCAAGACGATCTATGATGCTCTCCTTGTTTAGCCACGGATCCATCCAAATGCTTGTCGTGCGTCCATCATATATTACTCGTTTAATATTTAGCTTCAGAATGCCTTGTTGTTTCAGTATCGGTTTAAACGTGACAGAGAAGTTATTATTCACCTCTATCACCCAAAAAATTTCCTCCTTTATATCATGCTGCTGTCCACTTAGCCCACATGGAACTGCCATCAAGGAACCGCCATGCTAGCTTGAGCATCGCAACATCTTGAAGTGAGTGCAATCCTATCCCACCCTCCTCCTTTGTTCGATAAAGCTCTTCCCATGCAATCGTATGCACATTCCACCCTTCCAAATAAAGTTCGCACATAACTTCTCTATTCTGGCAAGGTATTTACTGGAATGATAATGGCCTGTAACCAGTAGGATGTGATCGCCAAGATTGTCGATCTTACCAGCTCCACACGCCTTCCAAACGATTAAAGCTGTGATTGTAAGCCTTCTAACCGACTTTGCACATATTTCGCTAACCCCATACAGTCAGTGTCTCTCGCATAATTAACCGACAATGGTAGACCAAGATATCGGACAGGTAGATGTCCTTGCTCTATCCCAAGAAGTCTCGCCCAGTGGCCCTGTTGTACACATTCCTTGTTGAAAAAAAATTGCGATTTGTCTTTATTAAGTCTCAGGCCTGAAACTTTGCCAAAATCCTCTAGCACCCCAAAAAGTGCAACCACTCCTCTATCTGATGGTTCCAGGAAGACTAATAGATCGTCAGCATAAATAAGATGTAATATAGTAGGAGAGACATACCGAAAGAGAGGATTGATCTGCTTTCTGTGAACTACCATGTCCATCAAGCACGTGAAGTACTCAATTACTATAGTAAACAGATAGGGGGATAACAGGTCATCTTGTCTTAGCCCTCTATTACTGCCAAAGTACACATACGGTTGGCCATTAATAAGGATCAAGAATGTTGGTATAGATATGAACTCCTCAATCCGATCTATCCACCATCTATCGAACCCCATGCTGCGAATGATTGCATATACAAAACTCATGTTTACCATATCATAGGCCTTCCTCAAATCAAGTTTAATGCACCCTTTCCTTCCTCCCGGCTTGATAAACTCTCGAACTAGTTCATGCGCCAGGAGAAAGTTTTCTGCGATGGATCTGCCTTTGATAGAAGCCACTTGGTTTGGAGAAATAAGCCCCTTCATAATATCCTGCATCCTGCCACACATCAAATGTGTAATAATTTTGTAGATAAAATTGCAACAAGTTATCGATCTGAAGTCACCAAGGTCTATGGAGCCTTCCTTCTTCGGTATCAATGTCAGGAAGGTATGATTCATTTCCTTAAGCAGTCTCCCCGTGGCAAAGAAGTCCTGAACTACTTTGTGAACTTGATCCTTGGGCTTGCCCCAGTGCATTTTGAAGAACATTGCATTAAACCCATTCGGGCCTGGTGATTTGTTTGGATTCACGCTTTAACGATAGACTCGATTTCTTCCACTATCACCTGCCACTGCAGTATTGCATTTCCCTCCTCAGTAACGATCCATTTGCCTATGATCTCAAGAATTTTAGCAATGTATTCGGTTTGATTGTACAAATTATAATAAAATTCCATTTCTTCTCTATGAATGTGAGTTGGTTCTGTAATAGTGTTTCCCTGTGCATTGATAAGGGTGGTAATTGCATTCCTTTGCTGGCGGGATCTAATGGTTGCATAGAAGAATTTATAGTACCGATCTCCATCTTTTAACCAGTCGTATTTAGCTCGCTGATGTAGGTGTATTTCTTCCATGAACCGATGCCTCCGTACTTCCTCTTGCATATATAACTCCTCTGCAGCTAATGCGGTGTCTGTAGGCTGTTCTTGGATGTTAGTTTGAATGTCCTGTAAGTACTGTTCAGCCTCTTCAAGTTCTGGCATTGCTCGCGTATTATTCCACATGCGAAGATCCTTCTTGACCCGTTTCAACGTCTGTACTAGGCAGAATTGAGCATTAACCTTGATATTAGCTATCAGTCCCCTCTCAACTGCCTCCGTATAGCCCTCCATTTTTAGCCATGAGTTTGAGAATCGGAATAGACGGCAGCGGGTGGCAGCTCTTTTTGCTAGAGTGATAGGATCAGTGTATGATCACTTGTGCCACTAGGTAAACCTTCATCCCTACTTAGCGGGAACATCTCCACCCTTTTGTTGTTGCATAATGCTCTGTCCAACTAGCAAACTACTCGACTAAACGTGGAACTGTTGTTCCATTTCCATACATGGTCCATTCTAGGCAAGCAACTGAGCCCCGACCCTAACAAGCAGTTTTGGAAATCAGCTAGTATGTCATCAGGTACCTGGCGCCCTCCTAGCTTCTCCTCAGCCGTGAGCAGGGCATTGAAATCTCCACATAGGATTAGATGGGAGCAGTCCCCAATCCCTGCCGCTACGCTAATAATATCTTTCCATAATTTGTATCTTCGTCTTCTATCATTTTGACCATACTGCCCCTAAGATGATCCTCAGACCTCCTTTGTTAATAAAATCAATAAAAATCAGTTGATCAGATATATACCTGACCTGACCCGTCCAGCATCTAGTGTCCAATAGATCCCAAATGCGTGCCACACCACAAGCATGAAGGTTATGGACCGACTCCCATTTGTAAGGAGTCCTCTGTGTTAGTATATCTTCTATTTTAATCTTGCTCTTAATTATAGAAACAAATGAGCACTTATTCCTCCTACTAGCATTTTGTATCTCCTTCCACCGGCCAATGGAGTTGGCCCCTCTGACATTCCAAGTGAGGAACGTCATTAACAACCAGATGAACCATCCTTTGCAGATCTCAGGCTTTCCCTTGGACGATTTGGGTTAGCCTTTCCAGCTTGTTGTTCCCTCCCACCTGGGTTCTATTCTCTCATGTGTAAGGTGGTGTATCGGATAGCCACATACCATTTGGGATTATCAGTCGTTAACCCCGTGTCTGGGTGAGGCTCACCCATCATGTTGATACTACTTCCCGCATCTCCAAGTGGACCATTATCATATTACCTCCTGATATGCGACACCTTGTTTGCCTTTGAACTCTTCCCCAGTTCTTCTACAACCCCTCCATTGGTCGGGGACTGAATCTCCGTGCCATTATCCATATTTTCACTGTGTTGCCCTTCTCCTTAAATCATATCCGTAGCCATCGTAGTTGAAGTCTGCTCGCCTCCAATCCGCTCCGGTTCTTGCCACTTCCCCAACACCGATGGGAGAAGCTCTTTGCTCCCTTGCCCGTCAGCAGTCTCAACATCCTTTAGTATAATTTTTATGTCTATGTCTTGTAGTGGGGAGGTCTGGGTGTGACCATTCCTTATATCATGGTTAGGACCTCCTCCCTTGTGCTCCCGAAGACAGTTCGCCCTCAACTTGCTCATTGTGATCCCTACAATGCTCCTTCACATGCCCAAAGCATCGGCAATTCGAGCAAGAGGGAGGTACCCATTCGTAGTCTATAGGTTACTTTATCCATTCCCCAGTGGGAAGAAATACTTCAATCTCCCGTGGAAGCTCTCTTGTTGCATCGATTTCCACAAAATCCGGGCAAAGGATAGCAATTTGTGTCGGGCCGTTGGAGTGTCCGTGCGAATGGGTTTGCCTACCATGCTAGCCATCTTCATGATAGATGGAATACTCCATAACTGTGGCGAGAGTCATGGCAGCCGCATCCATATAGGGACTGTCGTGAGCCGATCTTTCTCAAAACTGGATTCCAGTAACCAATGTTTGAGAACCATAAGTCTACCATCGAAGTCCATGGACCTCCTTCCAGCACACTTTGTAGATCTTCCGCCAGGTCAAACTTAATGAAATAGAAACCATTCTCCCGCGAGAAAATCTTAATGGTTCCTTTTCGCCTCCAAACTCGTAGAGCATACGCTCTTAGTTGACCATAAAATGGCTTGTTACCCATCACGTACAGAATAAGGGTATTATTCCAATATTCTTTTGTTTCTTCTATATCATCTTTAGTAATTTCAAACACCCTTCTTCCATTGATAATACTAGGTTCTACATATTGTAGTTCCACCTCCTCTTGCATAGATCTGCCCACACGACCGGCTTTGTCATTGATCCTGTCCTTTTCTCCCCTCCACCGACATTAGCTTTTGCATTAGGTCTCCCTCTCGAGTGTCAGCCATTCACTGGTCCACTCGCTCACGCTCCCTCCCTCTGTTTATCCTTCAGCCCACCTGTCGCTCGGTATAGGTTGACATGGGCCTTCGCTTGATTCACTGCCCTTGGACGGCGCTGACCTCCCTGCTGCATATCCCATGGACCTCGTCTGTTTTGCCCCTCTACATGCCCCCCCTCCATCTGTCCTGATCCTCCTTGACGTCGATCCAAATATTCTCCTTCTTTCTACCGTCGTCCACCCCCCCCCCCCCCCGAGTCTGAAAGTCCCTTGTCCTCTTCCTCTCTCCGATGCCCTACTGAACTCCCCGCCCCTGGATCGCCTGTGCCCGGAGCGAACTTCGGCGCCGGCACCTTTCCTCCCCCTGGATCGCCTCCCTCGAGAAAAAACCCTAGCGCCGCCATATATATATATATATATATATATATTTTCAAAAGTATAAGATATATAACAATTCCAAAGCATGTAAAAATGTATATAACTAGATACAATATAGGTCAAAGTTGAGATAATAGAATCCTGATATAAGTGCTGATCAAGATATAGGGCATCTATTTACATATTTGTCTTCATAGTTAGATTTTTGAATATGAATTAATCTAACTCATCAAAAAATTCAGAGGTTATTTTTGTTGGAAATATTCTAAGTGAATGAATAATTTTCAAAGGTGCGTCCCTTCCAAACGGTATGTCCCTTCCAAACAGTATGTCTCTCCACATTTTGTGCCTCTTCATCATTTATAAAATGCACAGTCCGATCAGTGTTTGATTCATTCATTCATACAATCTAGTACTCAGAGAGAGAGAGAGAGAGAGAGAGAGAGAGAGAGAGAGAGAGAGAGAGAGAGTCAGTCTACTTTGATTGCTTCATCGAGTTCCTGCGGCGTGAAGTGTGCGCTGCTACAGGAGCAGTTCCGTTGTATCCGGGAGACATTCGCCATTAACCAATAAGTATCTGTGCAGGATGAATATTGTCTTAGTCTTAAGGACATTGAAACAAGTTCAAGTCTTGTTCTCGGTCAAATTTTATAATTTTTCAGTTTATAAAATACATATTGAATAATAATTTATTCCTATAAGAAAAAATATTAGAAAAAAAAGGAAAAAAATGTACAATCTACAAGCTTCGAATTGAAAATCCATGGCCTATAATTTCTTTCAAGCCCAACAGATCAAAATATTGCCATTAATTACACTAGTATATATGCACGTGCTTTGCACGTATATTGGAGTGAATGATGTTGATGAGTTAGTTTATTTCTACTGCTTTTAATTATATAGGTTAATGGTTCAACTCTTCGAATTCTTTGGTAACAATTTAAAAGACTTAGCAAGTAGCATGAACCCTTTGATTTCCGTAAGTGGTTGTCATTATTGCATCTCTTAAATGGTTGTCAGTGAAATTTATTGTAGGTATTCTTTTTAATTACTAAATATGTTGAAGGGTATTTTTGGAATAAAATTTTTCACGGTGAAGCCTAGTTTTGGCCTTATATAGTAGAATAGATATATAAATACATCTAGTTCTATATATGTGAGTAGGTCAAACTAAAGGCGAGCTAGCTTTGAACTGAAATTGTACAAGAATTTTGTTTATTTCAGATATATGGATGCAATGATTCTTGTTCATTTTATTCCTTGAACTGCATTTAAATCAAGGTGGGGGTCCTAGAATAGCCATATTCCATACTTTTACATGACAAATGTGACATATTTGTTGTCATAGAAAGCTGATAGTCAAGATAAACATGATCATGCTTAATACTATATATGACTAGCTACAATAACAACAGGCAAGCAAGCAAATACCTAATGATCAGATGGCAGCTACCCCTACTTGTCCTCTATAAATGACAACTTGATAGGGACTCAGTGATCCTAAGACTTTGCCAACAATAGAACTATTTACTCCGGTGGGAAAAAAGAAAAAAGAAAAACTCTGAGAGCTGCGCTCGCGCCAAGATCTCCTCTAGGGTTTCATGGGATAGCACCCAATGGAGTTTGGGGATTGGCAGCAGCATCCAGATCAAGGTAACCTCCAGAGTCTGATCAGTTTCGCGGTTGATCGTGGTCCTTTGCTCCCACCTACTGCTACTGATCATCCTCCCTTCAAGAACTTCTCGGCAGCCGATGATACTAATGGCAGTACCAGCCATTCCAAGCCCTGGGAAAATGAAGATCAGGTATATATATATGCATGGATGCATTGTAACAAAGATAATTGAAACATTACTATATTAGGCTAAATTATTATAACGGCACTCCAATTGTAGCGTTCGGAGGTTTCTGGGATATTAACTTTTCACTGTTCGATTTTGACACCACAATTTCTTAAATTGTTCGTTTGAACCACCTTTTTCATCAATTGTGAAGCACATCGGAACCACTATTTTTGATGTGGTCTCGATGTGTTTCAAAATTGAAGAAAGATGCTTAAAATTTCATAAAGTTGGGGTGACAAAATAGAGTAGTAGAAAGTAAATGTGTCAAAAACGGCCAAACGCACGCTATAATTGGGGGCCTTACTATATATATATATATATATATATATATATATATATATATATATATATATATTTGCTAATATTGAATCTATTGCTGACTTCCATTTGATCTAATTCGTACAATATATATGTATCAGTTGGGGAAATCAAATTGCAAAGTTGGCAATCATGAAAGTAGAGATGGATGCAGTTCTTGGTAATTATGATGATTAATTGCTTTCCAATATATATGTGTGTACCTTACTTTAATTGGATTGATACGAGTAGGTGGAAGAGCTCGACGACGGCGACGGCGTCGGAGAAGGGGAAATTGAAGGTGAGGAGGAAGATGAGGGAACCCAGGTTCTGCTTCAAAACAAGAAGTGATGTGGATGTACTAGATGATGGTTACAAGTGGAGGAAATATGGGCAGAAGACTGTAAAGAATAGCCTCCATCCAAGGTACATACATACATATATACATACATACATACATACATACATACTTATGTAGACTCCCTAGTTAATTTCTTTGAAAACCCTAAGTCCATGTCATAAAGTATACACTATGCATGTAATCTACATACTGCCAATGTTAGATCAAGATATGCAGTGTACACGTATATACACGTGTTTTTTTGAATTAGGGAAAGAATTTTTACATGTTCATAATTTTCCTTGTCGGAGATTTATGCCATTGTAAAGAATATTAGACACGTCGATTCATTATTCTAGTCCGCGTACTTCAGATCACACCAAAATTATAAAAAGTTGGAGCACCTAAAATTTCAGACTTTTAATTATTAAACACAGTAAAGCTGTGAATTAGGGAAATTATTTGTGCTGAAGTTGTAGTCTCGTGGTACTGAAATGTTCTCTCTCTCTCTCTCTCTCTCTCTCTCTCTCTCAACAGATTGTGGTTTTTATTTTTATTTTAACAGATTGTGGTGCAGTTTTATATATATATATATATATATATATATATATATATATATATATTCAGTGGGAGCAGCACGAACATGGAATGGACTGGCTGAGTAACGTTTGAGCCAAGGTCCGTAGAGAGTAGGTGAATGTGTGTAATATATATATATATATATATATATATATATATATATATATATATATATATATTGTCGACAAAATATGTGCTGGTATATTTATAATTTTATACAGTGGTACGTACTTGCCACACTATCCTTCAAAATATATCCATCCTTATATTATTTCCAACTAATGGAGACATATATATTCTCTTCGTTTGCTTTAATATTGTTGCCTATGTGCCTCTGCCATCTTGATTTCTACATAGGTAAGAAGAATTGTTTTAATATTGTTTCAAGTAATATTTGCTATAATAATAAGTGATTAGTATGCTGAAATTTTTTGTATTCTCCTGAAATAACTAACTAACTATACATATGGAAAACAAACTCTTATGTGTTATTGGTAATTGCTGACAGAAGTTATTATCGCTGCACCCATAATAACTGTCGAGTAAAGAAAAGAGTTGAGCGATTGTCGGAGGACTGCCGCATGGTCATCACCACATATGAGGGAAGGCATACACATTCTCCATCTGATGACACAAACTCATCCGACGATCAAGAGTTCTTCAGTGTACTCTAGCAAGTTCATTATATATATATTGCTATATATCAATATTCATGCATCGATCTGATCAATATGTACTTATGCGTCAGGAATTAATGTGCTCTACTCCACTTGGGAACCCTGGTGATGTTGGAATTATGTGTTTTTTTGGGTTAAATTTAGAAATTCCAATATCCAGCATTCTGTCAATTTGGACGTAGTTTTTCACTTGATATTGGTTTTGTCGGTTGAACTCTATTTATTTATCTACATGGGCTACTGTCATGGTCATGGTTAATTGTGGTTTCATAGTGGCGACACGACTCAGAAGAAGAAGAGAGGATATTAGAATTAAATTGTATGATTAAATTGTATATATGGTGATTGATCCATGTAGCTTAAGTCCAAGTTGATATGTGGATGTTTATATATGTAATATCATGATGAATGAGAAACCTAGATTATTCTTTCCTATCATTTTTTCACATGGTATCAGAGCATGACGGATAGGACACGATTTCTTTTTCCATAGTGGTGGCGATTTTTTTTTTCACGACGGCGACTACGAGTCTCCCTTCGACCGGCGGTATGACAAGCGGCGGCGGCGGCGACGGCGAGTCTTCTACGTCAGCGGCGGCGACACCAAGGATCGATCCCACATCATCGTATTACCTTGGTTCCAATGACAAACCGGGTAATACAATTACGAAAGTGGTGTTTCGTGGGAAAAATTATGAGGAATGGTCGAGATCTATTCGGCTTTCTCTACGGGCTCGACGAAAATTCGGATTTATTGACGGATCTAATGATAAACCTAAGAAGAATGACAAATTGAAGGATTGATACGGTGTCCAATCGATGCTTGTGCAATAGATCTTTCACATTATTGGCGCTTCGGTGAAGAAGACAATGTCCTACTTTGAGGAGGCAAAACCGCTGAGGGATTCACTCAATGACCGATTTAGCGTGGGGAATAGCTCTAGAATTCAACAGATTAAACATTCATTGGCAGAGTGTCGCCAAACGAAATCCATGTCCGTCGTCGACTACTTCGACCAATTGCAGACTCTTTGGGATGAGTTGGGAACTTATGAACCTATTTCGGCGTGCAGTTGCGCAAATGTATGTGTGATATCCCGAAGAAGCTACAGAAATGAGTTGATGATGAGAGCTTTCATCAGTTTCTTTATGGGATCAATCAAGAACTCTATGTCAACGTCCGCTCAACTTTATTGGCACAAGATCCGTTCTCTACTTTGGCGCGTGCTTACCAATCCATGCCACAAGAGGAACGATTGTGCACGTCCACACATGCCTCCTCTGAACGGGACGAGGTTAAGGCGCTTGCGGTTAAAACTCCGTCTATTAACTGTGGGCCATCTCGTTTGGATGCTCGGAATAAATCGGAGTTGCTTTACAATTTTTGCAAACACAGTGGACATGAAGAAGCCACTTGCTACGAGAAACATGACTTTTGGCATTGGTGGGGGGATTGGCCGCGTGGCGACGGACGAGGGACTGGCCGCAGATGTGGTGGCGGATACGCGACTGGTAGGGGACGTGGATGGGGTGCGGAGATACGTGCGGTGGTGGCAGGACGTGGCGCAGCGGCTGCGGCACAGACATGTATGGCAGGTGATGGTGCATGCGGTGTTCCGGAAATAACTTCGGACCAATGGCAACAACTTATTTCTCTGCTTGGTAACTCTTCGGTCAAATCTCCGGAGGACCAAATGGTGGGTAAATCTATTGCATCTTGGATTATTGATACAGGCGCTTCAAATCATGTTACTGAAAATTTGGATTTATTGTCGGGGGTGACGAAATTGACGAATGTCCGGTTGGGCTCCCGGGCGAACGGACTGCGGTTGCCTCGTGATGCGGGCGTGCTCTTGCACCGAAAATTGTTCTCACAAATGTTCTATTCGTACCTCAATTATCTTACAATGTAATTTTTGTGGCAAATTTTATTGATGATACAAATTGTGTTGTACAATTCACTAAAAATTTGTGCGTGATACATGACCCCAGTTTGAGGAACCTGATTGGCGTCGGTGTACAGCAAAACGGACTCTACTACCTTCGTATTGTACCGAAGACTCATGCCTTGGCAGTGAATGTGACGACTTCTCTGGACATTTAGCATCAACGACTTGGGCATCCTTCTGATAAAGTAGTAAAGTCTCTTCCTGTTGTTTGTAGCTCTAGTAGTTCAGTGAATAAGGCATATGAAGTTTGCCATCAGGCAAAGCAAACTCGAGGTATTTTTTCAGTTAGTGACTCTCGGGCTGTTATAATTTTTGATTTGATACCTTGTGATCTTTGGGGACCGTATCCTACGTCTTCTTCGTGTGGAGCTCGATATTTTTTGACGATTGTGGATAATTTATCTCGTGCTATTTTGGTATTTTTGTTTATTGATAAGACTGAAGTATACAAAATGTTCTTATCATTTTTTCTATGATTGAGCGGCAATTTAATTCTAAAGTTCGAATTGTGCAAAGTGATAATGGTACTGAGTTTAATTGCCTACTTGACTACTTTGTCCAGAATGGTATTTTGTTTCAGACATCTTGTGTGGGTACACCTCAGCAGAATGAGAGGGTCGACGAAAACATAGACATATTTTGAATGTGGTACGTGCTTTAAGTTTTTAGATAAATTTGCCAATTTTTTTTTGGGAAGAATATATTTTGACGGTCGGTTATTTGATCAATCAAACCCCTTCAAGTCTTCTTGGTTTTAAAACCCCTTATAAAATTTTATTTGGTGCTTCTCCTTTTTATGATGAAGTACGAATTTTGCCAATCGTACTCTGAGTACTCGCTTTTTACTCTTTATAAGGGTGATGTTCAGATGAATGTTCTTGTGTATGTCGATAATTTGATTCTCTGGCAATAATTTTGCTACTCTTACTGCCTTTAAGAATTATTTGAGTACATGCTTTCATATGAAGGGCCTTGGGGTGTTGAATATTCTTGGAGTTGAAGTAGCTCGAAGTGCGGAGGGTATTTTTTTGCGCCAATGAAAATATACATTTGACATTATCTCTGAGACATGATTGTTGGGGACAAAATTCGCAAGCTTTTCCATGAAAAAATATCATCAACTGGCACGCTCTACAAGTATATTGGTGTCGAATGGGGAAGCATATCGGCGACTCGTGGGGCGGCTGATCTATCTTTCGTTTACTCGGCCGAATTTGACGATGTTCACATCTTGTTGGAGTTTATGCATAAGCCCCGACATGATCATTGGGATGCGGCTTTGAGGGTTGTTAGATATCTGAAGGGTTGTCCTGGTCAAGAAATTCTCCTTCGTTCTGACTGTGATTTGTGGCTCCGGGGGTAGTGTTATTCCGACTGGACGAGTTGTCCATCACGAGACGCTCTTTGTGTGGTTTGTTTGTTTGTTTGTTTGTTTTTCTTGGTGATTCGCCTATCTCTTGGAAGACGAAGAAACATGTGACGGTGTCCCGCTCTTCGGCTGAAGCAGAATACTGTGCGATGGCGGCGGACACGTGTGAGCTTAAGTGGCTCAAAGGGTTGCTTGGCAGTTTGAGGGTGCAACATTCGTGTACTATGGATTTGTTTTCTGAT